>CM036538.1:45000-52724 GCA_020745685.1 Tautogolabrus adspersus | reverse complement strand
CCTCTCCTTGTCCTGGTACTCGTCTTCCTCTCCCTTGTCCTGGTACTTTTCTTCCTCTCCCTTGTCCTGGTACTCGTCTTCCTGTCCCTTGTCCTGGTACTCGTCCTCCTCTCCCTTGTCCTGGTACTCTTCTTCCTCTCCCTTGTCCTGGTACTCATCTTCCTCTCCCTTGTCCTGGTACTCGTCTTGCTCTCCCTTGTCCTGGTACTTTTCTTCCTCTCCCTTGTCCTGGTACTTTTCTTCCTCTCCCTTGTCCTGGTACTCGTCTTCCTCTCCCTTGTCCTGGTACTCGTCTTCCTGTCCCTTGTCCTGGTACTTTTCTTCCTCTCCCTTGTCCTGGTACTCTTCTTCCTCTCCCTTGTCCTGGTACTCGTCTTCCTCTCCCTTGTCCTGGTACTTTTCTTCCTCTCCCTTGTCCTGGTACTTTTCTTCCTCTCCCTTGTCCTGGTACTCGTCTTCCTCTCCCTTGTCCTGGTACTTTTCTTCCTCTCCCTTGTCCTGGTACTTTTCTTCCTCTCCCTTGTCCTGGTACTTTTCTTCCTCTCCCTTGTCCTGGTACTTTTCTTCCTCTCCCTTGTCCTGGTACTTTTCTTCCTCTCCCTTGTCCTGGTACTCGTCTTCCTCTCCCTTGTCCTGGTACTCGTCTTCCTCTCCCTTGTCCTGGTACTTTTCTTCCTCTCCCTTGTCCTGGTACTTTTCTTCCTCTCCCTTGTCCTGGTACTTGTCTTCCTCTCCCTTGTCCTGGTACTCGTCTTCCTCTCCCTTGTCCTGGTACTTTTCTTCCTCTCCCTTGTCCTGGTACTTTTCTTCCTCTCCCTTGTCCTGGTACTTTTCTTCCTCTCCCTTGTCCTGGTACTCGTCTTCCTCTCCCTTGTCCTGGTACTTTTCTTCCTCTCCCTTGTCCTGGTACTTTTCTTCCTCTCCCTTGTCCTGGTACTCGTCTTCCTCTCCCTTGTCCTGGTACTCGTCTTCCTCTCCCTTGTCCTGGTACTCGTCTTCCTCTCCCTTGTCCTGGTACTTTTCTTCCTCTCCCTTGTCCTGGTACTCGTCTTCCTCTCCCTTGTCCTGGTACTTTTCTTCCTCTCCCTTGTCCTGGTACTTTTCTTCCTCTCCCTTGTCCTGGTACTCGTCTTCCTCTCCCTTGTCCTGGTACTTGTCTTCCTCTCCCTTGTCCTGGTACTCGTCTTCCTCTCCCTTGTCCTGGTACTCGTCTTCCTCTCCCTTGTCCTGGTACTTGTCTTCCTCTCCCTTGTCCTGGTACTCGTCTTCCTCTCCCTTGTCCTGGTACTTGTCTTCCTCTCCCTTGTCCTGGTACTCGTCTTCCTCTCCCTTGTCCTGATACTCGTCTTCCTGTCCCTTGTCCTGGTACTTTTCTTCCTCTCCCTTGTCCTGGTACTCGTCTTCCTCTCCCTTGTCCTGGTACTCGTCTTCCTCTCCCTTGTCCTGGTACTTTTCTTCCTCTCCCTTGTCCTGGTACTTGTCTTCCTCTCCCTTGTCCTGGTACTCGTCTTCCTCTCCCTTGTCCTGATACTCTTCTTCCTCTCCCTTGTCCTGGTACTTTTCTTCCTCTCCCTTGTCCTGGTACTCGTCTTCCTCTCCCTTGTCCTGGTACTCTTCTTCCTCTCCCTTGTCCTGGTACTCGTCTTCCTCTCCCTTGTCCTGGTACTTTTCTTCCTCTCCCTTGTCCTGATACTCTTCTTCCTCTCCCTTGTCCTGGTACTTTTCTTCCTCTCCCTTGTCCTGGTACTCGTCTTCCTCTCCCTTGTCCTGGTACTTTTCTTCCTCTCCCTTGTCCTGGTACTTTTCTTCCTCTCCCTTGTCCTGGTACTCGTCTTCCTCTCCCTTGTCCTGGTACTCGTCTTCCTGTCCCTTGTCCTGGTACTCGTCTTCCTCTCCCTTGTCCTGGTACTCGTCTTCCTCTCCATTGTCCTGATACTCGTCTTCCTGTCCCTTGTCCTGGTACTTTTCTTCCTCTCCCTTGTCCTGGTACTCGTCTTCCTCTCCCTTGTCCTGGTACTCGTCTTCCTCTCCCTTGTCCTGGTACTCGTCTTCCTCTCCCTTGTCCTGGTACTCTTCTTCCTCTCCCTTGTCCTGGTACTCGTCTTCCTCTCCCTTGTCCTGGTACTTTTCTTCCTCTCCCTTGTCCTGGTACTCGTCTTCCTCTCCCTTGTCCTGGTACTCTTCTTCCTCTCCCTTGTCCTGGTACTCTTCTTCCTCTCCCTTGTCCTGGTACTTTTCTTCCTCTCCCTTGTCCTGATACTCTTCTTCCTCTCCCTTGTCCTGGTACTTTTCTTCCTCTCCCTTGTCCTGATACTCGTCTTCCTCTCCCTTGTCCTGGTACTTTTCTTCCTCTCCCTTGTCCTGGTACTTTTCTTCCTCTCCCTTGTCCTGGTACTCGTCTTCCTCTCCCTTGTCCTGGTACTCGTCTTCCTCTCCCTTGTCCTGGTACTCGTCTTCCTCTCCCTTGTCCTGGTACTCGTCTTCCTCTCCCTTGTCCTGGTACTCGTCTTCCTCTCCCTTGTCCTGGTACTCGTCTTCCTCTCCCTTGTCCTGGTACTTTTCTTCCTCTCCCTTGTCCTGGTACTCGTCTTCCTCTCCCTTGTCCTGGTACTCGTCTTCCTCTCCCTTGTCCTGGTACTCGTCTTCCTCTCCCTTGTCCTGGTACTTTTCTTCCTCTCCCTTGTCCTGGTACTTTTCTTCCTCTCCCTTGTCCTGGTACTTGTCTTCCTCTCCCTTGTCCTGATACTCTTCTTCCTCTCCCTTGTCCTGGTACTTTTCTTCCTCTCCCTTGTCCTGGTACTTTTCTTCCTCTCCCTTGTCCTGGTACTCGTCTTCCTCTCCCTTGTCCTGGTACTCGTCTTCCTCTCCCTTGTCCTGGTACTCGTCTTCCTCTCCCTTGTCCTGGTACTCGTCTTCCTCTCCATTGTCCTGATACTCGTCTTCCTGTCCCTTGTCCTGGTACTTTTCTTCCTCCCCTCCTCTACACTGCCATCATCGAGTCCATCCTCTCCTCCTCCATCACAGTCTGGTACGCTGCAGCCACAGCAAGAGACAAGTGCAGGCTGCAGCGCATCATCCGCTCTGCAGAGAAGGTGATTGGCTGCAATCTTCCATCTCTCCACGACCTGTACACCTCCAGGACCCTGAGGCGTGCAGGTAAGATTGTGGCCGACCCCTCTCACCCCGCACATGGACTGTTTGAGACTCTCCCCTCTGGTAATTCAATTCAATTCAATTCAATTTTATTTGTATAGCACATTTCATACAAACGTAAACCAAATGTGCTTTACAGAAGACAGAGATAAACAAACACAATACAAACTCATTTAAAATAATAAAATAATAAACAAAACAAAAATAATAATAATACATGAATAAGTGGATTCAAGAGCACACACACTTACAAAGATAAACTAGCAACCAAAGGCGCGAGAGAAAAGCAATGTCTTTTACTATGTATTTACCCTTTTTATTTTTATTTTTTGTATTTTTTATTTTTCTCCTTGCTGCCTTGTCTGCTGGATAATGAACAATACCCATTCCTGTACATGGAAGTTGTAAACGGACATTGTGTGGACACTTTCTCAAGAGATGCCCTAAAAGATATTTGACATTTGCCTTTGACTGTACTGTGCAATATTATGTTTGACTGAAATAAAAAGAAGTTCAAAAAAAAAGAAAAGCAATGTCTTAAGACCGCTTTTAAAAGAGCTTAAAGTTTCTACAGACCTCAGGTCAGCAGGTAGTTTGTTCCACAGAACTGCACCATGGTGACTAAACGCACCTTCACCAGATTTGGTCTTGACTTTAGGTAGATTCAGCAGACCCATACCTGCTGATCTGAGGGATCTTATTGGGCTGTATTCAGTGAACAAGTCAGAGAGATATTGAGGAGCCATTCCATGTAATGTTTTGTAAACCAGAAGTGATATTTTGAATTCAATTCTGTAGTGAACCGGAAGCCAATGAAGGTTTTTTAGGATTGGTGTTATGTGTTCTATTTTCTTTGTCCCAGTTAACACTCTGGCTGCTGCGTTTTGGATGAGTTGGAGTTTCTTTATTGATTTTTTGGGAAGTCCAGCATAGAGGGCATTACAGTAATCTAGTCTGCTGGATATGAATGCATGGACCAGTTGTTCGGAGTCAGATTGGGTCATGAAGCACCTGAGTTTGGAAATGTTCTTGAGATGATAGAAGGCTGTCTTTGTAATAGCTGTAATGTGCTTCCGAAAGTTTAGATCTGAATCAATGATGACACCTAGGCTTTTGACATGATCACTGTACCGAAGAGGAAAAGATGATGAAATGGATATGAGCTCTCTTCTTTGTCTTTCTGGGCCTACAATCAGAATTTCCGTTTTATCTTTGTTAAGCTGTAGAAAATGTTGTGACAACCAGCAGCTAATTTCTTCAATGCATTTGGACATTTCATTTATGGGACTATGGTTATCTGGGGAAGGTGAAACATAAAGCTGTGTATCATCGGCATAGGAGTGATAGGAGATATTGTGTTTCTGTATGATGGAACCAAGAGGGAGCATGTAAAGACTAAATAGTAGTGGACCGAGAACTGAACCTTGTGGCACCCCATAGTGAATGCTGAAATCATCCGATCTAAAGTTACCAAGTGAGACTGAGAATGTTCTGTTTTGTAGGTAAGAGGAGAACCATTGAAGTACAGGTCCCGAAAGGCCAATGTCATTTTCCAGTGTTTAACAGAATTTTATGGTCAACTGTATCGAAGGCGGAACTGAGATCTAACAATACTAAAATGGAGAGTTTGTTTGAATCACGGTTGATTTTTAGGTCATTGATTACATTAACAAGAGCCGTTTCAGTGCTGTGGTTTGCTCTGTAACCTGATTGGTACACATCATACAGACTGTGAAGGGTTAGGTGATTGTGTAATTGTTTGTGGACAACTTTTTCTAAAATGTTACTGATAACAGGAAGGTTGGAGATGGGTCTATAGTTAGTGATGATTGATGGATCAAGTTTGTTATTTTTTAGTAAAGGGGTAACAATAGCATGTTTCAGAGAATCGGGGAAAACTCCGGACTGAAGAGAAGCATTTACAATATGAAGTAAGTCATGTAACAGGCAGTGAGAGACACATTTAAACAGTTTTGTGGGAATAGGGTCAAGAGGACCGGTAGACGATTTCAGTAGTTTGATCACCTCCTCAAGATCAGAAATGTAAACAGGTGAGAAATTGCACATACTAACTTGGACACATGTGGGCTGATGCAAGGAGCTTGATAAGGTGGTGTTACCGTTACATAATTTTAAAGTGTTATTTCTTATAGTAGAGACCTTTTCTGTGAAGCAACTAGCGAACTCATTACATTTATTTAAAGAGAGGAAATCCTCAGGAATTGGCCTAGAAGGATTTAATAGCTTATCAACTGTGGAGAAAAGATAGCGAGTATTATTTTTATTGTCATTTATCATTTTTGAGATATGTTGTTGTCTTGAAATTTTCATTTCTATGTTTCATTTTCATTTTCATTTCTATATTTCTATGTTGGTAAGAGGCTGCGGTCCATCAGGACCAAAACCTCTCTCCACAAGAACAGTTTCTTCCCCTCTGCTGTCAGCCTCATGAACAATGTCCCTGCCCCCCCCCCCCCCCCTCCTCCCACATAACACAGACTCTCATCAGCCCCACAGTCAGAAAACATCACAGTGATGTGAAGGCTGGAACTGTTTTTTATTTTCTTACATGCCCTCTATTGCACCTTTGTACATTTTTTTGTTTTTTATTATTTTTTATATTTGACATTTTTAAATTCTATTTTATATATTAGTAATTGCTTCTTATATTTTATTATTTAAGTTCTTGCTAGTTCTGTTTTATTTCCTTTGTTAAATGTTTTTGAACCAACACACCAAGACACATTCCTTGTATGTGTAAATATACTGAAAAATCCATTGTTTTGGTCTTGGTTGAACTTGTATGTAAAATACGTTTAAGCATTTTAAATTTGTGTTAACTGTTTGTATTTTGTGTCAAAGCAACAAGAAATGTGTTCGCCTACACAGGCGAATGTTGTGCTAACTGTGTAACCCATTAATACTGATAGGAACATAGAACAGACTAAATGGACCACATATAACACATTTCTGACATTTAAAATAAAATACCACCCACTAGTGTTAGAGATCTGAAAAGTGACATATACGTCACATCGGACGTTTATGGTATATTTTTTCCTCATTTTACAGAAATTCTGCTTGATAGTTTTTTCACTTTATAACATACATTTTCTTTTTATTTGTATTTTCACGACATATTTCAAAATTATTACTTTACTTCTCAGGTTACACCATATATTTTTTGTTTTGCAACCAAAAAATTGCAAACTAAATAAATAAATAAGACAGTGTCATATTGGAGGTCTTCTCAACAAGTGACTGTATATGACAGAAACAGTCAGACTTATAACTTGACCAAACACCACTCAAATAAGTTTAGAACTAAACTTAATGTGCTAAACTAAAACTTTGATATTATCACACCAAGTATGAGTCAGCGTTCTCAGCATTTGTGGCAGTTAAGCCGCGGAAAAATGGTAATATTTGAAACTATTTCTTTCCACAGTGAAGTAGTGATACACGTTAGAGGGTGGTGGCGTGCCTAATTTCCCAGGCCAGCGTACAACCTGGTCAATGCAAACATTTTCTGCAAATACAACACCAACTCTCTTGGGTGGTGATGGTGGAGATTTGGCATAAGTGCCGGGTGACCCCATTGTGAATGCAGGAGAATAAGGCTTGTTGCAACCTCTGCCTTGGCTTGTTGATAGCAAGTAGTTTACAGTCACTGCAATAGATGAAGGACTAGCATTGTGGTAGATGTCTCACCTCTGGGACCTCATGAGGTTGATGCTGTATGTGTTGTCTAAATCAGGGGCTCACAAACCTTTCTTTCTTTTTTCTGCTTTCATTTTCATTTGACTTAATATTGTGGTTTTATTTGAAATGTAACTACTTTAGTATTTATTATACAATAATGGGCAAAATGTACATTTTTAAATTTGTATTTTGTTTTCTGGAAGGCATCTCACAACCCCCCTCTGGGCCTGACAACCCCCACTTTGGGAACTGCTTGATCTATATCACTTAATTCACTACTTTCTGAATCAGACTCACCTGACTCATTATATGACATGAATCTGTTGCTGGTCGTGTAATCAGGGTCTTCAGGGTCCTAAACTGAGCGACCTTCACATCCCTCAAATGTTGACCATCATCTCCATAAATATCTGCCAGTTCATGAGCTCTGACCTGCTTCTATTCAAACCACACAAATAATCAATAACATTGAAATATCACTGGAGTAGAGTATTCTGTAATTAAAAGGACAAATGGACTTTATTCTTTCATTTATGAATTTAATAATATAACATGTTTTTAATGTTTGATTCATTATCCTTTGAACAATAGAACATATATATAATATTATTAGATCAGCTTCATTATCCGAGCAGATCATTCACTTTTCTCTTATTGTGACGTTAAATAAAGGTTACATGAAATAAAAAATAAAATATGTCACATGAGGTTTTACTATTTTCAGGTTGAAGATCCGATGAGACAAATACGTCACAACGATAATTTTGTGATTTGTTTATTATCAGTTTATTGTAGAAATGTGGTCAGAACAGGTTCAATGTATTAAAGGACATGTTATTAGGATTGTTAAATGGCTTGGATCTTACCAA
>CM036538.1:35000-42500 GCA_020745685.1 Tautogolabrus adspersus | reverse complement strand
ATCACTTCCACCACCTCCATCACTTCCACCACCTCCATCACTTCCACCACCTCCATCACTTCCACCACCTCCATCATCTCCACTACCTCCATCACTTCCACCACCTCCATCACTTCCATCACTTCCACCACCTCCATCATCTCCACCACCTCCATCACTTCCACCACCTCCATCATCTCCACTACCTCCATCACTTCCACCACCTCCATCATCTCCACTACCTCCATCACTTCCACCACCTCCATCACTTCCACCACCTCCATCACTTCCACCACCTCCATCATCTCCACTACCTCCATCACTTCCACCACCTCCATCACTTCCACCACCTCCATCACTTCCACCACCTCCATCTCTTCCACCACCTCCATCATCTCCACTACCTCCATCACTTCCACCACCTCCATCACTTCCACCACCTCCATCACTTCCACCACCTCCATCATCTCCACTACCTCCATCACTTCCACCACCTCCATCACCTCCATCACTTCCACCACCTCCATCATTTCCACCACCTCCATCACTTCCACCACCTCCATCATCTCCACTACCTCCATCACTTCCACCACCTCCATCATCTCCACTACCTCCATCACTTCCACCACCTCCATCACTTCCACCACCTCCATCATCTCCACTACCTCCATCACTTCCACCACCTCCATCACTTCCACCACCTCCATCACTTCCACCACCTCCATCACTTCCACCACCTCCATCACCTCCACCACCTCCATCACTTCCACCACCTCCATCACTTCCACCACCTCCATCACTTCCACCACCTCCACTACCTCCATCACTTCCACCACCTCCATCTCTTCCACCACCTCCATGATCTCCACTACCTCCATCACTTCCACCACCTCCATCACTTCCACCACCTCCATCATCTCCACTACCTCCATCACTTCCACCACCTCCATCACTTCCACCACCTCCATCACTTCCACCACCTCCATCACCTCCACCACCTCCACCACCTCCATCACTTCCACCACCTCCATCACTTCCACCACCTCCATCACTCCATCGCCTCCATCACCTCATCACTTCCACCACCTCCATCACCTCCATCCCTTCCACCACCTCCATCACCTCCATCAACTCCACCACCTCCATCGCCTCCATCACCTCCACCACCTCCATCACCTACATCACCTCCACCACCTCCATCACCTCCATCACCTCCACCACCTCCATCACTTCCACCACCTCCATCACTTCCACCACCTCCACCACCTCCATCACCTCCATCACCTCCACCACCTCCATCACTTCCACCACCTCCATCACTTCCACCACCTCCACGACCTCCATCACTTCCACCACCTCCATCACTTCCACCACCTCCATCACCTCCACCACCTCCATCACCTCCACCACCTCCATCACTTCCACCACCTCCATCACTTCCACCACCTCCACGACCTCCATCACTTCCACCACCTCCATCACTTCCAGCACCTCCATCACTCCATCGCCTCCATCACCTCCACCACCTCCATTACCTCCATCACTTCCACCACCTCCACCACCTCATCACCTCCATCACCTCCATCACCTCCACCACCTCCATCACCTCCACCACCTCCACCACCTCATCACCTCCATCACCTCCACCACCTCCATCACCTCCACCACCTCCACCACCTCCATCACCTCCGTCACCTCCACCACCTCCATCACCTCCACCACCTCCATCACTTCCACCACCTCCATCACTTCCACCACCTCCATCACCTCCACCACCTCCATCACCTCCACCACCTCCATCACTTCCACCACCTCCATCACTTCCACCACCTCCATCACTTCCACCACCTCCACTACCTCCATCACTTCCACCACCTCCATCACTTCCACCACCTCCATCACTTCCACCACCTCCATCACTTCCACCACCTCCACGACCTCCATCACTTCCACCACCTCCATCACTTCCACCACCTCCATCACCTCCACCACCTCCATCACTTCCACCACCTCCATCACTTCCACCACCTCCACCACCTCCATCACTTCCACCACCTCCATCACTTCCACCACCTCCATCACTCCATCACTTCCACCACCTCCACTACCTCCATCACTTCCACCACCTCCATCACTTCCACCACCTCCATCACTTCCACCACCTCCATCACCTCCACCACCTCCATCACTTCCACCACCTCCATCACTTCCACCACCTCCACGACCTCCATCACTTCCACCACCTCCATCACTTCCACCACCTCCATCACTCCATCGCCTCCATCACCTCCACCACCTCCATTACCTCCATCACTTCCACCACCTCCACCACCTCATCACCTCCATCACCTCCACCACCTCCACCACCTCCATCACCTCCACCACCTCCATCACTTCCACCACCTCCATCACTTCCACCACCTCCACGACCTCCATCACTTCCACCACCTCCATCACTTCCACCACCTCCATCACTCCATCGCCTCCATCACCTCCACCACCTCCATTACCTCCATCACTTCCACCACCTCCACCACCTCATCACCTCCATCACCTCCACCACCTCCACCACCTCCATCACCTCCACCACCTCCACCACCTCATCACCTCCATCACCTCCACCACCTCCATCACCTCCATCACCTCCACCACCTCCATCACCTCCACCACCTCCATCACCTCCATCACCTCCACCACCTCCATCACCTCCACCACCTCCATCACCTCCATCACCTCCACCACCTCCATCACCTCCATCACCTCCACCACCTCCACCACCTCCATCACTTCCACCACCTCCATCACTTCCACCACCTCCATCACTTCCACCACCTCCATCACCTCCACCACCTCCATCACTTCCACCACCTCCATCACTTCCACCACCTCCACGACCTCCATCACTTCCACCACCTCCATCACTTCCACCACCTCCATCACTTCCACCACCTCCATCACTTCCATCACCTCCACCACCTCCATCACCTCCATCACCTCCACCACCTCCATCACTTCCACCACCTCCACTACCTCCATCACTTCCACCACCTCCATCACTTCCACCACCTCCATCACCTCCACCACCTCCACCACCTCCATCACTTCCACCACCTCCATCACTTCCACCACCTCCATCACTCCATCACTTCCACCACCTCCACCACCTCATCACCTCCATCACCTCCACCACCTCCATCACTTCCACCACCTCCATCACTCCATCGCCTCCATCACCTCCATCACCTCCATCACTTCCACCACCTCCATCACTTCCACCACCTCCACTACCTCCATCACTTCCACCACCTCCATCACTTCCACCACCTCCACTACCTCCATCACTTCCACCACCTCCATCACTTCCACCACCTCCATCACCTCCACCACCTCCACCACCTCCATCACTTCCACCACCTCCATCACTTCCACCACCTCCATCACTCCATCACTTCCACCACCTCCACCACCTCATCACCTCCATCACCTCCACCACCTCCATCACTTCCACCACCTCCATCACTCCATCACCTCCATCACTTCCACCACCTCCACGACCTCCATCACCTCCATCACTTCCACCACCTCCATCACTTCCACCACCTCCACTACCTCCATCACTTCCACCACCTCCATCACTTCCACCACCTCCATCACCTCCACCACCTCCACCACCTCCATCACTTCCACCACCTCCATCACTTCCACCACCTCCATCACTCCATCACTTCCACCACCTCCACCACCTCATCACCTCCATCACCTCCACCACCTCCATCACCTCCACCACCTCCATCACCTCCATCACTTCCACCACCTCCACCACCTCCATCACCTCCATCACCTCCACCACCTCCATCACTTCCACCACCTCCATCACTTCCACCACCTCCATCACCTCCACCACCTCCATCACCTCCACCACCTCCATCACTTCCACCACCTCCATCACCTCCACCACCTCCACCACCTCCATCACTTCCACCACCTCCATCACTTCCACCACCTCCATCACTTCCACCACCTCCATCACTTCCACCACCTCCACGACCTCCATCACCTCCATCACTTCCACCACCTCCATCACTTCCACCACCTCCACTACCTCCATCACTTCCACCACCTCCATCACCTCCACCACCTCCATCACCTCCACCACCTCCACCACCTCCATCACCTCCACCACCTCCATCACCTCCACCACCTCCATCACCTCCATCACTTCCACCACCTCCACCACCTCATCACCTCCATCACCTCCACCACCTCCACCACCTCCATCACCTCCACCACCTCCACCACCTCATCACCTCCATCACCTCCACCACCTCCATCACCTCCACCACCTCCACCACCTCCATCACCTCCATCACCTCCACCACCTCCATCACCTCCACCACCTCCATCACCTCCATCACCTCCACCACCTCCATCACCTCCACCACCTCCATCACCTCCATCACCTCCACCACCTCCATCACCTCCACCACCTCCACCACCTCCATCACTTCCACCACCTCCATCACTTCCACCACCTCCACTACCTCCATCACTTCCACCACCTCCATCACTTCCACCACCTCCATCACCTCCACCACCTCCACCACCTCCATCACTTCCACCACCTCCATCACCTCCACCACCTCCATCACCTCCATCACCTCCACCACCTCCACCACCTCATCACCTCCATCACCTCCACCACCTCCATCACCTCCATCACCTCCACCACCTCCACCACCTCCATCACCTCCATCACCTCCACCACCTCCACCACCTCCACCACCTCATCACTTCCACCACCTCCATCGCCTCCATCACCTCCATCACCTCCACCACCTCCATCATCACAACCCTAACCCAACACTTTGCATAATTGTAACTAAAAACTATCTGTGAACATCCTGTCCAAATTTGATTTCCAGAGATATGTGTGATAAGGCAGGAGCTGTCCCTTTCAAAGAAGCCCCAATTTTCACTATTTTCGTTGCAGTAAAATATTTTAATACAACTATCTGTTTCATAAACTACACATGTTCAAGTTATGAAAAAATATGGTTGTGCTTCGGGTCGGGGTATCTCGAAATCTAAAGCCCTTTTTGGGGGTTTGTTCCTCTACTAATTCTCTGAGGGCGCACTCACACTAGCAAAGTTGTCCCATACGGTGCTTAATCACGATGGCACCCCATCCTCATTCCCCCTCTGGTCTGCACTCACACTGCTCCAGGACTAACCGGGCCTGAGCACGGTGTCCTTTTTACATAGCCTCATAATACAACACATGCATGGATTTATGTTATTATGAAGCGTGCTTAGTTAACAAACCAGGCGGACTCAAAAATGAAAAGGGAGGCGTGGTTGAGTCAGAAACAGACAGAACACTCTGGATTTCTCCAGAATGAAGGCGGTCCACGTTGTGTACCCGCGTGCTCGTGCATGAACTGTACTGTACTGAAGCACTGTCGTGTGTAACGTGCTTAGGCAAGGTACGGATTGCCGGTGTGATCGCGCCCTGAGTTCCTTTCTCCTCCTCCTCCTCCTTGCAGCCTGCTCCTCCTGCTCTTCCTCCTCCGCCTCCTCATCCTCCTGCAGCCTGCTCCTCCTCCTTCTCCTCCTCCTGCAGCCTGCTCCTCCGCCTCCTCCTCCTCCTGCAGCCTGCTCCTCCTTCTCCTCCTCCTGCAGCCTGCTCCTCCTCCTCCTCCTTCTCCTCCTGCTGCAGCCTGCTCCTCCTTCTCCTCCTCCTGCAGCCTGCTCCTCCTCCTTCTCCTCCTGCTGCAGCCTGCTCCTCCTTCTGCAGCCTGCTCCTCCTCCTTCTCCTCCTCCTGCAGCCTGCTCCTCCTTCTCCTCCTCCTGCAGTCTGCTCCTCCTCCTTCTCCTCCTCCTGCAGCCTGCTACTCCTTCTCCTCCTCCTGCAGTCTGCTCCTCCTCCTTCTCCTCCTCCTGCAGCCTGCTCCTCCTTCTCCTCCTCCTGCAGTCTGCTCCTCCTCCTTCTCCTCCTCCTTCTCCTCCTCCTGCAGCCTGCTCCTCCTCCTGCAGCCTGCTCCTCCTCCTTCTCCTCCTCCTCCTGCAGCCTGCTCCTCCTTCTGCAGCCTGCTCCTCCTCCTCCTCCTGCTCCTCCTCGGTCAGTAAAACATCTGTTTGTACAGAAGCTGGCAGCGTAAACGTCCCCTCTCCTCTCTTTACGAGGGCTCTCAGTCTGAACTAACAGAGGCTCAACAGCTCTCAGAGGTGTTGTCCCCCCCCTCCTCCCCCCTCTCAATGAATGGATTGAGAAATGAACACTCAGCGTCCACTCTGCTCACACTCTCATTCATGTTTTTATTCCTCTCTCTCCCTCGTGTGTCCTCCTGTTACTTGTCCCTGCTGTAGACCCGTCTCCCCTGTCTCCCCCCCCCACTGCTTCCTTCACACCAGTTTATTGTTTTACGACTGCTGTATTTGTAAAGGCTGTGACTGTCACACCTCTGGGACAGATGAGCAGCTGTCTGCTATGGGAGGGGGAGGGGCTTACATTCAGTCTATATCAGAGCCCTTGAAATAGAGAGTTATGACATCTCCGTTCACGCCAATGGACCAGATTTTTTTTACAGCGATGGGTTAGGGCTCATGGAGCTCACAATAATTCCCTGAAGTGAGCAGTTAACTACTGCAGCGCAATGGAGCTAAAGCGGAGTAGACAGTTTGTGATGCACTTTTAAACGGTAAGACGTTTAAATAATCATATTTGATATTATTATTATTATTATCAGCGTATCTCAACCATGTGCATTAAAACGTGTTAGTGGATTATCCCCCACTAAACTAGATTAAAGGATCATTAGCAGATAACAGACGAGGCTAGGATATGCTAACGTTACTGGATAAAGTTAGCAACACACAGCGATAACCACGAGGTTACATTTTATTAATGCCATTTAATCCTACGATTTGGAATTAGAGAAAATACTTCTAAACGTGATTTTTTTCTGTATTAAATTCATTAATTAAATATAATTTTGGGGCGTCTGATTGTTTATGGATTGAGTGTTTTAAGCTTTGTGTTTCTCTTAGCTGTAAATATCATGGAGGGAAAGGGAAGAAGCCCTGAGTGAGACACAAGTTTAAAATAGGCCAGCAATGTTGAAAATGAATCATACTAGGCTAAATGGGGAACCATACTTAATACTATAACTATTATAGGCTACTACTGTTTTATACAAGTAATTATACTGATCATGTAATCTGGTTAGTGTAGAAGTGACCTACTGTAGGAGCACAGGGCGTTCGTGGTGGAGGAGCAGTGATGCCACAGGACTGGTTTCCTATGATGGAGCATCAACAGACCATGGTGAGTTATGAAAACATGACGAGGTGTGTTTCAAAGGTGTATTATACTGCGATATTACATAAGAAATCATACTGAACATGTTATATGAGTTATTTAAATAATCATACTAATTAAATGAATCATTTCAAGGACTCCTACTGCTGTGATGCTGCATGGTGAGGACCAATGATGCTGCATGGTGAGGACCAATGATGCTG
>CM036538.1:20000-25000 GCA_020745685.1 Tautogolabrus adspersus | reverse complement strand
CACCAAATACAATGATCTCAGTTTTGTCCTCATTTAGTTGTAGGAAATTTTGACACATCCAGTCCTTGATTTGCTCAATGCACTGGCACAGAAGATCTATGGGGCGATAGTCGTTTGGTGAGAGCGCTACATAGATTTGGGTGTCATCAGCATAGCAATGGTGGTCAATTTTATTATTTTGCATGATTTGTCCTAGTGGAAGCATGTAGATGTTGAATAAAGTCGGCCCTAAGATCGAACCTTGGGGGACTCCACACGTTACGTCGGTTGGTTCTGATACGAAGTCACCAATGGAAACAAAATAGTTCCTGTCTTGTAGATATGACCTGAACCAGCTTAAGACTGTGCCTGAGAGCCCCACCCAGTTTTCCAACCTGTCCAAAAGTATTGAGTGGTCGACAGTGTCAAATGCAGCACTGAGGTCTAATAGCATTAATATTGAAGTTTTGCCAGAGTCTGTGTTAAGACGGATGTCATTTACAACTTTAATCAGGGCCGTCTCGGTGCTATGAAGAGGTCGAAATCCTGACTGGAAGTTGTCGTGGCAGCCAGTTGAAGCCAGGAAGTGATTTAGTTGTTGTAGGACAACTTTCTCAATTATTTTACTTATGAAAGGTAGATTTGAAATTGGTCTGTAGTTGTTGATAATAGAGGCATCTAGGCTCCGCTTTTTTAGGAGAGGTTTAATAACTGCAGTTTTGAAGGCTTTTGGGAAATGGCCTGACTGAATAGAGTTATTAACTATTTGCAATATGTCTGTTGCTAGGCAGTCAAAAACAATCTTAAAGAAGTTGGTAGGTAGAGCATCAAGACAGCAGGTGGATGGTTTTAGATTTGTCACCGTTTCCACTAGAGTTTGAGAGTCTATGACATTAAAGCTTGTCATCATTGCTGTGTTACTTTTGCCTAAATAGGGTGGTGATCCAACATTTTTGTTTGAGATATTGATGGCGCGTCTGATGCCTTCAATTTTATCAGTATAAAAGAACGCAAACTCATTGCATTTCTGCGTGGAATGGAGTTCAGGTGGTATTTGTGTTGGGGGGTTGGTCAGTCTGTCAACAGTTGCAAATAGGGTTTTTGCCTTATTAGTGTTGTTGTTAATGATGTTGGAGAAGAATGTTTCTCTAGCACTTTTTAAGTCTAAATTGTAGGCCCGGAGGCGCTCTTTATAGATGTCATGGTGAATATGAAGTTTTGTATTCCGCCAGATTCGTTCAGCCTTCCTGCACTCTCTTCTCTGGGCTGTTACAACAGCAGCTTTTCTCCAGGGTGCCTTTTGCTTACTAGAACTGGTTTTAACCGTAACAGGTGCAATGTCATCTATAACATTCAAAATTTTGGAATTAAAGTTGTTCACAAGATCATCAGCATGACATGGGATTAGAGGTGGTAACGAGGAGATGGCATTTTTAAAGAGTACATTAGTATGTTCATTGATGTACCGTTTTTTGACAGTATTTGATTTTGTTTGTGTGTCAGGAATGAAAGAAATATTAAAGAAAACACAAAAGTGGTCAGACAATGAAGGATCAGTCACAAAAACATCAGAAACATTGAGACCTTTTGTGATAATCAGGTCCAGGGTGTGTCCCTTACAATGAGTAGCCTCTTTCACATGTTGAGACAGTTCAAATGTGTCTAAAATAGTCAAAAGTTCTTTTGCACCCTTGTCATTCAAATCGTCAATATGAAAATTAAAGTCACCAGTTATAACTAGACAGTCAAAGTCGGTGGAGATGCTAGACAATAATTCAGTAAAATCATCGAAAAAATGTGCAGAATATTTAGGTGGCCTGTAAATAATTAACAGCAGAACTCTGGGAGAACATTTCAATACAACACAAAGGTATTCGAATGATGGAAAATCACCAAGTGACATCTGTTTCCCCTGAAATATATTTTTAAATATAGCAGCAACCCCTCCACCTCTTTTTCCAGATCTACATACATCAATAAAGTTATAGTTGGGGGGTGCTGTCTCAATCAGAATGCTTGCACTGTTATTTTGTTCTAGCCATGTTTCAGTTAAAAACATAAAATCAAGTTTAGAAGTGGTAATAAAATCATTGACTAAAAATGATTTGTTATTAAGAGACCTAACATTAAGCAGAGCCATCCTGATGCTGTTATTCACAGGCTTTGGGGTTGACTTTGAGCTGGAGAGAATAGGAATGAGATTTGTTAGATTAGCAGTGTGTCTAAGTTTCACAATGTTTACTCTCTTGGTAGTCACAACAGGAATGCAGAAGGTGCCATGTTTTGACGTAGGCGACCTTGGGTCCAGCTGATAATGCGGTCTACTGCTGAACCCTTTTCTGTCTCAGTAATATTCAGGGCTGCTGTCAGGAGGAGGAGGGGGTGGGCATAAGGGGGGGGAGTGAGCAGCGTCACAGCTGGGATGGATTGGTGGAGGTGGAGCACGTCTTCGTGGAGGTGGGGGGGGAGGTCGGCGTAAGATGGCGTCACCGCTGAGATGAGCTGGTGCAGGTGGACGCTGAAGGGGGGGGCACTGAGGTCGATCTAAGGGAGTAAAAATGGGAGTAGGACGGGGGGTAAGTGGGGGTAACTCCCGGAACTCCAAGGGGGAGGAGGGGGGAGAAAGGTTTATTGAAGGGAGGGAGAATGAGGGAGACGTAGACCTGGATGGGGGCTCTGGGGGGGTGGGAGAGGGATCCTCACATGTAATGGAAGGAGGGGTAGAGGGGGATGGCAATGGCGTGATAAGCCGTGTTTTCTCTTCCTTCTTTCTGGGCTCCTCTTCTTGTCTCGTGTCCTTGGCAGTGGGGACAGATGGATGACGCAGGAAGTAAAACATGTTGGTAATGAATAGCTTTGCTCCCATCTTATTCAGGCAAAGTCCATTTGTCTTAAAAAGATGCCTGCGGTCCCAGAAAAAGCTAAAATTGTTAATAAAATGCATTGAACGAACTGCACATGCAGTTAAGAGCCATTTGTTGAGCCAAAACAATCTACTGAATCTCTCAGCTCCTCTCCCGGTCGGGGGCAGAGGACCACTGATAAACACCTCAGCATTCACAGAGCTGACTGTTTCTAGGAGATTATTGAAGTGCTCTTTCAACTTTTCTGATTGTCGTTTTTCAATGTCATTAGAACCAATGTGCAGAATGATATTTTTCACAGTTGGGTGTGCAGCCACAATTTCCAAGATTCTTCCTTCCAAGTCAGACACCAAATCCTTCGGAAAGCAGAGTACTTTGGTGTCATTACTGCTTTTCATATCTTTTACAGAAAAATCACCCACAATCAGATTTTCAGGCCCTGTCGTTAGCTTTCTCTGTGGCTTTAAGTTAGCAGGTCTTACCCTGCTGCGTGGTGGTGGAGGGTTATCCAGAAATTTAGAAGGGGATCCATGGTCCTGCAACAGTGGAGCAAACCTGTTTTGTAGTTGTACACCTGTTTGCTGGGGAGGTTTCTTGGTAGTTCCCCTCTTCTCAGTTGTCCGCTGCTTTGTTCTACGAAGCACTGGGGTTGAGGAGGCGTTATGCCTGGATGGTAACGCAGGCCAGTCGGCCAGATCACAGATATCGGGCCGCTGGGTCCTGCCAGTTATCCGTTCTCCCTTGTCGCAGGGAGGTGGTCTTCTCTTTGGCTTTGCACCAAGTGTGTTCCAGGGAGGATTATCGCTGGTAGATTTATTACCCTGTACAGAGTCCTCCCGTCTCTTCATAGTTCCATCATTGCTAGTTAGCTGGGTTCTAGCATGCTCTTGTCCACTGTTTTGAGTCAGTGCTAGAGTGGTGTTATTCCCACATAGTCCATTTACTTCTACATTTACTTCTAACCGATTAACTTTTGTTTCCAACAGTAAAATCTTCTGTAGGAGTGTGTGGTAATCTTCCGTAGAGAAGGGAGGCATCTTCTGCTAATTACCTTTAGCACTGTAGCACAGGCTCAGGCTTATCTTGTTTGGTAGGCCTCCTCGCGTAGCGTTGAGGAAGTCGTAAAAAATATTGAAAAATGCCTGTTTTATCTGAAAGAAAATATAATCCCACTGGTTTTGTAAGTATCCAGGAGCTGCTGCTCTTTGTTTCTTATTGAGGAAAAGCAGATAGTAGCAAAAAAATGCAAGCAGAGGGGAGAGCAAGCAGAAAAGCGTCCGCACTGTAGCAAAGCAGGAAGCAAAGCAACAACAACAACAACACCAACAACAACACCAACAACACCAACAACACCAACAACAACACCAACAACACCAACAACACCAACAACAACACCAACAACAACACCAACAACACCAACAACAACAACACCAACAACAACACCAACAACACCAACAACACCAACAACACCAACAACACCAACAACAACACCAACAACAACACCAACAACACCAACAACAACAACAACAACAACACCAACAACAACACCAACAACACCAACAACAACACCAACAACACCAACAACACCAACAACAACACCAACAACAACAACAACAACACCAACAACAACAACACCAACAACAACACCAACAACACCAACAACACCAACAACACCAACAACACCAACAACACCAACAACAACACCAACAACACCAACAACAACAACACCAACAACAACACCAACAACACCAACAACAACACCAACAACACCAACAACAACAACACCAACAACAACAATAACAACAACAGTGGCACTCATGAGCCCTTACACATACTGTATATACAGTATATATCATCATGATCATATCTACTCTCTCTCAGTGATGCA
Organism: Tautogolabrus adspersus; assembly: GCA_020745685.1. Classification (NCBI taxonomy): domain Eukaryota; kingdom Metazoa; phylum Chordata; class Actinopteri; order Labriformes; family Labridae; genus Tautogolabrus; species Tautogolabrus adspersus. The sequence goes on along the minus strand of CM036538.1, from coordinate 20,269 downwards.
GAAACATCCAGAAGAGACTCCAGCGTGACGTCTCACCTCTTATGAAGGTCTTCTTTTTCCTATGAAATACCTGAAGAGCTGCACGAAATCTATGTAAACATTCCCAGCATACCGATCACACACACACACACACACACGCACACACACACGCACACACAAACACATAGACACACACACGAGGTGGACAGATCCTGATCCTACATTAGACTGAGAGCTGGAGGAGGACAGATCCTGATCCTACATTAGACTGAGAGCTGGAGGAGGACAGA
>CM036538.1:7500-15000 GCA_020745685.1 Tautogolabrus adspersus | reverse complement strand
ACACAGTCCGATGGTAGAGGCTGGGCGTCTAACGGTGGTTTAGGGGACGACACAGTCCGATGGTAGAGGCTGGGCGTCTAACGGTGGTTTAGGGGACGACACAGTCTGATGGTAGAGGCTGGGCGTCTAACGGTGGTTTAGGGGACGACACAGTCTGATGGTAGAGGCTGGGCGTCTAACGGTGGTTTAGGGGACGACACAGTCTGATGGTAGAGGCTGGGCGTCTGGCGGTGGTTTAGGGGACGACACAGTCTGATGGTAGAGGCTGGGCGTCTAGCGGTGGTTTATGGGACGACACAGTCCGATGGTAGAGGCTGGGCGTCTGGCGGTGGTTTATGGGACGACACAGTCTGATGGTAGAGGCTGGGCGTCTGGCGGTGGTTTATGGGACGACACAGTCCGATGGTAGAGGCTGGGCGTCAGGCGGTGTTTTAGGGGACGACACAGTCTGATGGTGGAGGCTGGGCGTCAGGCGGTGGTTTAGGGGACGACACAGTCTGATGGTAGAGGCTGGGCGTCTAACGGTGTTTTAGGGGACGACACAGTCTGATGGTAGAGGCTGGGCGTCTAACGGTGGTTTAGGGGACGACACAGTCTGATGGTAGAGGCTGGGCGTCTAACGGTGGTTTAGGTGACGACACAGTCTGATGGTAGAGGCTGGGCGTCTAACGGTGGTTTAGGGGACGACACAGTCCGATGGTAGAGGCTGGGCGTCTAACGGTGGTTTAGGGGACGACACAGTCCGATGGTAGAGGCTGGGCGTCTAAAGGTGGTTTAGGGGACGACACAGTCTGATGGTAGAGGCTGGGCGTCTAAAGGTGGTTTAGGGGACGACACAGTGTGATGGTAGAGGCTGGGCGTCTAGCGGTGGTTTGGGGGACGACACAGTCTGATGGTAGAGGCTGGGCGTCTAGTGGTGGTTTAGGGGACGACACAGTCCGATGGTAGAGGCTGGGCGTCAGGCGGTGGTTTAGGGGACGACACAGTGTGATGGTAGAGGCTGGGCGTCTAGCGGTGGTTTGGGGGACGACACAGTCTGATGGTAGAGGCTGGGCGTCTAGTGGTGGTTTAGGGGACGACACAGTCCAATGGTAGAGGCTGGGCGTCTAACGGTGGTTTAGGGGACGACACAGTCCGATGGTAGAGGCTGGGGGTCTAACGGTGGTTTAGGGGACGACACAGTCTGATGGTAGAGGCTGGGCGTCTAAAGGTGGTTTAGGGGACGACACAGTGTGATGGTAGAGGCTGGGCGTCTAGCGGTGGTCTAGGGGACGACACAGTCTGATGGTAGAGGCTGGGCGTCTAGTGGTGGTTTAGGGGACGACACAGTCCGATGGTAGAGGCTGGGCGTCTAACGGTGGTTTAGGGGACGACACAGTCTGATGGTAGAGGCTGGGCGTCAGGCGGTGTTTTAGGGGACGACACAGTCTGATGGTAGAGGCTGGGCGTCTAACGGTGGTTTAGGGGACGACACAGTCTGATGGTAGAGGCTGGGCGTCTGGCGGTGGTTTAGGGGACGACACAGTCTGATGGTAGAGGCTGGGCGTCTGGCGGTGGTTTATGGGACGACACAGTCTGATGGTAGAGGCTGGGCGTCTGGCGGTGGTTTATGGGACGACACAGTCCGATGGTAGAGGCTGGGCGTCAGGTGGTGTTTTAGGGGACGACACAGTCTGATGGTGGAGGCTGGGCGTCTAACGGTGTTTTAGGGGACGACACAGTCTGATGGTAGAGGCTGGGCGTCAGGCGGTGGTTTAGGGGACGACACAGTCTGATGGTAGAGGCTGGGCGTCTAACGGTGTTTTAGGGGACGACACAGTCTGATGGTAGAGGCTGGGCGTCTAAAGGTGGTTTAGGGGACGACACAGTCTGATGGTAGAGGCTGGGCGTCTAAAGGTGGTTTAGGGGACGACACAGTGTGATGGTAGAGGCTGGGCGTCTAACGGTGTTTTAGGGGACGACACAGTCTGATGGTAGAGGCTGGGCGTCTAACGGTGGTTTAGGGGACGACACAGTCTGATGGTAGAGGCTGGGCGTCTAACGGTGGTTTAGGTGACGACACAGTCTGATGGTAGAGGCTGGGCGTCTAACGGTGGTTTAGGGGACGACACAGTCTGATGGTAGAGGCTGGGCGTCTAACGGTGGTTTAGGGAACGACACAGTCCGATGGTAGAGGCTGGGCGTCTAACGGTGGTTTAGGGGACGACACAGTCTGATGGTAGAGGCTGGGCGTCAGGCGGTGTTTTAGGGGACGACACAGTCTGATGGTAGAGGCTGGGCGTCTAACGGTGGTTTAGGGGACGACACAGTCTGATGGTAGAGGCTGGGCGTCTGGCGGTGGTTTAGGGGACGACACAGTCTGATGGTAGAGGCTGGGCGTCTAGCGGTGGTTTATGGGACGACACAGTCCGATGGTAGAGGCTGGGCGTCTGGCGGTGGTTTAGGGGACGACACAGTCTGATGGTAGAGGCTGGGCGTCTGGCGGTGGTTTATGGGACGACACAGTCCGATGGTAGAGGCTGGGCGTCAGGTGGTGTTTTAGGGGACGACACAGTCTGATGGTGGAGGCTGGGCGTCAGGCGGTGGTTTAGGGGACGACACAGTCTGATGGTAGAGGCTGGGCGTCAAACGGTGTTTTAGGGGACGACACAGTCTGATGGTGGAGGCTGGGCGTCAGGCGGTGTTTTAGGGGACGACACAGTCTGATGGTAGAGGCTGGGCGTCAGGCGGTGTTTTAGGGGACGACACAGTCTGATGGTAGAGGCTGGGCGTCTAACGGTGGTTTAGGGGACGACACAGTCTGATGGTAGAGGCTGGGCGTCAGGCGGTGTTTTAGGGGACGACACAGTCTGATGGTAGAGGCTGGGCGTCTAACGGTGTTTTAGGTGACGACACAGTCCGATGGTAGAGGCTGGGCGTCAGGCGGTGGTTTAGGGGACGACACAGTCTGATGGTAGAGGCTGGGCGTCTAACGGTGTTTTAGGGGACGACACAGTCTGATGGTGGAGGCTGGGCGTCAGGCGGTGTTTTAGGGGACGACACAGTCTGATGGTGGAGGCTGGGCGTCAGGCGGTGGTTTAGGGGACGACACAGTCTGATGGTAGAGGCTGGGCGTCTAACGGTGGTTTAGGGGACGACACAGTCTGATGGTAGAGGCTGGGCGTCAGGCGGTGTTTTAGGGGACGACACAGTCTGATGGTAGAGGCTGGGCGTCTAACGGTGGTTTAGGGGACGACACAGTCTGATGGTAGAGGCTGGGCGTCTGGCGGTGTTTTAGGTGACGACACAGTCTGATGGTAGAGGCTGGGCGTCTAACGGTGGTTTAGGGGACGACACAGTCTGATGGTAGAGGCTGGGCGTCAGGCGGTGTTTTAGGGGACGACACAGTCTGATGGTAGAGGCTGGGCGTCAGGCGGTGGTTTAGGGGACGACACAGTCTGATGGTAGAGGCTGGGCGTCTAACGGTGTTTTAGGGGACGACACAGTCTGATGGTAGAGGCTGGGCGTCAGGCGGTGTTTTAGGGGACGACACAGTCTGATGGTAGAGGCTGGGCGTCAGGCGGTGTTTTAGGGGACGACACAGTCTGATGGTAGAGGCTGGGCGTCTAACGGTGGTTTAGGGGACGACACAGTCTGATGGTAGAGGCTGGGCGTCAGGCGGTGTTTTAGGGGACGACACAGTCTGATGGTAGAGGCTGGGCGTCTAACGGTGGTTTAGGGGACGACACAGTCTGATGGTAGAGGCTGGGCGTCTGGCGGTGTTTTATGGGACGACACAGTCTGATGGTAGAGGCTGGGCGTCTAACGGTGGTTTAGGGGACGACACAGTCTGATGGTAGAGGCTGGGCGTCAGGCGGTGTTTTATGGGACGACACAGTCTGATGGTAGAGGCTGGGCGTCTAACGGTGGTTTAGGGGACGACACAGTCTGATGGTAGAGGCTGGGCGTCTGGCGGTGGTTTAGGGGACGACACAGTCTGATGGTAGAGGCTGGGCGTCAGGCGGTGTTTTAGGGGACGACACAGTCTGATGGTAGAGGCTGGGCGTCTAACGGTGGTTTAGGGGACGATACAGTCTGATGGTAGAGGCTGGGCGTCAGGCGGTGTTTTAGGGGACGACACAGTCTGATGGTGGAGGCTGGGCGTCTGGCGGTGGTTTATGGGACAACACAGTCTGATGGTAGAGGCTGGGCGTCTAGCTGTGGTTTATGGGACGACACAGTCTGATGGTGGAGGCTGGGCGTCTGGCGGTGGTTTATGGGACGACACAGTCTGATGGTAGAGGCTGGGCGTCTAGCGGTGTTTTAGGGGACGACACAGTCCGATGGTAGAGGCTGGGCGTCAGGCGGTGTTTTAGGTGACGACACAGTCTGATGGTAGAGGCTGGGCGTCTAACGGTGGTTTAGGGGACGACACAGTCCGATGGTAGAGGCTGGGCGTCAGGCGGTGTTTTAGGGGACGACACAGTCTGATGGTAGAGGCTGGGCGTCTAACGGTGGTTTAGGGGACGACACAGTCTGATGATAGAGGCTGGGCGTCAGGCGGTGTTTTAGGGGACGACACAGTCTGATGGTAGAGGCTGGGCGTCTAGCGGTGGTTTAGGGGACGACACAGTCTGATGGTAGAGGCTGGGCGTCTGGCGGTGGTTTAGGGGACGACACAGTCTGATGGTAGAGGCTGGGCGTCTGGCGGTGGTTTAGGGGACGACACAGTCTGATGGTAGAGGCTGGGCGTCTAGTGGTGGTTTAGGGGACGACACAGTCCGATGGTAGAGGCTGGGCGTCTAACGGTGGTTTAGGGAACGACACAGTCCGATGGTAGAGGCTGGGCGTCTAACGGTGGTTTAGGGAACGACACAGTCTGATGGTAGAGGCTGGGCGTCTAACGGTGGTTTAGGGAACGACACAGTCTGATGGTAGAGGCTGGGCGTCAGGCGGTGTTTTAGGGGACGACACAGTCTGATGGTAGAGGCTGGGCGTCTAGTGGTGGTTTAGGGGACGACACAGTCTGATGGTAGAGGCTGGGCGTCTAACGGTGGTTTAGGGGACGACACAGTCTGATGGTAGAGGCTGGGCGTCAGGCGGTGTTTTAGGGGACGACACAGTCTGATGGTAGAGGCTGGGCGTCAGGCGGTGTTTTAGGGGACGACACAGTCTGATGGTAGAGGCTGGGCGTCTAACGGTGGTTTAGGGGACGACACAGTCTGATGGTAGAGGCTGGGCGTCAGGCGGTGTTTTAGGGGACGACACAGTCTGATGGTAGAGGCTGGGCGTCAGGCGGTGGTTTAGGGGACGACACAGTCTGATGATAGAGGCTGGGCGTCAGGCGGTGTTTTAGGGGACGACACAGTCTGATGATAGAGGCTGGGCGTCAGGCGGTGGTTTAGGGGACGACACAGTCTGATGGTAGAGGCTGGGCGTCTAACGGTGGTTTAGGGGACGACACAGTCTGATGGTAGAGGCTGGGCGTCAGGCGGTGTTTTAGGGGACGACACAGTCTGATGGTAGAGGCTGGGCGTCAGGCGGTGGTTTAGGGGACGACACAGTCTGATGGTAGAGGCTGGGCGTCTAACGGTGGTTTAGGGGACGACACAGTCTGATGGTAGAGGCTGGGCGTCAGGCGGTGGTTTAGGGGACGACACAGTCTGATGGTAGAGGCTGGGCGTCAGGCGGTGTTTTAGGGGACGACACAGTCTGATGGTAGAGGCTGGGCGTCTAACGGTGGTTTAGGGGACGACACAGTCTGATGGTAGAGGCTGGGCGTCTAACGGTGGTTTAGGTGACGACACAGTCCGATGGTAGAGGCTGGGCGTCTAACGGTGGTTTAGGGGACGACACAGTCTGATGGTAGAGGCTGGGCGTCAGGCGGTGTTTTAGGGGACGACACAGTATGATGGTAGAGGCTGGGCGTCTAACGGTGGTTTAGGGGACGACACAGTCTGATGGTAGAGGCTGGGCGTCTAACGGTGGTTTATGGGACGACACAGTCTGATGGTGGAGGCTGGGCGTCTGGCGGTGGTTTATGGGACGACACAGTCTGATGGTAGAGGCTGGGCGTCTGGCGGTGGTTTATGGGACGACACAGTCTGATGGTGGAGGCTGGGCGTCTGACGGTGGTTTATGGGACGACACAGTCTGATGGTAGAGGCTGGGCGTCTGGCGGTGGTTTATGGGACGACACAGTCCGATGGTAGAGGCTGGGCGTCAGGTGGTGTTTTAGGGGACGACACAGTCTGATGGTGGAGGCTGGGCGTCAGGCGGTGGTTTAGGGGACGACACAGTCTGATGGTAGAGGCTGGGCGTCTAACGGTGTTTTAGGGGACGACACAGTCTGATGGTGGAGGCTGGGCGTCAGGCGGTGTTTTAGGGGACGACACAGTCTGATGGTGGAGGCTGGGCGTCAGGCGGTGTTTTAGGGGACGACACAGTCTGATGGTAGAGGCTGGGCGTCTAACGGTGGTTTAGGGGACGACACAGTCTGATGGTAGAGGCTGGGCGTCAGGCGGTGTTTTAGGGGACGACACAGTCTGATGGTAGAGGCTGGGCGTCTAACGGTGGTTTAGGGGACGACACAGTCTGATGGTAGAGGCTGGGCGTCTGGCGGTGGTTTAGGGGACGACACAGTCTGATGGTAGAGGCTGGGCGTCAGGCGGTGTTTTAGGGGACGACACAGTCTGATGGTAGAGGCTGGGCGTCTAACGGTGGTTTAGGGGACGATACAGTCTGATGGTAGAGGCTGGGCGTCAGGCGGTGTTTTAGGGGACGACACAGTCTGATGGTGGAGGCTGGGCGTCTGGCGGTGGTTTATGGGACAACACAGTCTGATGGTAGAGGCTGGGCGTCTAGCGGTGGTTTATGGGACGACAAAGTCTGATGGTGGAGGCTGGGCGTCTGGCGGTGGTTTATGGGACGACACAGTCTGATGGTAGAGGCTGGGCGTCTGGCGGTGGTTTATGGGACGACACAGTCCGATGGTAGAGGCTGAGCGTCAGGCGGTGTTTTATGGGACGACACAGTCCGATGGTAGAGGCTGGGCGTCTAGCGGTTGTTTATGGGACGACACAGTCCGATGGTAGAGGCTGGGCGTCTGACGGTGTTTTAGGGGACGACACAGTCCGATGGTAGAGGCTGGGCGTCTAGCGGTTGTTTATGGGACGACACAGTCCGATGGTAGAGGCTGGGCGTCTAACAGTGTTTTAGGGGACGACACAGTCTGATGGTAGAGGCTGGGCGTCTAGCGGTGTTTTAGGGGACGACACAGTCTGATGGTAGAGGCTGGGCGTCAGGCGGTGTTTTAGGGGACGACACAGTCTGATGGTAGAGGCTGGGCGTCTAGCGGTGGTTTAGGGGACGACACAGTCTGATGGTAGAGGCTGGGCGTCTAACGGTGGTTTAGGGGACGACACAGTCTGATGGTAGAGGCTGGGCGTCTGGCGGTGGTTTAGGGGACGACACAGTCTGATGGTAGAGGCTGGGCGTCTAGTGGTGGTTTAGGGGACGACA
>CM036538.1:0-2500 GCA_020745685.1 Tautogolabrus adspersus | reverse complement strand
TGTTTGTGAGTGACAGACTCCCTCTGCATCAGACTCTCATCATCATCACACATTCAAACAGTCTGAGGGATCATGAACATGAAGGAATCATTTCTCAACACTTCATATTAACACACTGTTTGTTTGAGTGTGGGGAGTGATGGGCCTACACTCTGATTGGTTTATAGAACTGATGCTTCATATTTGGTTGTTAATCTTCATGTCAGACACTTTTTAATCCCAGCTCATCACAGACTCTTTACAAACTGACCCAGGATCTGTTTAAATGTCTTTTTAATGTCCCTCTTTTCTCCGGTATTAAACTCCGCTCATGTTGATAAGTTTCACTGAAGTCTGATCCGCTGCAGCGTCCAATCAATGAATGATATTCGATAAGGGGGCGTGTCTGTCAGTAAAAAGACTTCCGTAAAGCCAGCTCTCGTGTCTCCTCGGCCATCGCTCCTCGGATCTCCCTCCTCTCTCCTCGATCCTCTCTCCTCCTTTCAGTGTAAGAGCTTTGGGACGATCCTTAACATGGCGGGTCTAGAACTACTTCCTGTTCAGCCGAGGAGCGAGGACCGAGGAGATAGCAAATAAGAGAACTGAGAAGTACCCATACTCCACTCATTGTATCCCACAATGCATTGTGGAAAGTAGTGTACAGCCGATGGTCACTAGCCGAGCCATATATACCATCATGCATTGCGGTCTAAAAAAAAAAAAGGCTAACCGACAGGCCCGCGGAGACGATCAGCGTGAGCTGACCTACAAATGTAAGTAATTTAACATTTTTTTGAGCATTGTTGAACTTTGGATGTTCGCTGTATAGGTTTAAAGTTATTATTTGTTTATCACAGGTATAAATACGCCTCTCTTACAGTAAAAAGCTACTGGCGACCCAGCTAGCTAACATTAGCCTTCTTATAACTAGCCATCGTAGCCACTGTTAGCATTGCTAACTAGCGTTAGCGGTAAAAATGCATTGGCGTTTCACAATAGTACTGGAGCAAAATTGATTGTCGCTTTATTTTTTCTTCTGTTCAGGGACTGACGACGACGTAGCTCAGCTGATCCGGCTGAGGGGGGATAAAAATCACCTCTTCAGCGGGAAGAGGTTTGCTGCTGCCGCAGGATGGGAGTGAGACATTTCATTATTATTAATATATTTGATATATACATATATACATATATATATATATAAATTAATAGGTTTCTTATTGTTATGTGTTATAGTAAAATGTTCTTGACTTGTAGCTTTCTAGTAGGCTATAGTTATTGATGAGTTTGATACACTTTGTAGGCTTTTGTGTAATATATTTGTATGTTTTTTTAATTACATTTTTAGAACTTTGATCAAAGATATGGGCTTGGCCGGCCAAGTTAGTCCTGCCCGGGCGGCCAAGAAGTGGGAGAACTTGAAGAAGACCTACAAGGTTTGTATTTGTTGTATTTACACGAGCCCTGGATAATTGAAGTAAAGATTAAAAATGGCAATTCATGTTCTCTTTTAGTATCTTCCTATGTGGTATCAGAAATTGACTTCGATTGTAATTGTGCAAAACTAATAGTTGATATGTATGTGATTGTGTGCAGGAGCTCAAAAAGCCACCAACAGGCAGTGGCACTGAGTCAGGGGAGGCCACTGCTGGGACATGGAAGTGGTTCTCCCTCATGGATGAGGCTATAGGTGGGAGGCCATCCATAAGGCCTCCATGCCTCATTGCCTCAGCATGGGGGGAGACCTCTTCCATGTCCCAGCCAGAATCCCCTGATTCAGTGCCATCCGACACAGAGAGAGAGAGAGAGGGAGAGAGAGAGAGAGAGGGTCAGAGGAGGCAGGGCCAGCGCCGAAGAGGCAGAGGCGTGACCTGCTGCAATTTCTAGAGAGGGCAGAGGAAAGGGCGGAAGAGAGAGTTAGGAGAGATGAGGCCAGGGAAGAAAGATTGATTAATTTGTTAGAAAAGATTGTTGAAAAAATGTAAATAAAAGAATTGATACCAAAAGAAATGTTTTATTGAATCTGTTTTTTCCACTTGTATGTGTTTGTTTTTTTGTGCTGAGCTCTTTAACACAAGTTTGTAACGGAAAAATAGTTATTAGAATTGAAAGAACTGATTCTGAAATATCTACCAAGCTGATTTTTAACATTTCTAACATTTTAACATATCTGTAACTTAACAAGAAAGAAGAATTTATGAATAACTAAAACATCAAAGGCAACACATTTATAACTATTAACACTTATATGAAAATTGAATGAAACTATATACATGAATTGAACTGTTAACAAAAAATATTGTGCCAAATGGGATTTGAACGATTTTTTTTCTTCTTCTTAATTGTAGTCATGATCGTTAAGAGCTGGAGGATTGTCATTTGGGGCCGAAAGTGCAGCAGCCATGCGTCCCCGCAGCTGCTCCCCACACTGCGAGTCAGGGTGAAGCTGACCGTCTCCATCATCCGGTCCCAGTGGGTCTTCAACTGGCTCAATGATGTCGCCATCCCTGAGGCAGAAGTTGTG
>CM036537.1:35670079-35697881 GCA_020745685.1 Tautogolabrus adspersus | reverse complement strand
ACCCTAACCCCTAACCCTAACCCTAACCCTAACCCCTAACCCTACCCTAACCCTAACCCTAACCCTTACCCTAACCCTAACCCTAACCCTAACCCTACCCTAACCCTAACCCTAACCCTAACCCTTACCCTAACCCCTAACCCTAACCCTAACCCTACCCTAACCCTAACCCTAACCCTAACCCTAACCCTAACCCTAACCCTAACCCTAACCCTAACCCTAACCCTAACCCTAACCCTAACCCTAACCCTAACCCTAACCCTAACCCTAACCCTAACCCTAACCCTAACCCTAACCCTAACCCTACCCTAACCCTAACCCTAACCCTAACCCTAACCCTAACCCTAACCCTAACCCTAACCCTTACCCTAACCCCTAACCCTAACCCTAACCCTAACCCTACCCTAACCCTAACCCTTACCCTACCCTAACCCTAACCCTACCCTAACCCTTACCCTAACCCTAACCCTAACCCTAACCCTAACCCTAACCCTAACCCTAACCCTTACCCTAACCCTAACCCTAACCCTAACCCTAACCCTAACCCTAACCCTAACCCTTACCCTAACCCCCTAACCCTTACCCTAACCCTTACCCTTACCCTAACCCTAACCCTAACCCTTACCCTAACCCCTAACCCTAACCCTAACCCTAACCCTAACCCTAACCCTAACCCTAACCCTTACCCTAACCCTAACCCTAACCCTAACCCTTACCCTAACCCTAACCCTAACCCTAACCCTAACCCTAACCCTAACCCTTACCCTAACCCTAACCCTAACCCTTACCCTAACCCTAACCCTAACCCTTACCCTAACCCTTACCCTAACCCTAACCCCTAACCCTAACCCTAACCCTAACCCTAACCCTAACCCTAACCCTAACCCTAACCCTAACCCTAACCCTAACCCTAACCCTAACCCTAACCCTAACCCTAACCCTAACCCTAACCCTAACCCTACCCCTAACCCTAAACCCTAACCCTTACCCTTACCCTAACCCTAACCCTTACCCTAAACCCTAACCCTTACCCTAACCCCTAACCCTAACCCTAACCCTAACCCTTACCCTAACCCTTACCCTTACCCTAACCCTAACCCTAACCCTAACCCTAACCCTAACCCTAACCCTAACCCTAACCCTAACCCTAACCCTAACCCTAACCCTAACCCTAACCCTAACCCTAACCCTACCCTTACCCTACCCTAACCCTAACCCTAACCCTAACCCTAACCCTAACCCTAACCCTAACCCTTACCCTAACCCTAACCCTAACCCTAACCCTAACCCTAACCCTAACCCTAACCCTAACCCTAACCCTAACCCTAACCCTTACCCTAACCCTAACCCTAACCCTAACCCCTAACCCTTACCCTAACCCTTAACCCTAACCCTTACCCTAACCCTAACCCTAACCCTAACCCTTACCCTAACCCTAACCCTAACCCTAACCCTTACCCTAACCCTTACCCTAACCCTAACCCTAACCCTAACCCTAACCCTAACCCTTACCCTAACCCTAACCCTAACCCTTACCCTAACCCTAACCCTTACCCTAACCCTAACCCTAACCCTAACCCTAACCCTAACCCTAACCCTAACTTTGTATATATTTTACACTAACTTATGATTTTATGCTTGATGATTTTATTAGATGTGGTTTTAAAGCACTTTTTAACGGCACCTCTGTGCCACAGCACTTTTTAATCCACGCAGGGAGGATCCGCTGGTCTTTTAATGTCTTACTCCTCTTTTATTTCAGCTCGGGGTCCCGTCCGGGGGGAGTCCTCTCCTTAAACCATTTTATAAATAAAGCTCTTTTAGAAAAGCCTGGGGGGTGTCTGGTGACGAGTCATTGCACTTTTATCTCTCCTCTTATTCCTTTTATATATATTTATATTTCTAACAGATCTTACTTTATGAATTGAATCATGGGTTTTAGCTGATTTTAACGACGGTCTGCATATATTTTACGATGGTTGTTGTGTGTGTGTCTCTTTTAGCACTTATCTTTTAGCACTTATTTATTGGTTGACGTGTTTTTATCGTGTTTATTTATTATCAGCACTTTTTGATATGCAGACCCTTTTTAGACAGTTTTAATTCACTCAATTCAGAGCACTTCTAAGATCCTTCTTTTATCTAACCTCCTTTTTATACCTTAACCTTCTTTATATTTAGCAATGGCCGTCGCCCGGGCGCTCCTCAGGTGGTTTTATCAGAGGTCCTGGGACACCGGAGGATTTTAATGAACCATAGAGCTCCGCCTGCCTCTCCTGCACGGTGGTCCGGTCACCTTTTTTATCCAACTTTAACAGTGTCTTTATGGGGTTTTATGAAACACTATTGTGTGTTTTTTAAGGAGCTTTTTAAGTATTTTTTAATACCCACAGTCCCCCGAGTGCCCGTGCCCCTCGTAGCGTCCCCCAGAGGACGCTGCGCCCCTAACTTAACCTAACCCTAACCCTAACCCTAACCCTTGACTATTTTAACCTCTCCCACACCCTTTTACTAAACCTAACCAGTCGAAATGTGTTGCAACACTCACCTTCCATACAAATATTTCCAAAAAATCAAACTTCAAAGTATGCACCAATCGACTCCAAATGGCCTGAAACGTGCTCCTAGACATGTCCTGGATGGACGATTTTGGACAAAACACTTAGTGCATTTTCACTCCCATATCGCCCCATGGGAGGACGTTTACGCCTATAACTCCTGAACGGTACGTCGGATCCACTCCAAACCAAGCTCCGTCACACATAATTCGGCCACGCTGAACATGCTGGTCTTGTCCCTGAGTCTCTACGACCTTCGGTTCCAAAGATACAGTCAAAACAAAATCCGACCAATCAGATTCGAGCACTTCCCGACCTCCTACAGTCTCAACAGTGGTACCGTTGGAAAGCCCATGGCCACAAATGGGGGGGGTAGGCACTGGTCCCTTGTTTCTGCCCCCTTCCTATCAAAACTTATTGGCACTTTTCCCCCCCATTCATTTCAGATGGGCCAAGATCTATCTCAGCAACGCAAGGTCCCACAGACTCAAGACTGGTACCAGTGGAAAGCCCGTGGCCACAAATGGGGGGGTAGACACTGTTCCCTTGTTTCTGCACCCTTCCTATCAAAAGTTATTAGCCCAGGGGCCAATCCCTGTGTTTCGGCCACATGTCTGACCTTTGCTTTTCACCCACTTCCCAAGGTCCCACAGACTCAACACTGGTACCAGTGGAAAGCCCGTGGCCACAAATGGGGGGGTAGGCACTGGTCCCTTGTTTCTGCCCCCTTCCTATCAAAAGTTATTACCACTTTCCCCCCCATTCATTTCAGATGGGCCAAGATCTATCTCAGCAACGCAAGGTCCCACAGACTCGAGGGTGGTACCGTTGGAAAGCCCATGGCCACAAATGGGGGGGTAGGCACTGTTCCCTTGTTTCTGCACCCTTCCTATCAAAAGTTATTAGCCCAGGGGCCAATCCGAAAATCTCAACATAAGTGTTTCAGGTACTTCCCAAGGTCCTAGAGACTCAAGGGTGGTACCATTGGAAAGCCCATGGCCACAAATGGGGGGGTAGACACTGTTCCCTTGTTTCTGCACCCTTCCTATCAAAAGTTATTGGCCAAGGGGCCAATCCGAGGTGGTTGTTATCCCTTATTCTAACCCTAACCCTAACCCTTACCCTAACCCTAACCCTAACCCTAACCCTAACCCTAACCCTAACCCTAAATGGGGGGGTAGGCACTGGTCCCTTGTTTCTGCCCCCTTCCTATCAAAACTTATTGGCACTTTTCCCCCCCATTCATTTCAGATGGGCCAAGATCTATCTCAGCAACGCAAGGTCCCACAGACTCAAGACTGGTACCAGTGGAAAGCCCGTGGCCACAAATGGGGGGGTAGACACTGTTCCCTTGTTTCTGCACCCTTCCTATCAAAAGTTATTAGCCCAGGGGCCAATCCCTGTGTTTCGGCCACATGTCTGACCTTTGCTTTTCACCCACTTCCCAAGGTCCCACAGACTCAACACTGGTACCAGTGGAAAGCCCGTGGCCACAAATGGGGGGGTAGGCACTGGTCCCTTGTTTCTGCCCCCTTCCTATCAAAAGTTATTACCACTTTCCCCCCCATTCATTTCAGATGGGCCAAGATCTATCTCAGCAACGCAAGGTCCCACAGACTCGAGGGTGGTACCGTTGGAAAGCCCATGGCCACAAATGGGGGGGTAGGCACTGTTCCCTTGTTTCTGCACCCTTCCTATCAAAAGTTATTAGCCCAGGGGCCAATCCGAAAATCTCAACATAAGTGTTTCAGGTACTTCCCAAGGTCCTAGAGACTCAAGGGTGGTACCATTGGAAAGCCCATGGCCACAAATGGGGGGGTAGACACTGTTCCCTTGTTTCTGCACCCTTCCTATCAAAAGTTATTGGCCAAGGGGCCAATCCGAGGTGGTTGTTATCCCTTATTCTAACCCTAACCCTTACCCTAACCCTAACCCTAACCCTAACCCTAACCCTAACCCTTACCCTAACCCTAACCCTAACCCTAACCCTAACCCTAACCCTAACCCTAACCCTAACCCTAACCCTAACCCTAACCCTTACCCTTACCCTAACCCTAACCCTTACCCTAACCCTAACCCTTACCCTAACCCCTAACCCTAACCCTAACCCTAACCCTTACCCTAACCCTAACCCTAACCCTAACCCTAACCCTAACCCTAACCCTAACCCTAACCCTAACCCTAACCCTAACCCTAACCCTAACCCTAACCCTAACCCTAACCCTAACCCTAACCCTACCCTAACCCTACCCTAACCCTAACCCTAACCCTAACCCTAACCCTAACCCTAACCCTAACCCTTACCCTAACCCTAACCCTAACCCTTACCCTAACCCTAACCCTAACCCTAACCCTAACCCTAACCCTAACCCTAACCCCTTACCCTAACCCTAACCCTAACCCTAACCCTAACCCTTACCCTAACCCTTAACCCTAACCCTTACCCTAACCCTAACCCTAACCCTAACCCTTACCCTAACCCTAACCCTAACCCTAACCCTTACCCTAACCCTTACCCTAACCCTAACCCTAACCCTAACCCTAACCCTAACCCTTACCCTAACCCTAACCCTAACCCTTACCCTAACCCTAACCCTTACCCTAACCCTAACCCTAACCCTAACCCTAACCCTAACCCTAACCCTAACTTTGTATATATTTTACACTAACTTATGATTTTATGCTTGATGATTTTATTAGATGTGGTTTTAAAGCACTTTTTAACGGCACCTCTGTGCCACAGCACTTTTTAATCCACGCAGGGAGGATCCGCTGGTCTTTTAATGTCTTACTCCTCTTTTATTTCAGCTCGGGGTCCCGTCCGGGGGGAGTCCTCTCCTTAAACCATTTTATAAATAAAGCTCTTTTAGAAAAGCCTGGGGGGTGTCTGGTGACGAGTCATTGCACTTTTATCTCTCCTCTTATTCCTTTTATATATATTTATATTTCTAACAGATCTTACTTTATGAATTGAATCATGGGTTTTAGCTGATTTTAATGACGGTCTGCATATATTTTACGATGGTTGTTGTGTGTGTGTCTCTTTTAGCACTTATCTTTTAGCACTTATTTATTGGTTGACGTGTTTTTATCGTGTTTATTTATTATCAGCACTTTTTGATATGCAGACCCTTTTTAGACAGTTTTAATTCACTCAATTCAGAGCACTTCTAAGATCCTTCTTTTATCTAACCTCCTTTTTATACCTTAACCTTCTTTATATTTAGCAATGGCCGTCGCCCGGGCGCTCCTCAGGTGGTTTTATCAGAGGTCCTGGGACACCGGAGGATTTTAATGAACCATAGAGCTCCGCCTGCCTCTCCTGCACGGTGGTCCGGTCACCTTTTTTATCCAACTTTAACAGTGTCTTTATGGGGTTTTATGAAACACTTTTGTGTGTTTTTTAAGGAGCTTTTTAAGTATTTTTTAATACCCACAGTCCCCCGAGTGCCCGTGCCCCTCGTAGCGTCCCCCAGAGGACGCTGCGCCCCTAACTTAACCTAACCCTAACCCTAACCCTAACCCTTGACTATTTTAACCTCTCCCACACCCTTTTACTAAACCTAACCAGTCGAAATGTGTTGCAACACTCACCTTCCATACAAATATTTCCAAAAAATCAAACTTCAAAGTATGCACCAATCGACTCCAAATGGCCTGAAACGTGCTCCTAGACATGTCCTGGATGGACGATTTTGGACAAAACACTTAGTGCATTTTCACTCCCATATCGCCCCATGGGAGGACGTTTACGCCTATAACTCCTGAACGGTACGTCGGATCCACTCCAAACCAAGCTCCGTCACACATAATTCGGCCACGCTGAACATGCTGGTCTTGTCCCTGAGTCTCTACGACCTTCGGTTCCAAAGATACAGTCAAAACAAAATCCGACCAATCAGATTCGAGCACTTCCCGACCTCCTACAGTCTCAACAGTGGTACCGTTGGAAAGCCCATGGCCACAAATGGGGGGGTAGGCACTGGTCCCTTGTTTCTGCCCCCTTCCTATCAAAACTTATTGGCACTTTTCCCCCCCCATTCATTTCAGATGGGCCAAGATCTATCTCAGCAACGCAAGGTCCCACAGACTCAAGACTGGTACCAGTGGAAAGCCCGTGGCCACAAATGGGGGGGTAGACACTGTTCCCTTGTTTCTGCCCCCTTCCTATCAAAAGTTATTAGCCCAGGGGCCAATCCCTGTGTTTCGGCCACATGTCTGACCTTTGCTTTTCACCCACTTCCCAAGGTCCCACAGACTCAACACTGGTACCAGTGGAAAGCCCGTGGCCACAAATGGGGGGGGTAGGCACTGGTCCCTTGTTTCTGCCCCCTTCCTATCAAAAGTTATTACCACTTTCCCCCCCATTCATTTCAGATGGGCCAAGATCTATCTCAGCAACGCAAGGTCCCACAGACTCGAGGGTGGTACCGTTGGAAAGCCCATGGCCACAAATGGGGGGGTAGGCACTGGTCCCTTGTTTCTGCACCCTTCCTATCAAAAGTTATTAGCCCAGGGGCCAATCCGAAAATCTCAACATAAGTGTTTCAGGTACTTCCCAAGGTCCTAGAGACTCAAGGGTGGTACCATTGGAAAGCCCATGGCCACAAATGGGGGGGTAGACACTGTTCCCTTGTTTCTGCACCCTTCCTATCAAAAGTTATTGGCCAAGGGGCCAATCCGAGGTGGTTGTTATCCCTTATTCTAACCCTAACCCTAACCCTTACCCTAACCCTAACCCTAACCCTAACCCTAACCCTAACCCCAACCCTGGGTAGGCACTGGTCCCTTGTTTCTGCACCCTTCCTATCAAAACTTATTGGCACTTTCCCCCCCCATTCATTTCAGATGGGCCAAGATCTATCTCAGCAACGCAAGGTCCCACAGACTCAAGACTGGTACCAGTGGAAAGCCCGTGGCCACAAATGGGGGGGTAGACACTGTTCCCTTGTTTCTGCCCCCTTCCTATCAAAAGTTATTAGCCCAGGGGCCAATCCCTGTGTTTCGGCCACATGTCTGACCTTTGCTTTTCACCCACTTCCCAAGGTCCCACAGACTCAACACTGGTACCAGTGGAAAGCCCGTGGCCACAAATGGGGGGGTAGGCACTGGTCCCTTGTTTCTGCCCCCTTCCTATCAAAAGTTATTACCACTTTCCCCCCCATTCATTTCAGATGGGCCAAGATCTATCTCAGCAACGCAAGGTCCCACAGACTCGAGGGTGGTACCGTTGGAAAGCCCATGGCCACAAATGGGGGGGTAGACACTGTTCCCTTGTTTCTGCACCCTTCCTATCAAAAGTTATTAGCCCAGGGGCCAATCCGAAAATCTCAACATAAGTGTTTCAGGTACTTCCCAAGGTCCTAGAGACTCAAGGGTGGTACCATTGGAAAGCCCATGGCCACAAATGGGGGGGTAGACACTGTTCCCTTGTTTCTGCACCCTTCCTATCAAAAGTTATTGGCCAAGGGGCCAATCCGAGGTGGTTGTTATCCCTTATTCTTACCCTAACCCTAACCCTAACCCTTACCTTACCCTTACCCTAACCCTAACCCTTACCCTTACCCTAACCCTAACCCTTACCCTAACCCTAACCCTAACCCTAACCCTAACCCTTACCCTAACCCTAACCCTAACCCTAACCCTAACCCTTACCCTAACCCCTAACCCTACCCTAACCCTAACCCTAACCCTAACCCTAACCCTAACCCTAACCCTAACCCTAACCCTAACCCTAACCCTAACCCTAACCCCTAACCCTACCCTCTATCTCAGCAACGCAAGGTCCCACAGACTCGAGGGTGGTACCGTTGGAAAGCCCATGGCCACAAATGGGGGGGTAGACACTGGTCCCATGCTTCTGCCCCCTTCCTGTCAAAAGTTATTAGCCCAGGGGCCAATCCGAAAATCTCAACATAAGTGTTTCAGGTACTTCCCAAGGTCCTAGAGACTCAAGGGTGGTACCATTGGAAAGCCCATGGCCACAAATGGGGGGGTAGACACTGTTCCCTTGTTTCTGCACCCTTCCTATCAAAAGTTATTGGCCAAGGGGCCAATCCGAGGTGGTTGTTATCCCTTATTCTAACCCTAACCCTTACCCTTACCCTAACCCTAACCCTAACCCTTACCCTAACCCTAACCCCTAACCCTAACCCTACCCTAACCCCTAACCCTAACCCTAACCCTAACCCTAACCCTACCCTAACCCTAACCCTTACCCTAACCCTAACCCTAACCCTAACCCTAACCCTACCCTAACCCTAACCCTAACCCTAACCCTAACCCTAACCCTAACCCAAAACTTATTGGCACTTTTCCCCCCCCATTCATTTCAGATGGGCCAAGATCTATCTCAGCAACGCAAGGTCCCACAGACTCGAGGGTGGTACCGTTGGAAAGCCCATGGCCACAAATGGGGGGGGTAGACACTGGTCCCATGCTTCTGCCCCCTTCCTGTCAAAAGTTATTAGCCCAGGGGCCAATCCGAAAATCTCAACATAAGTGTTTCAGGTACTTCCCAAGGTCCTAGAGACTCAAGGGTGGTACCATTGGAAAGCCCATGGCCACAAATGGGGGGGTAGACACTGTTCCCTTGTTTCTGCACCCTTCCTATCAAAAGTTATTGGCCAAGGGGCCAATCCGAGGTGGTTGTTATCCCTTATTCTTACCCTAACCCTAACCCTAACCCTAACCCTAACCCTTACCCTAACCCTAACCCTAACCCTAACCCTAACCCTTACCCTAACCCTAACCCTAACCCTTACCCTAACCCTAACCCGAGGAGCGATGGCCGAGGAGACACGAGAGCTGGCTTTACGGAAGTCTTTTTACTGACAGACACGCCCCCTTATCGAATATCATTCATTGATTGGACGCTGCAGCGGATCAGACTTCAGTGAAACTTATCAACATGAGCGGAGTTTAATACCGGAGAAAAGAGGGACATTAAAAAGACATTTAAACAGATCATGTGTCAGTTTGTAAAGAGTCTGTGATGAGCTGGGATTAAAAAGTGTCTGACATGAAGATTAACAACCAAATATGAAGCATCAGTTCTATAAACCAATCAGAGTGTAGGCCCATCACTCCCCACATTCAAACAAACAGTTCTATTTTAAAATCTTTATTTAAAACACACTCCAACGATAAGCAGAAGTCCAACAGCAGAAACGTGTAGCTGCAAAGAAAACAAGACGAAGGGATTGACATGGTGAGAGTTAGAGCGAGAACCAGTTTTTTCGTACGAAATGTACAGAGTTGTAAAGTCGTCCATGTTTTTAGCGTTCAACATAGAAAGAGTTTGCTGCTCACTAACTTGTTTATCGATTGTTTGGATTGTGACGTAACACGTCAACAGACAGAAGAAGGTGTAATGGTAACCATCTGAAAGGAGGCATAGCGCCCCCTACAGTAGAGGGGACAGACAGACTTCTGTGACGTTTACTGGGACGTGGACAGAAGAACGCTGAAACAGACTCATGGAGATATAACTGCAGCTCCACTGAGGTGTCAATCTTTGTTGGCAGACAGGTGACCTCTCAGAGGCCTTCAGAGCAGCTCTTTGATTCTTACAGGCTTCATTGTAGTGTTATATACCAAAATGAATTATGGGTAATTTCCTTCTCTTCTCATTTACAAACAAAACATGAAAGGCACATCAGTGAGACAGGGTGGTTACAGGTGTGCTGCTATATAAACACTTTGACACTTCAGGAACATTAGACTTCTTTAAAGGCAGCCAACGTCAAGCTAGTGCTAAGCTAACATTAGCAGCTAGGTTCTGATTTGTCCTTCATTCTGAGAGTTTTCATTACAAGCAGGTCAGGGAGTGAAAATAAAGATCATAGGTCTTACGAAAGACAAAGAGTGACTTCTCACTCCTTCTGAATTCTTTGATATCATAAAATAACATGAAAATGAGTGTTAAAGAAAAAGGCCCTGAGCTGAAACACAAGGTGTCCTCTTGTCCTCAAACATTTATGATGAAGTCCTGGATTCTGCAGTCCTGTGATCCACAGAGAGACCGCGTCCTTTTTGTTCCTCTAGTTTGTTAAAGATGTGTTCACTGTTTTACAACCACAACCTTACAAAAGCTTTGTGGATCCAAAGCAGAAGTAGCTGAGAGGAAAAACCTCAACAGGAGATCTAATCAACAACCCAACGAGTCAAACGTGTCTGACGGAGAGCGTCAGGGTTCAGGTTTAGCAAAATAAAACACACCCCTCTGTCAGCATGGTGAATGTGACTCTCCTTTTAAAGATCCCAAACCTGCAGCTTCTCATTTAGAGACAGTCAAATTATATGAGCTGTATCTTTTTACAGTTTAAATGAGAATCTCTGGATTTTAAACCGGGGCCTCAGGTTTCACATCTCTCAGGATCTTAGTCACTAAAACGTTACAAAGCTTTTGAAACTGCTGGAATGATTTCCCTGCAGGCAAAGTGTGTCCACTAAAGGAAGATGATTTTATAACCAATGTAGTGTGGTTTATTTATAAAGAGGGATGAAACAAAATCCTCTTTCTCTGTTACGAGAAGCTCGCTCTGTAGGGATCCTTTCTGTGATGATGTCACACACTAAGAATTACAACCGGAGCCCGTCAGGGACAAACCACTTTGATCCATCAACCATTATGTTGCAGACATTACAGTCTGTTTACCTGCTGCAGACGTTGCAGCCTGTTTACCTGCTGCAGACGTTACAGTCTGTTTACCTGCTGCAGAGGTTACAGCCTGTTTACCTGCTGCAGACGTTACAGCCTGTTTACCTGCTGCAGACGTTACAGCCTGTTTACCTGCTGCAGAAGTTACAGCCTGTTTACCTGCTGCAGACGTTACAGTCTGTTTACCTGCTGCAGACGTTACAGCCTGTTTACCTGCTGCAGACGTTACAGTCTGTTTACCTGCTGCAGACGTTACAGCCTGTTTACCTGCTGCAGACGTTACAGCCTGTTTACCTGCTGCAGACGTTACAGCCTGTTTACCTGCTGCAGACGTTACAGTCTGTTTACCTGCTGCAGACGTTACAGCCTGTTTACCTGCTGCAGACGTTACAGCCTGTTTACCTGCTGCAGACGTTACAGTCTGTTTACCTGCTGCAGACGTTACAGCCTGTTTACCTGCTGCAGACGTTACAGCCTGTTTACCTGCTGCAGACGTTACAGTCTGTTTACCTGCTGCAGACGTTACAGTCCTTCCCAGATTATTTCTAGGGGACAAATTTGTGATAACTTTTATAAAATGCATTTAAACCCCAGTGTAGTTTTAGTAAGTTCTGGGTGTATGAACAGTGAACTCATACTTTAATAAACTCAACATATTCATCTTTTCCAAGGACCATGTGATAGAGCCACAGTTTGCATCTTGAGACCTTATTACCTGCAAAACCACAAAACCAAATCTTCCTGAGCAGTGTCTTTAGAGGTTTAAAAAGTCTATGGGACTTTATTAAGACCACAGGCCTCGTGGTGAAAACACACTGATTACCTTGTAAATTCAAAAGAGCCATGGAAGAGTTCCTGAGGTGGAAAGGCAGCTTCTGAGTGACTGTCCTACCCTCTTTGCCGTCTTCAGAGGAGTTTGGGTCTTGATGGGTTGAGCCTGACTGAGGAATAGGCCCCGATATGGGTGATGAGGTTTGGTTCCACGCTGTGAGACCTTTCCCCTGGAGTCGTCCTCGCCATATGATACAGTACCATGTCTTTGGCGTTCCCCTTCATGCAGAATGAGACGTCCAGATAGTCTGCCACCCTAAGGGAGGCGTTTCCAGGAAAGAGCATTGCTGGGGTGCAGCACTCTGTGGCCGGGGAGACAGCGTAAAGCTGGGGGGAAAGTCTCCGGACCTCCAGGAGGTAGTGCCGTCCCAGCAGCTCGGCTGCAGCCATGAAGTAGAGGGTGAAGAAGAGAAGGTGGCCAGCAGACAGCGTGAAAGTGAAAGAACATGGGTTCCAGTAAGGAAAGGTCAGGAGGAGGACTGTCGCTCCTACCAACCCCAGTCCCACCCACTCCAGGATGCGATAAGGCTCGGGGTTCCAGTAGCGCTGCAGCCTCTCAGGGTGATACAACTTTATGTACAAAGTCTGGAGAGCAAATCGGCGTGACAGCAGGTCCTTTATGACTGTGAAAAAGTCCTGCTTGGGTAAGGCATCGTCCTCTAGGACAATTATGTTTTTGGGCTTCACCAGCTCCCATGCCTTGCGGAGACAAAAGACGTAATCCCTCTTCTCTCTCTCAAAGGTGTTGATTCGCTCCTTGTTCCTTTGCTGCTCCTGAGGAGGACGCCGGATCACCTGGAAGTGATTCTCCAAAAGCATGGCATCCTGGTTTTCCTGAGGACCACTTTCCACATCACAGACCAACACCTCTGCACATCGCACCTCCCCACAGCTTCCCAGAAGGCCGCTCAGCTGCCTCATCACCTGAAGCAGATAGTGGAAGTCCTGCCCTTCGTTCCGCCTGGCTGTCACCACGGTGACCAGCAGTTCAGGATGCTGGGGGATGTCACTGAATCTGGAGGACACTGCCACTGCGGTGGAAGCACTCTGCCAGAAGTGCAGAGCATCCTGACCTTGATGGAGGCTTTCCTGCAGGACCTCCTCACTCATGGAGTCCAGGTACATGGACTTGATGAAGAAGTAAGAGTAAAGCAGCCGATGACAGCACAGAGGCAGAATGACACAAAATGTGATGATGGACAGGACGAGAGCTTGGCTGACGGTGCTGGACCATCGCAGGTGCAGACTGAAGAAGGCTTTCCATCGAGGCATCAGTGAAACAGGAAACACACTGCTTCAGTTGAGATGTGCTCAGGAGGGTCCAGGTAAACATTTACAGTCTCCCAACATGAAGTGTGATTCAAAGTCCAGCACAATAAACCCCAGCAGTGAAACCTGATGAGTCCACTGTGAACTGATAGCTTTGTGGAAAATGGGTTGGGTGTTGGCACTTCTTGTAAACAGAGAGTTCCTGTTAGGTCCTGGTTATCTGTGTGAAGAAAAAAGAGAATTTATTCAACTGTTTTGACTTTTTTTCATTAATTGTTGTTACGAAAAAACATGAAATCTAAAAGGCTGTACTCCTGAGCAATATCATGTTTTGCTGCTAGCGTATAATCCGCTCTGCAGGGAGGATGATGCGCTGCATCCTGCCATCTCTTTAACAACTTTAACTTTAGGAACACAGGCACTTCGACTCCCGACAACAGAAACACCGTGAACAACATTAAATACATAAAGACTACAGTCCATCAGGTAACAACAGGAAGTTGACAATGTTTAAATTGTCCACAAAACCAAAATCATCAGTAGTCATCAGGGTCATCGTTGGAGTTCAGTTGTTTGATGTCCTGAGTTATAAAATAACTTTTTCAACCTGTTGTACTTTTACTTTGGTAATCTGTCCTTCCTGTCTGACGGCAGAAGCTCAAACTCACCGAACAGAGGATGTGAAGGACTCTGTAAGAGGTCTCGATCCTTTAGCTGCAGCTCTCTGACTTAAGGAGAGAGACAGATCCTGTAATTTAACCCTGATGATCTTACTGCTAACTTCAATGATGTGCTGCAACCTGTTTTTGTCTCCTATTGAGAGATTACTTTTTATATCATGACTATGACCTTTGTGTTTTAAACACCATGACAGAAGCTTTGTATGTGTAAACGTACTGGGAGATTAATCATGATCCAGATCCATGTGTTATTAAATCAGAGCAACAACCTTTGTTATCCCGAGATGTTGAGTTGAGGGTTAGAAAGTTTAAAACCTGCTGTTTCCTCTGTTAGAAAGTTTAAAACCTGCTGTTTCCTCTGTTAGAAAGTTTAAAACCTGCTGTTTCCTCTGTTAGAAAGTTTAAAACCTGCTGTTTCCTCTCTGTTAGAAAGTTTAAAACCTGCTGTTTCCTCTCTGTTAGAAAGTTTAAAACCTGCTGTTTCCTCTGTTAGAAAGTTTAAAACCTGCTGTTTCCTCTGTTAGAAAGTTTAAAACCTGCTGTTTCCTCTCTGTTAGAAAGTTTAAAACCTGCTGTTTCCTCTGTTAGAAAGTTTAAAACCTGCTGTTTCCTCTCTGTTAGAAAGTTTAAAACCTGCTGTTTCCTCTGTTAGAAAGTTTAAAACCTGCTGTTTCCTCTCTGTTAGAAAGTTTAAAACCTGCTGTTTCCTCTCTGTTAGAAAGTTTAAAACCTGCTGTTTCCTCTCTGTTAGAAAGTTTAAAACCTGCTGTTTCCTCTGTTAGAAAGTTTAAAACCTGCTGTTTCCTCTGTTAGAAAGTTTAAAACCTGCTGTTTCCTCTGTTAGAAAGTTTAAAACCTGCTGTTTCCTCTGTTAGAAAGTTTAAAACCTGCTGTTTTCCTCTCTGTTAGAAAGTTTAAAACCTGCTGTTTCCTCTCTGTTAGAAAGTTTAAAACCTGCTGTTTCCTCTGTTAGAAAGTTTAAAACCTGCTGTTTCCTCTCTGTTAGAAAGTTTAAAACCTGCTGTTTCCTCTGTTAGAAAGTTTAAAACCTGCTGTTTCCTCTGTTAGAAAGTTTAAAACCTGCTGTTTCCTCTGTTAGAAAGTTTAAAACCTGCTGTTTCCTCTCTGTTAGAAAG
Organism: Tautogolabrus adspersus; assembly: GCA_020745685.1. Classification (NCBI taxonomy): domain Eukaryota; kingdom Metazoa; phylum Chordata; class Actinopteri; order Labriformes; family Labridae; genus Tautogolabrus; species Tautogolabrus adspersus. Next base: position 35,682,745 of record CM036537.1, on the reverse strand, counting down.
TTTAAAACCTGCTGTTTCCTCTCTGTTAGAAAGTTTAAAACCTGCTGTTTCCTCTGTTAGAAAGTTTAAAACCTGCTGTTTCCTCTCTGTTAGAAAGTTTAAAACCTGCTGTTTCCTCTCTGTTAGAAAGTTTAAAACCTGCTGTTTCCTCTCTGTTAGAAAGTTTAAAACCTGCTGTTTCCTCTCTGTTAGAAAGTTTAAAACCTGCTGTTTCCTCTCTGTTAGAAAGTTTAAAACCTGCTGTTTCCTCTGTTAGAAAGTTTAAAACCTGCTGTTTCCTCTGTTAGAAAGTTTAAAACCTGCTGTTTCCTCTGTTAGAAAGTTTAAAACCTGCTGTTTCCTCTGTTAGAAAGTTTAAAACCTGCTGTTTCCTCTGTTAGAAAGTTCACGGTTCCTGCAGATATTTCTATCTCTTCTCAAGTCCAAATCATGTAATCATGTCCACACAGGGTGAAACGCGTGGCGTGAGTTTCGCACAGGGTCGAACGCGTGGCGTGAGTTCCGCACAGGGTCAAACGCGTGGCGTGAGTTGCGCACAGGGTCGAACGCGTGAGTTCCGCACAGGGTCAAACGCGTGGCGTGAGTTTCGCACAGGGTCGAACGCGTGGCGTGAGTTTCGCACAGGGTCGAACACTTGGCGTGAGTTTCGCACAGGGTCGAACGCGTGGCGTGAGTTCCGCACAGGGTCAAACGCGTGGCGTGAGTTGCGCACAGGGTCGAACGCGTGGCGTGAGTTCCGCACAGGGTCAAACGCGTGGCGTGAGTTGCGCACAGGGTCGAACGCGTGAGTTCCGCACAGGGTCGAACGCGTGGCGTGAGTTTCGCACAGGGTCGAACGTGTGGCGTGAGTTTCGCACAGGGTCGAACGCGTGGCGTGAGTTCCGCACAGGGTCAAACGCGTGGCGTGAGTTGCGCACAGGGTCGAACGCGTGGCGTGAGTTCCGCACAGGGTCAAACGCGTGGCGTGAGTTGCGCACAGGGTCGAACGCGTGAGTTCCGCACAGGGTCGAACGCGTGGCGTGAGTTTCGCACAGGGTCGAACGCGTGGCGTGAGTTGCGCACAGGGTCGAACGCGTGAGTTCCGCACAGGGTCGAACGCGTGGCGTGAGTTCCGCACAGGGTCGAACGCGTGGCGTGAGTTTCGCACAGGGTCGAACGAGTGGCATGAGTTTCGCACAGGGTCGAACGCGTGGCGTGAGTTTCGCACAGGGTCGAACGCGTGGCGTGAGTTTCGCACAGGGTCGAACGTGTGGCATGAGTTTCGCACAGGGTCGAACGCGTGGCGTGAGTTGCGCACAGGGTCGAACGCGTGAGTTCCGCACAGGGTCGAACGCGTGGCGTGAGTTTCGCACAGGGTCGAACGCGTGGCGTGAGTTGCGCACAGGGTCGAACGCGTGAGTTCCGCACAGGGTCGAACGCGTGGCGTGAGTTTCGCACAGGGTCGAACGTGTGGCATGAGTTTCGCACAGGGTCGAACGCGTGGCGTGAGTTTCGCACAGGGTCGAACGCGTGGCGTGAGTTCCGCACAGGGTCGAACGCGTGGCGTGAGTTCCGCACAGGGTCGAACGCGTGGCGTGAGTTTCGCACAGGGTCGAACGTGTGGCATGAGTTTCGCACAGGGTCGAACGCGTGGCGTGAGTTCCGCACAGGGTCGAACGCGTGGCGTGAGTTTCGCACAGGGTCGAACGTGTGGCATGAGTTTCGCACAGGGTCGAACACTTGGCGTGAGTTTCGCACAGGGTCGAACACTTGGCGTGAGTTCCGCACAGGGTCGAACGTATTGTGGAACTGTCGGGTTATTAAAAGTTACTGGAAACAGATTCATCAACATATCAGTGATGTGTTTGGCTCAAATATTCCTTTCAAGTGTGAAACTGTATCTGGGGGATTTATTGTCTGAAAGTTGAAGCATGAATGACAGAAAATGAGTCGGCATACTATTGGCAGCAAGTAAAAAAGCCATCAGGAGAAAATGGTTCAAAGTAGACCCACCCCCCATCGAGGAATGGATGAAAATTATACATGAGATCTACGTCATGGAAAAGATAACATTTTCCCTCAGAGTACAACAAGATAAGTTTGATAGATATGGTCTAAATGGACGGAGTACGTAAAACCTGTAAGATCGGACTTTAACTGATTCTACCCTCTACATCTTGTTTCTCTTTTTGCTTGATTCAGAACCAGTAAGCTCCCCGCTGTGGTTCACACGTTGCAGTAAATGAACCATTTATAAAAAAAGAACCTTTTGTAAATGCATTATGGACGAAGACACTCAGACTTTGTCCAAACAACGGTCAAATACCTTTAAGAGGATCAGGGAGGTCTGTAAAGTAATGAAGGTGAAGTTCAATGTAAATTATACTGTTATAATAACATGCTTCACACACACGCTGAGATACACACACACGCTGAGATACACACACACGCTGAGATACACACACACGCTGAGATACACACACACGCTGAGATACACACACACGCTGAGATACACACACACGCTGAGATACACACACACGCTGAGATACACACACACGCTGAGATACACACACGCTGAGATACACACACACGCTGAGATACACACACACGCTGAGATACACACACACTGTGACGGTGGATTCAAACATGTACCCGTCACGATGTTTTTTTACCAGCTGCTTTATTTTAAACAGCAGCAAAATGTAATGAGGTATAATATCACATTCTTCAAATTCACTCATCACACACACACACTCATCACACACTCATCACACACTCATCACACACACACACATCACACACACATCACACACTCATCACACACACATCACACACACTCACTCATCACACACACACATCACACTCACTCATCACACACACACATCACACACACTCACTCATCACACACACTCATCACACACACACACATCACACACTCATCACACACACTCACTCATCACACACACACACATCACACACTCATCACACACAGACATCACACACACTCACTCATCACACACACACATCACACACACTCACTCATCACACACACTCATCACACACACACACACATCACACACACTCATCACACACACACACACATCACACACTCTCACTCATCACACACACACATCACACACACTCACTCATCACACACACACATCACACACACTCACTCATCACACACACTCATCACACACACACACATCACACACTCATCACACACACACACACATCACACACTCATCACACACACTCACTCATCACACACACACATCACACACACTCACTCATCACACACACACATCACACACACTCACTCATCACACACACTCACTCATCACACACACACATCACACACACTCACTCATCACACACACTCATCACACACACACACATCACACACTCATCACACACACTCACTCATCACACACACACACATCACACACTCATCACACACACACACATCACACACTCTCACTCATCACACACACACACATCACACACTCATCACACACACTCATCACACACACACATCACACACACTCATCACACACACACATCACACACACACACACACTCATCACACACACACACACTCATCACACACACACACACATCACACACACTCATCACACACACACACACACACACACACACACACTCATCACACACACACACACACACACACTCATCACACACACTCATCACACACACTCATCACACACACACACACACACACACTCATCACACACACTCATCACACATCACACACTCATCACACACACACACATCACACACACACACGCACACACTCATCACACACACACTCATCACACACACTCATCACACACACACACTCATCACACACACTCATCACACACACTCATCACACATCACACACTCATCACACACACACACATCACACACACACACGCACACACTCATCACACACACTCATCACACATCACACACTCATCACACACTCATCACACACACTCATCACACACACACATCACACACACTCATCACACACTCATCACACACACTCATCACACACACACACACTCATCACACACACTCATCACACATCACACACTCATCACACACACACACACACTCCTCACACACACACACACACACACACATCACACACACACTCATCACACACACACTCATCACACACTCATCACACACACACATCACACACACACACATCACACACACATCACACACACTCATCACACACACACATCACACACACTCATCACACACACACACACACATCACACACTCATCACACACACACACATCACACACACACATCACACACACTCATCACACACAAACACATCACACACTCATCACACACACACACACATCACACACACACATCACACACACTCATCACACACACTCATCACACACACACACACACACACACACTCATCACACACACACACACACACATCACACACACTCATCACACACACACATCACACACACTCATCACACACACACACATCACACACTCATCACACACACTCATCACACACACACACATCACACACACTCATCACACACACTCATCACACACACACACACACACACTCATCACACACACACACACACACATCACACACACTCATCACACACACACACATCACACACACTCATCACACACACACATCACACACACTCATCACACACACACTCATCACACACACTCATCACACACACACACATCACACACACTCATCACACACACACACACACACACTCATCACACACACTCATCACACACACTCATCACACACACACACACACACACACACACATCACACACACTCATCACACACACACATCACACACTCATCACACACACTCATCACACACACACACACACACACACATCACACACACTCATCACACACACACACATCACACACTCATCACACACACTCATCACACACACACACATCACACTCATCACACACACTCATCACACACACATCACACACACACACACACACACACACTCATCACACACACACACACACACATCACACACACTCATCACACACACACATCACACACACTCATCACACACACACTCATCACACACACATCACACACACTCATCACACACACACACACACACACTCATCACACACACACTCATCACACACACTCATCACACACACTCATCACACACACACACACACACACACACATCACACACACTCATCACACACACACATCACACACACACACATCACACACTCATCACACACACTCATCACACACACACACACACATCACACACACACACATCACACACTCATCACACACACTCATCACACACACACACACACACACACATCACACACACTCATCACACACACTCATCACACACACACACACACACACATCACACACACTCATCACACACACACATCACACACACACACACTCATCACACACACACACATCACACACACACACACACACACACTCATCACACACACACTCATCACACACACACTCATCACACACACACACACACACACACACACGCACGCACACACACACACACATCACAGACTTTTAGCTCTTTAGTATCAGCCAATGGCGACGCTGTATTTGACTCGGCTCCTAACCATCCAATCAGGGAGAGTGTATCTTACTAGGTAAGTTCACCTTGCTAACATAAGTTAGCTCGCTCATGCTATCAGTTAATGGCTGTTTTAGAAGCAACAATGATTTGAGCCTGTCCGCTCGCTGTAGTTTATCTGACATTGGTGTTTATAGACTATGGCAGGTATTAGTACAGGTAATAGTAGCTCACGGACTCCATTATTCTGCGTGACTATAAACGAGCCGCGTGTCTGAGATCAAACACACCGACAGCGTGACGTATGCTTATTTAATAAAACACGGTTCACCGTCTGAGTCTCTCAGATGACGTCATTACCTCACAACACACCGAGGAACCGTCGGATCAACGTCCACATATCTGGACGACTGTTCTGCCACTCTCTGTCCCCTCTTCCGGTGTGTCCGCACGGTAGACGGCCCCACAGATCCCCGGTACCCCCTTTAGCTCTGTGCTAATGACCGTCAGCTAGCAGCAGGCTGACTCACAGCGCTATGACACCTTACAGAGGAAAGCTGAGACCCTCACGGGGGTCAAAACCGGAGCAAAGACTCACCGAGAGCTGGAGACCCGCTACCGTGTCCTCACAGGTACGGTAATAGAGCCGCACCCCGACTACCGTAATACCGGGGATACAGGCGCAGCTGAATATTTTAAAGACCAACAGCAGAAATACGAATCTGTTTGTTTCTGTTGTAAATAATATAAAAATAAAACATGAATAAAAACGGATCCTCCTCGTGCATCTTTATATTTCAATCACTTTCTTCACGAATAAAAACTCAAGATGATGTCATCAGTGAATTAAATAATATAATATATGTGATTACTCCGACTTCTCATTTATAACTTCATATTTTAATTGTCTATGTTGAAATATTTATTTATTTATAAAACATTTTGAACAAATTAAATCATTAAAATAATTAAATTTGTTATTGATGTTTGAAACCAGGAAGTAACGGAAGTTTTCACAGGAAACCAGTGTGTCGACCTCGTGACGAGTCGAGATCTCGAGAAAACAAACAAAATGACGTCGCTATCTGAGAAGACTGAGTGAAATCAAGTGTGTTGATTTGTGTCCGCTCTGGGCCTCCATACAAACCGACATCGATTTTACTGAGTCTTAGAAACTCCAAATAAACGTACGTTTGTCCTTTTGAGTCCCGACCGCCTGTCCCTCTGCGGCGGGCTGAAAGTGTTTTTATTTATAGATTACTGAATGGAACAGGAAGCACACATCAGAGCTCGCCGTCACATCTTTTTCCCTTGTTCCCTATCCCTCTTCCTGCATCTTATCCCATCTCCCCCTATCCCGTTCCAAGCCCGGCGCAGTCTAGGCTGTGAAGGCTGTTTGGTCATGAGCCGGGGATCACGCCGAAGATTTCTGCCTTTTAATAAGGAAGTTTTTTCTGACCAATGTAACTTTTGCTGCTTTGCTAAAGTGCTCATGATGGATTAAGCTGGGTCCTTGTAATATAGCAATAAGTAAGGTCTTTGACCTGCTTTTTGTAACATAACAATGAGCATGGTCTTTTTACCTGCTCTTTGTCATATTAATAGACAAAGAGTAAGGTCCTTTACCTGCTTTTTGTAAAGCGTCTTCAGATAACACTTGTTATGAATTGATGCTATACAAATAAAGATTGATTGATTGATTGATTGATTGACTGATTGATTGATTGATTGATTGATTGACTGATTGATTGATTGACTGATTGATTGATTGACTGATTGATTGATTGATTGATCTGCTCGGCAGTCAGAAAGTCGAAGAACGTGTTCACAGTGTGAAGGAGGAACTGACGTCACATCGGACGTTCAGATGTTGATTTTGTTCACATTCCTGACGATGAGCCGTAACGAGGCTCTCAGAGTCACAGCGGGTCCGATAATACTTGAGATAATCTCTGCATACAATCTGCAGCACGCCCTCTGTGGGACTGTAAACACACACTCATGTCTCTGACCTGGGTCCTATATAAATAAATACATCTATAAATCTATAATCGTGTCAGGAACCTTCGGCTGTCGATGACTCAAACTGTCTTTTATCCTCTGCAGACTCAGACTGTTTCATGTCTTTGCTTTCTGGACCAAAGAAGTTTTATTTTATCATCAGGAGCTCGAACGTCTCCTGATGATGTTTATCTAAAGACAGCACCCTGCAGTTAGAAGAAGAGCCACTAGGTGGCAGCATTGTTGATCAGCTTTAACACTTTATGGTTGTATTATTGGACTTTACTTCCTGTTTGTCTGAGTTTAAAAGTGTAAATGACAGAAATGATCTTCATGACTCTTGGCACTAAGTGCTGACACAAAGACAAATATTATAATAATTTAACTTTGACCTCAGAATAACTTCTTGAAATGTTCAGACCTGGAGCCTCTGCATCGTGGCAAAGAGTACGCTTCAAAGACAGATCACATTCAGCACACAGTTCATGTAATCTCATGTTGCTTGGGTCACCAATTTTGATTTCTTTGTCTTAAACGTACAGTATGTAAAATCTGCCGCGAGGGGGCTCCCAATCAAAACAATAACAAAAGAGATGACGTTGCTCCTTGCAGGGTCTCATGGGATACCCCCCCCCGTGAAAACGAACGAACTCCGTGTTTAATCAATACGAACGGGCGAAACCGACCTGAGAAAGACAATATGTGTACTGACGATGTATCCAAATATAATTTACATGATGTTTTTATCACAGCAGCACATACAGCGACAGAACGGCAGCTTTCAGTAGCAGCTAGCGCTAGCTTATGCAGCGGTCTTTGACGTAACATCCGGTGTTTCCTTGACAACGATCAACATTTCCTGTCTGTCATGGCGGCTCATCATGGCGGCCGCCTACAAGACACGTCCCGTTACAACTATAAAATTACGGATTTCTCTGGCTTTGATAACTTTTGGAAATATTTGAGGTGATGTAAGTACTCAACTAAAAAACATATATATAACATGGGTTTAGACCATTTTTAATTTAAGTTAGATATTTGAATGTAAACATTAGCATGAAATGCTACGTACTGTACCTTTAACAGGAAGTGAATACTGTTGAGTCAGGTTACACTCAGCTGCAGCTGATTGGTTAGTTGAGCTTTCTATAAAATTAGATGAAGTTTGCTGCTGCAGGGAGGGAGGTGCTGTCTTAGTTTGAGTTAATTATGAGTTATTTTTGAATTTTCTTTCAACTTTTGATGTTTTCCTTAAGTTAACGCGTGTGGCTTACATCACTATAATAAAGACTCGCCTCTTGGGAAATCAAGTCTGCTGAGTTGAAGATTTTATTGTTTGTGTTTGGTGCTGCTGCAAATATTTCTGTCGGTTTATCCCAAGTTTCATTCTCAAAATAAAACCAATAAAGAGCAAAAACCTGCAGTTCCTCCAGTGTCCACTAGAGTCTGTCTCCTGCAGTGAGTCAGTCCTCATAGACCTCCATGTTAAAATGTCCAACTTTACAGCTGCAGTTCCTCCAGTGTCCACTAGAGTCTGTCTCCTGCAGTGAGTCAGTCCTCATAGAGCTCCATGTTAAAATGTCCAACTTTACAGCTGCAGTTCCTCCAGTGTCCACTAGAGTCTGTCTCCTGCAGTGAGTCAGTCCCCATAGAGCCCCATGTTAAAATGTCCAACTTTACAGCTGCAGTTCCTCCAGTGTCCACTAAAGTCTGTCTCCTGCAGTGAGTCAGTCCTCATAGAGCTCCATGTTAAAATGTCCAACTTTACAGCTGCAGTTCCTCCAGTGTCCACTAGAGTCTGTCTCCTGCAGTGAGTCAGTCCCCATAGAGCTCCATGTTAAAATGTCCATCTCTACAGCTGCAGTTCCTCCAGTGTCCACTAAAGTCTGTCTCCTGCAGTGAGTCAGTCCTCATAGAGCTCCATGTTAAAATGTCCATCTCTATAGCTGCAGTTCCTCCAGTGTCCACTAGAGTCTGTCTCCTGCAGTGAGTCAGTCCTCATAGAGCTCCATGTTAAAATGTCAAACTTTACAGCTGCAGTTCCTCCAGTGTCCACTAGAGTCTGTCTCCTGCAGTGAGTCAGTCCCCATAGAGCCCCATGTTAAAATGTCAAACTTTACAGCTGCAGTTCCTCCAGTGTCCACTAGAGTCTGTCTCCTGCAGTGAGTCAGTCCTCATAGAGCTCCATGTTAAAATGTCCATCTCTACAGCTGCAGTTCCTCCAGTGTCCACTAGAGTCTGTCTCCTGCAGTGAGTCAGTCCTCATAGAGCTCCATGTTAAAATGTCCAACTTTACAGCTGCAGTTCCTCCAGTGTCCACTAGAGTCTGTCTCCTGCAGTGAGTCAGTCCTCATAGAGCTCCATGTTAAAATGTCCATCTCTACAGCTGCAGTTCCTCCAGTGTCCACTAGAGTCTGTCTCCTGCAGTGAGTCAGTCCCCATAGAGCCCCATGTTAAAATGTCCAACTTTACAGCTGCAGTTCCTCCAGTGTCCACTAGAGTCTGTCTCCTGCAGTGAGTCAATCCCCATAGAGCCCCATGTTAAAATGTCCAACTTTACAGCTGCAGTTCCTCCAGTGTCCACTAGAGTCTGTCTCCTGCAGTGAGTCAGTCCCCATAGAGCCCCATGTTAAAATGTCCAACTTTACAGCTGCAGTTCCTCCAGTGTCCACTAGAGTCTGTCTCCTGCAGTGAGTCAGTCCTCATAGAGCTCCATGTTAAAATGTCCAACTTTACAGCTGCAGTTCCTCCAGTGTCCACTAGAGTCTGTCTCCTGCAGTGAGTCATTCCCCATAGAGCCCCATGTTAAAATGTACAACTTTACAGCTGCAGTTCCTCCAGTGTCCACTAAAGTCTGTCTCCTGCAGTGAGTCAGTCCCCATAGAGCCCCATGTTAAAAGACAACGTCACGTGAAAGCTGGTCTATAAAAATGGGTTTTAAGAAGAGATGTAAAGGAAGTCCCGGATTCTGCACGCCTTATCTCGTCGGGAAGGTCGTTCCAAAGCCAAGGTGCCCCGATGGCGAAAGCACGGTCACCTTTAGACTTAAATCTCGACCAGGAGACCCCCACCCGAGGATCTAAGGCTGCGGGCTGTAATGTAACTTGGAGCCAGACCCAAGGTTTAAGAATTGATCTTAAAAATCTATTCTAAAACCCTAACCCTCTGCACCAATACACCGAGACAAATTCCTTGTATGTGTAAATGTACTTGGCAATAAACCCGATTCTGATTCTGATTCTAACCTAATCCAATACCTGTCTAAATCCTGGTTCAGAACTTGGTCTTAAACCAGGTCCAAACTCTGGTACTCACCTGTTGGGCTGTTAATGAATTCAAGTTTCTGCTTATGTGTTGTCATGGTGACCAAAATGATTTCTTTATTGCAGCGTGTTGAACTTTCAGGGCCACCGTAGATTTGTGACCATAAACCTACAACCTTGCTGACCTTCCCATGAGCCTCTCTTCTACTTTATGTTAATTGGCTAAATTTAGCATGCTAATGCGGTAAGCTACAATGGTAAACATATAGCTACGCTTCTTACTGGTTGTAACAGACGATATCACATCACCCCGAGTTTAGTGTCCCTACTTTTAGGTTATGGACCAGGTTTTGGCTCAGTTTTACAAAGGTTTTGGGTCAGGTTTTAAAAATTGCTTGATGCAAAAATCCACTTCACCATGTTTCTCTAACTCTAATATGTGTCTCTAGTCTGTCTACAAACCCCCCAATGATGAGAAAAGTCCATCCTCTCCATCTTTTGCCTGCTCCACTTTTCAGAAAATGTGTGCTCAAACAGGCCGTTTGGAGATTTTCCCTTCATGACATCACAAAGGGCAGTAACCCCTCCCCCAGGTGGGTGACACTCCCACAGCTAGGTGTTTGTTCTGCCCTCTGAGTCTGCCTTCTCACCGTAAACAATAGGACATGGAGCGAGAAAGCCCGAGACACCCAAGTCCTTCTAGAGAGGGGCGTGGTCAGACAGCGTTTTGATTTGATGAAGGATAAGAGTTATTCACAATAAGGCGTGTAGCTGACCTGATTAACAGGCGGTGTAAAGGTTTGTCAAGAGGCTTATCAAACATATTCTGGACCAGGTTTTAGATTAAGCAGGTTATGGTCGATGTTGTTGTCCTGGGAGTCCTCACCCCTCTGACTTGTGTCCACAGAGTCTTGGCTTAGGTTTTCCCTGCAGGAGTATCAGGTCTCAGCGGTTGAAATCAGACCCGGCTGGTCGATTATCGGAGGTGTTTGTCCGACAGCTCGCCTGCCAACAGAAGCGCCTGCTGTTTCCATGGGTGTGTTGTTTACAGGTGGAGGTGTGAACACACACAACTCAGATGAAAACACTGACATGACATTTCATAAGTTGTCTCTGTGCTGTATGGTGTTTCAATATTTCACAGATCATCACATTCAGTTTTTAGTGACATTTGAAACGCTTTAGGAGAGATGGTTTTATAACTGGACGTGTTACTAAGTCAGGCTTTTTAGGTTGTTCAGGTACAATAAGATAAGAAGTCGTTTCGTCTCGGCTCATTCAAGTAAACATTGTCAACAACTAATAGGAGCACTTCCTGCAGCAGGAAACAGGAACCTTCAAACAGTCATTTCAAAGTCGATCTAATAGAACAATAACCTCCAACATGGCGTCTCTCTCATGTCCACAGAGCGCCCCGCTCGCCTGTGTTCAGCACTATGTAACTTTGACAGCAGGCCGAGGTCGTCTGGTGAGAAGTGCATACGTCTTTACGGCGCTAGTTCACACAGCAGCCTTCAGCTGCAAAGCAGCCAGTTAGCCCGTCTCTGTACTGTTTGATACGACGACTGAGGCTGAGAGGAAGAGGACGGAGACGGATGAAGCTAAGAAGAGAGAGAGAGAGAGAGCGAGAGAGAAGCAGAGAGAGGGCTTTGTGAGGCTGCAAGTCGGACACCGAGCTAGTTAGGACAATACACTGTGTGATGTTGTTGTTGTTGTTGTTACTCATTTAGTTATCTACAGGTTGTCATGGTGATAAATGAGTCAGCTGGTCAAACACTGGATCGTCCTTCTCACACTGAACCTCCATCA
>CM036537.1:35662579-35667579 GCA_020745685.1 Tautogolabrus adspersus | reverse complement strand
TTGCCATAGATGTTGCTGAGCTGTCCCTCTGATCAACACTGGCCAATAGAAACTACTCTCTGATGTACGTCGCTTTGGATAAAAGCGTCTGCTAAGTGAATTGTAGAATTGTAGTAGAAACTGGATTTAGTTGAGGCTCCGCCCACCAGATTCAGATCAACAATATGCAAATATTTTAGATTTCTGATCAAAGTTTTAATGAGGGAGGAAATTCTTCACAGACGGACCGTGAAGTCTAACCCTGAGATAATCGGGCAGATTTTGGGCCCGATTCCCCCCTTCAGACCAAAGTCAGCAAAGGCCCGATTATCTGATGGATCCAAAGATTATCTTGCCAGAAGCATGTCGTCATGTCGGTGCCGATGCAGCGTGTGGTTTGGACTCAGGACATGGAGGCCAGACTTGTTGAGCAGTGCTTAATTTGTGCCGGATCCTGCCGGAACAAGATCTGGCACCTACCAGATTGGGACCGGCACCTGTTTGATTGGATCCAGCACCTTTGTCACTATCCAAATCTCTCATTACATTTGGCGCAGTATAATATTATCTGTTCTGACATTCTTTTTTGTATTTAAATAACTAGGAATGTTATTCTCTGCTGTGCTGCTGTGTCGTGTTGATAATTGTTTAGTAGAGTGGCGAGTGTGATGATGAAGTTGTTGCTGTTTGTGCCGGGACACGGGAAGTAGGCAGCGCCCCCTAAATCAGGCACAATTAAAACTATCAGGTTATTAAAACATTTAAACTTACTAACTAACAGTTCCTGCAGAGTGACAGGCCCACAACTCCCAGCTGGTCAGAGCTTCTATATCGTTGAGCACACGTTGAAGTGTCGCAGAGAAGTTTTCAACATAATCAAAGAAACCAAAGACGTTTGATCATCCTGTCAGAGCAGCAACTATGTTATCCTAGATGTTGGAGGTTTAGTTGATTATTTAAATAACTGCTGAACAACCTCTGAAAGGGAGTGAGCTCATACAGATAAGCGCGAGACTTTACACACAGAGGTGGAGAGACTTGAAACTTTACGCACAGAGGTGGAGAGACTTGAAACTTTACACACAGATGTGAAGAGACTTGAAACTTTACACACAGAGGTGGAGAGACTTGAAACTTTACACACAGAGGTGGAGAGACTTGAAACTTTACACACAGAGGTGGAGAGACTTGAAACTTTACGCACAGAGGTGGAGAGACTTGAAACTTTACACACAGAGGTGGAGAGACTTGAAACTTTACACACAGAGGTGGAGAGACTTGAAACTTTACACACAGAGGTGGAGAGACTTGAAACTTTACGCACAGAGGTGGAGAGACTTGAAACTTTACACACAGAGGTGGAGAGACTTGAAACTTTACGCACAGAGGTGGAGAGACTTGAAACTTTACGCACAGAGGTGGAGAGACTTGAAACTTTACGCACAGAGGTGGAGAGACTTGAAACTTTACACACAGAGGTGGAGAGACTTGAAACTTTACACACAGAGGTGGAGAGACTTGAAACTTTACACACAGAAGTGGAGAGACTTGAAACTTTACGCACAGAGGTGGAGAGACTTGAAACTTTACACACAGATGTGGAGAGACTTGAAACTTTACACACAGATGTGGAGAGACTTGAAACTTTACACACAGAAGTGGAGAGACTTGAAACTTTACACACAGAGGTGGAGAGACTTGAAACTTTAAGCACAGAGGTGGAGAGACTTGAAACTTTACACACAGAGGTGGAGAGACTTGAAACTTTACACACAGAGGTGGAGAGACTTGAAACTTTACACACAGAGGTGGAGAGACTTGAAACTTTACGCACAGAGGTGGAGACACTTGAAACTTTACACACAGAGGTGGAGAGATATGGAACAGAAACTTTAATCGAACATCAGTTCTAATGTAAATCAGTTTAGCACAGAATAGTGGGATCTACCCTACAGACTGTAGTCTCTGTCCAAACAGCTCCAACGTGCAATAAGTGCGCACTGATGTCAGTGTGTCCGCTCGTCTTCTTGCCGCGCCGGTACAGCACTCTCTCTGTGCTCCGGGACCTCAGGGTTTACAAATTAAGCACTGTTGTTGAGATGTGGCAGGCACACTCGTGCCTTTACTGACGTTTCAGCGCATAGAATGGCACAAATGGCCGAGGCAGCATGTTTCTCCTTCGTGAGCACCTCTCCAGTCCTCTTCCGGATTTGGGGACCCGACGTGTTTATTTCGCTCTTGTGGTGTGAGCAATCAGGTCGCAGCCGAGACTAAATAGACAGGGGTAATCAAACACAGGTGAGACCAACAAGACACAGGTGAGGACAATCAGGGCAATCAACAGGACTGAGGGGAAACACAGAGAGGCAGGAATGAAGACAAGACCAGAAACACTGAGGACAAATACAAAGTAAATCAAGAACCACTAAAGACTTAGGGTGCGTTCGGATTGTCCCTCCTTTCACTTTCCTTTTTTCCTTAACCCCGGAAGCGTTTAAGTGGGGGCCATGATAAGAGCCGTTTGAATTCTCTAAAAGTTAAGGAAAGGTGGGTCAATGCTTCCTTTATAACCTCCTTTAGGAAACACTGGACCATCCTTTACCAAAGGAGAGGAGATAATGCCGACCCACAATCCCTTGCAGCCGCAACATTTAAAGCGACTCGCTCATCGGAGCGTTCAGGAAAACTAACGATCTGTTGGAGGAGAAATGAGGAGACAATCTGCATTTGGTTTATTTATTGATTTGACTCATAATTAGTTTCTTTGTATTGATTAGATTTCTTTTTATTGAGTGTGAAGAAGGTGAACTTTGCTTTAACACATTCTTGTCTCATGTTCAGTGGAGATGCTTTGCTGTTATTTGATGTTGATTCAGAACTTGTAATATTAAACCTTGTTAATAAAAAAGAAAAGGGACTCAGATCATGGAAGTTACCAAGCTGCAATAATATGAACAACTGTGACCAATCTTAAGCCCAGAGGTGAACTATGAACGTGATGCTGATGTTGTCAAACCATCACAGTGAAGTATCCTGCTAGATTATATTCCTTTATTTCAAACCTCGTGGTTATTAGGATTATTTCACCGGTAAGAAGGGGAAAGATTTTTAGATCAGCTGTAGTCCATTTTCTCAACATTGTAGTTTCACCACGGCAGACCCACGTCACTAACCTCCGCCGCCGTCGCATTATTACGTCACCGAGTGGAAATGCGGTCGGATTGTCAAAACAACGCTATCGCCTTTAAGTCCTTTATGAATTCTCTTAACACCTTTCCTTAACCCCATGACGTTTTAAAGGGGTTAAGGTAAAGTGAATAGTGAAAGTAGATAGGAGGGACAATCCGAATGCACCCACACAGAACTCACAAAACAATACACACTAGAACACAGAGAAACAAGAAAATTACAAAATAAAACACTAAAGACCAAACTAGGAAACATTAACACACAAGGGAACCAAGCAACACGAGGGAAGAATTGAGAACGAAAACAAGATAAGAAATCAAAACTCTGAAATACAAAACTAAAACAAGACCAAATCATGACAAAGTGTCCGTACAACAAACCACATTCCAACGAGGAAACGTGTTGGACCAAGATTATTAGAGCAGAACCAGACTCATGTTGAATAGACAGAAACCTGGAACAGAAGCAGACTCATCAGAATCAGAATCAGAGTCAGACAAGGACATTTACACATACAAGGAATTAGTCTTGGTGTATTGGTTCGAAAACAGTTAACAAGGGAAATAAAGTCAAAAAAGCAAGAACTTAAATAAAATAAAATATAAGAGATTTACCAAAATAAACAATAGAATTTAAAAAATGTCAAATATAAAGAATAATAAAAAATAAAATCTACAAGCTGTGATGGAGTGCATGTGAGAAAAGAATGTAAAGTCCAGTGAGCGTTAATGTAACTCATAAAAACAGTTCCAGCCTTCACATCACTGTGATGTTTTCTGACTGTGGGGCTGATGAGAGTCTGTGTTATGTGGGAGGAGGGGGGGGGGGGGGGAGGGCAGGGACATTGTTCATGAGGCTGACAGCAGAGGGGAAGAAACTGTTCTTGTGGAGAGAGGTTTTGGTCCTGATGGACCGCAGCCTCTTGCCAGAGGGGAGAGTCTCAAACAGTCCATGTGCGGGGTGAGAGGGGTCGGCCACAATCTTACCTGCACGCCTCAGGGTCCTGGAGGTGTACAGGTCGTGGAGAGATGGAAGATTGCAGCCAATCACCTTCTCTGCAGAGCGGATGATGCGCTGCAGCCTGCACTTGTCTCTTGCTGTGGCTGCAGCGTACCAGACCTGTTGGCTCTGTAGGCGAACTGTAGGGGGTCCAGGAGGGAACAGACAGAAACCTGGATCAGAACCAGACTCATGTAGAACAGACAGAAACCTGGATCAGAACCAGACTCATGTTGAACAGGCAGAAACCTGGATCAGAACCAGACTCATGTTGAACAGACAGAAACCTGGAACAGAACCAGACTCATGTAGAACAGACAGAAACCTGGAACAGAACCAGACTCATGTTGAACAGACAGAAACCTGGAACAGAACCAGACTCATGTTGAACAGACAGAAACCTGGATCAGAACCAGACTCATGTTGAACAGACAGAAACCTGGAACAGAACCAGACTCATGTTGAACAGACAGAAACCTGGAACAGAACCAGACTCATGTAGAACAGACAGAAACCTGGAGCAGAACCAGACTCATGATGAACAGACAGAAACCTGGAACAGAACCAGACTCATGTAGAACAGACAGAAACCTGGAACAGAACCAGACTCATGTAGAACAGACAGAAACCTGGAACAGAACCAGACTCATGTAGAACAGACAGAAACCTGGAACAGAACCAGACTCATGTTGAACAGACAGAAACCTGGATCAGAACCAGACTCATGTTGAACAGACAGAAACCTAGATCAGAACCAGACTCATGTTGAACAGACAGAAACCTGGAACAGAACCAGACTCATGTTGAACAGACAGAAACCTGGAACAGAACCA
>CM036537.1:35592579-35657579 GCA_020745685.1 Tautogolabrus adspersus | reverse complement strand
GCAGGTGTTTTATTTGCATTTTACAACTCGGAATCTCATTTTTCCGATACCACATGAATGCACCTCTCCTTCAGCGGGAGTGTCCTGCGGTGCTGTGCATTCTGGGAGATGTGTCTTTGCAGAGAAAACGCAAAAATACACTTTTTGCCTTTTCTCGGTCAAGAAGGCACCAATTTCAACGTTTATTTCACATTTCTACGACATATATGACCCAATGTCACTACAGATTCATGTTTCAACGGGTGAAGTATCCCTTTAAGTTTAAAGAAGTTGAGTCACAATTGTTTCAAAATAGCAGCAGCATAAAAGAAACAATAAACAGGAGCTAACGACAAAAACAACAAAGAAAACCTGAGAGAAACAACCTGTTCAGGACCAGACGACTCAAACGCTAGCCTCAAACAATACAATAAGAGACTTAAACAGTCAGACAACAACAGACCTGAGAGATAGATACTTTATTGATCCTGAGGGAAATTCAAGGCATCCAGTAGCAGTTTACAAAGACACGCACGACACCAAACATTTGTTACAAATAAACAACAACCGCTGTCCCCCCTCCCATACGTAGATATTAACCTGAAACAAAGATTTAAGGAACATGAATTAAAATTAAACCTGTGCAATTAAAAATAGAATAATACAAAGAAAATGATGGGGGGTGGGGGGCTGTTACACAGTTCAGGGGCTTTGAGCGGGGGGGCGGCCTGGAGGTCCATGTCGGACAATCTAAGGGGCCTAGATGAGGTTTAAGGGCTAAAGACATTGTTTATGTCCCGGGGAGCCGAACCACTCAGAGCTTTAAAAACAAAGAACCTTCAAATGGATTCTGAAGCGTATTGGGAGCCTGTGAAGGGGTGCTAGGACAGGACTGATATGCTCCCTCTTCCTGGACCCAGTGAGAAGCCTGGATGGATTTTAACTTTCAGATTGCACCCCTGGCGTGGGGCCTGATGAAACTGGACAGGTGACCTGAGTTGTTAGAGACCTGTGTGACAACGGCTTCGGTTTTTAACTCGATGTAAAAAGCTATGGGCTGTCATTTTAATATTTTTAAGGCATTCTATAAGAGAGGTAAGATGTGACAGATTTTTTGCTAGATAAAGTGTCATCTGCGAAAAAGGGGTATGAGAGGTTGTCTTTAGAGGAGCACTGGGTATATGAGATTTGTGCAGGAGGAGGTAAATAAAAACTGGACTCAGAGGGTCAGAAGGAAGCTGCAGGAAAGGTATTGCCAAAGTTCTGTATATTGGAGGGCTTAATCGGGTGGAAGGAGTGACGAGCGACACAGGAAGTAGTGGGTTTGCAGGATTGGGAGTGTAAGAGCCGCAAGATGAGAATTTAAGTTAATTTAAAATATGATGCATCATTTATAATTTCATGTTATTTCATGTGCATACCAGGGAAACAATATTAAAAGATTTAAAAACAAACTCATGTTGGTTAATATCATTTATGCGCCCTCCCTGATACAACGTGCAGATTAGACCTTTATTTTGGTGAGTCATGCGCGCAGTTGATTGTTGATTTGAGCTGCGGCAGGCACGGGAGCATATCGTTTTTCTACCGTGTGACAGACTGTAATCTGATTTAGATTTTTCTTTATTAAACGTTTTGAACCGGATTACATCTCCTGTCATTCTGAACGCCACTACAGGGAGCATTAAAGAAATGGGGCAGTGGTCATTGTGTGTTCTGTATTCGCTCCTCTCATCCGTCCGAGAGCAGCCAAATCACTTCCTGCTCGCATAAATCTTTTTACCACAATGCATGATGGGATATATGGCTTAGATATTGACCATCGGTTGTACACTACTTTTCACAATGCATTGTGGGATACACTGAGTAGTATTTGGGGTATGATGACGTCACGCCTTGTTCTCTGTGTCTCTGCAGGTTTTTTCCTTCGTGGCGACGCTTCTCTACTTCATACACACCATCCTGTCTGCCATCCGATGGAAGTCTTTCTAGAAGCTGAGCAGAACTTATTACAGAGCTGCAGCTCTCTGGAGGAGACGAGAGGAACGTGTGAATCGGCATCAGAGTGTCCGATCACAGAACAGACCAATCAGAGACACTCTCTCATTAACACATCTGAAAACATCTGAACAAATCAACACAAGTCACATCTCCTCCCTCACCCTTCATGTGTTCACTAACGTGCTGTCACTTCCTGTTTTATAAACGTGGTGACTTCCTGTTTCTCTCCACTGATTTTAAAATGATTCTGAAATATATAATAAATGATTTGATTATGTTCTAGAGATCTCTGAACATGAAAGATAAAAGATGATCAGGAGACATTTTTAAACTTCTGAATTCTCTGGAAAAAAAGAACGTTTTGGTTTCAGGACATTTAAAAAAAAAAAGTTTTTTTAAGGAACCAAAAAAAGTTTAAAGAAAGAAAATATTAAAAAAACATAATGTGACAAAAAACGTTGTGTTTTTTCCTTTCGTGTGTGTTTTAATATGTTTCTTAAAGATCCCATATTATGCCCTTTTTGGGGTTCATATATCTAATGTATGTGCTACTAAAGTACGTTCACAATCGCTAATGTTTGAAAAAAGTGTCTGTTTTCATGTACTGCCGATCGATGCAGCCCGTCTCATCTGCTTGTGTTTGTTACGCTCTGAATCCCCCCGAGCAGGGTCCCCACGTGTGCCAAGTCTGACCTGATTGGTTGGCCGATCTGCTCTGTTGTAATTGGTCAGTCGTTCGTACAATTCTCGGAAATCAGAATCAGAATCAGAATCAGAATCAGATTTATTGGCCAGGTATGTTTAACACACAAGGAATTTGACTTTGGTAGACTGTGCTCTCTTTGTACAAAGGTAAAAAATTTGTACAAAGGTAAAAAATTGAAATGTTACGCCCCTTTTACCATATTGAGAATGTAGCTAATGTGCAGCATGAGCTTGTGCTTGCTACAACGAGCCAATGGGCTTGGATCAGTGACATCATCGCAGTGTGATATCACACTGCCAATTTTCAACGAGGGGGGCTAGAACCGAGCGTTACATGCAGCTACTGCTACTGCTAACAGGAGGAGGTAGGAGAAGACGCGTTTCCATGGACTTTGAATTTTTGCACATAGATGTGCCTAAACATGCACAAGACACCTGGAGAACACACTAAAGAGCATATACAACCAGGAGAAGCAGAATATGGGACCTTTAAAGCAGCAATCTGTAACGCTGACACCTAGTGTTTAAAATGGGTACTGCATTCTAAATTCTAAACATTGCAGAGAGCTGTCTCCCCCCCCCCCCCTCCTCTATAGAGTGGATGCTCATGCAGGTCACCATGTGGTGGACACTGAAGCTTCAGTGTTTATCCAGCTCTGCATCGGTCTGTAAACCTTTCTGCGTTCTAACCTCTCTCCATTTTTCAAAAGCATCTCCAATATTGATCCTAGTTTGAGCACGTTTCTGCTCGTGGAGCTTATTAGAAACATGCAGAGGCTTTTTAGGTCGGGTACAATCACTTCTATCTGAACCAGTTCTCTTGCCCGCTTCCATCGCTGCAACACCTGTTGGTTTGACCTGATAACTGCTCTCATATCTGGCAAACCGAGGGGCGTCCAAAACGGCCGTGTGGGGGTGCCTTAAAACCGCCTACCTTCTCTGGTCCAAACAAATCCAGACCATTCAGGACCAGAATCTAAAGTTAGAAGGAGGACATACTGGCTGCTGCATTGTTGTCAGAGAGCCAGCACTTCAACATAGCATGTTTCCTTAATGTCTGATCATAGAGTAAGCTCACTTTATCATTTCACTCACTACAGGTCTTCCTAATAGGACCTTTAAGTCATTGATTGTGGTGAAACCAGAACCCCCTTTCAGCGAGAGTTCTGGTTTCTGTAAGATCGACCAATCATGTATCAGCAGTCTTTGTCAGGAAAAACAGGCAGAACAAAATCCACCACAATAACATCGTTGATGATTTCTTTCTCTCTGATATCTGCATGAAAGAGCAAGCTAACAATCTGTTCTACATTCACACCTGAGCCACAAATATCATGTGTTGCAAAGACAGCATTTGAATTTCCTGACTTCCTTGAATGCATCAGAAATGATCAATCCGACCTCCATTAACCAGACAAATATTTTAGTTTTCTTCTTCTCTCAAAGACAGACCTGACAAAGTTTGACTGTTCACTGACATCATGATGCAGACGATGTTTTAAAAAAGCTTTATTCAAACGTCCGCTGCTGCAGGTCTACAGACTTCTGAAGTCGGCAGCTCTGACAACAAAAAGACGAACATGAGACCCGGTTTGATGGAGGATGGTAGGGAGTAAGTACAGGGCGCACACACATGCACACACGCACACACGCACACACACACACACACACACACACACACACACACACACACACACACACACACACACACACACACACACACACACACACACACACCATGTTTTATTGATGAAGGAGGCAGAAGGTGATAATAGTGGAACATCTCCATGAAACTGAAGAAGAAGATCAAAGGCTACAGCACGTCGTCATGACAACCTTTAACACACACACACACACACACACACACACACACACACTCTCTCTCTCCCTTTCAAAATAAAGTCAAACATTTTTTTGAAACTTTCTTTACCAAACTTTCAATGAACTAAGATCAAAATTAAAACATTTTAAAAATGGGAACCACCATCCGGGTCTGCCACACCAAAGGTACTGTCACAGACTTCCACGTGACATTCAAGAGGCGTGTCAGCCAAGACAGCCCAACAATGTCTGGAGCCTTACCATCACAGGGGAATCATCCACACCTGGCACCTTGCCACTGAGGAGTGACCTCTGCCGAGGTTAGTGGTAAGGTGTTCCTTGGATCTTCAGACTCTGCCTCCCCATCAGAGGATATGTTGGTTGAGGTCAGGAGCTCCTCAAAGTATTGCTTCGACTTCCCAAAGAGATCCCCAGTCTGGGTCAACAGTTCTCCATCCCTTTTGATAACAGCCTGGGACAAAGTCAAAGTCATCTTTATTGTCAATTTTTGAACATGTGCTGGACATACAGAAGAAACAAATAAGTTTCTCTCCGAACCCGGTGTAAAGCTAACTGTAAGAAGATTTTAAAAATATATACAAAATATAGAGGATAAAAATAAAAATATAGATATACTAAATTACAAGATAATGTGCAAAGATGTGCATTGCGAAAAACAACAGCAGCAACAACAAATGTGCACGGACTTGGATTAACATAAATAAATATAAGGCACTAACTTAAGGTTTTTTGTATTTTAAAAGTCCTTTTGTTTTATAAAGTGACTGATGCTTCTGCGTTGCTGATGAGGGACAGTCTTCAGAATCAGAATCAGAAATACTTTATTAATCCCCGGGGGGAAATTCGGGTGCCAGCGTAGCTCTTCAATACACAGTAGGAAATAGAGATAATAATAGCCCAAAAACTCTCTCCAAAGGCGTAGATAGAGAGGGCACAGTTTAAATAAGGTGCCACCAAAAAAGTAGAACAATAACAGTAAAAAATTAAAGAGTTAAGTATGAAAAAGGTTAGAAACGAGCAGAGCGACGCTAACAGGCAGCCTGCACGGTCCTCCACACTCAAGTTTTTTGCTTCCATAACCACTGAAGTCACCCGATACCCGTCAGCTGCATCCAGAGATCCCTGGGCTAACCAAACTCCAAAAGGCCTCCTTCAGCCT
This sequence comes from Tautogolabrus adspersus, assembly GCA_020745685.1. Lineage (NCBI taxonomy): Eukaryota > Metazoa > Chordata > Actinopteri > Labriformes > Labridae > Tautogolabrus > Tautogolabrus adspersus. Next base: position 35,651,893 of record CM036537.1, on the reverse strand, counting down.
GACAGCTTCCTTCATCACTGGTGTCCATTAGGGGGTTCTATAGTGTTCTAGTACCAGGTTCACTTATGGACATCCCTTTGCTTGAACATGGTGTTTGTTATGGCCAATCTATGACTAGCACAGAAGTCCAATAACAAATCACCACTTGGGTTCAGATCGGGCAGGCCGTTTCTCCCAACCACCCCCCTCCAGGTGTCTCCATCAGGTGTTGAAGTCCCCAGTCCCACCTCAAACAGTTCCACATTTAACTTGGAGTACCTAACCAGGTAATTGCTGGTTTCAACCTGCATCAAAAAACACTTCTTTAATGTTCATTTTCCATCATTGGTCTAAGTTTAAATTGTGATTTAAATATGTTTCAATTTTCTACAAAACAAGAGGCATTTATCCAAAGCGACGAACATAAGAGAGAACGAACTACACGAGCGAGGAGAGAGAGAGAGGAGGAAACACATCAGGAAGTGCAAACAAACAGCTTTAAGTCTGAGCGGACACACAGGTGCTGACAGGAAGTGACCAGAGGCAGAGCACAGGTTGTTTAGGCAGGCCGTCCACCAAAGATCCCTACATCATTTCCTGGGAGCTTGTGAGCTCTCTTAGGTTCCTCAGGACCTAAGAGAGCTCAGAAGCTCAGTTCCCCTGGTAGTCTAAGCCTATAGCAGCATAACTAGGAGCTGGTCTATACCTGCGCCAGCCCTAACTATAAGATTTATCAAAATGGAAAGTTTTAAGTCTATTCTTAAAAGTAAAGACTGTGTCTGCCTCCCGGACCCTGCCTGGGAGATGATTCCAGAGGAGAGGGGCCTGATAGGCTCTACCTCCCGTAGTACATTTAGAGACTGTAGGTACCACGAGCAGGTCTGATAACTGAAGGCTCTACCTCCCGTAGTACATTTAGAGACTGTAGGTACCACGAGCAGGTCTGATAACTGAAGGCTCTACCTCCCGTAGTACATTTAGAGACTGTAGGTACCACGAGCAGGTCTGATAACTGAAGGCTCTACCTCCCATAGTACATTTAGAGACCGTAGGTACCACGAGCAGGTCTGATAACTGAAGGCTCTACCTCCCATAGTACATTTAGAGACTGTAGGTACCACGAGCAGGTCTGATAACTGAAGGCTCTACCTCCCATAGTACATTTAGAGACCGTAGGTACCACGAGCAGGCCTGATAACTGAAGGCTCTACCTCCCATAGTACATTTAGAGACTGTAGGTACCACGAGCAGGTCTGATAACTGAAGGCTCTACCTCCCATAGTACATTTAGAGACCGTAGGTACCACGAGCAGGCCTGATAACTGAAGGCTCTACCTCCCATAGTACATTTAGAGACCGTAGGTACCACAAGCAGGCCTGATAACTGAAGGCTCTACCTCCCATAGTACATTTAGAGACTGTAGGTACCACGAGCAGGTCTGATAACTGAAGGCTCTACCTCCCATAGTACATTTAGAGACCGTAGGTACCACGAGCAGGCCTGATAACTGAAGGCTCTACCTCCCGTAGTACATTTAGAGACTGTAGGTACCACGAGCAGGCCTGATAACTGAAGGCTCTACCTCCCATAGTACATTTAGAGACTGTAGGTACCACGAGCAGGCCTGATAACTGAAGGCTCTACCTCCCATAGTACATTTAGAGACTGTAGGTACCACGAGCAGGCCTGATAACTGAAGGCTCTACCTCCCATAGTACATTTAGAGACCGTAGGTACCACGAGCAGGCCTGATAACTGAAGGCTCTACCTCCCATAGTACATTTAGAGACCGTAGGTACCACGAGCAGGCCTGATAACTGAAGGCTCTACCTCCCATAGTACATTTAGAGACCGTAGGTACCACGAGCAGGCCTGATAACTGAAGGCTCTACCTCCCATAGTACATTTAGAGACCGTAGGTACCACGAGCAGGTCTGATAACTGAAGACTCTACCTCCCATAGTACATTTAGAGACTGTAGGTACCACGAGCAGGCCTGATAACTGAAGGCTCTACCTCCCATAGGGTTAGGCCACGATCTGCAATAGTTACATTTCTTTATGGCTAGTATCGAGTGTTTGCATAAAGAGTGCACTGCAGAGAGAAAAAGAGACAGACAGACACATAGATACAGAGAGAGCTTTGTTGTTATAGTTTAGCTTTTGAACTCTGTAATAATCTGATTTTATTACACTGAATATATCTAACATGGTGACGTCACACATGCCAGTCATGAGGGGTCCCTTATGATGTTCTCTAGTCTACACAGAGATGGGCTACTATTGCTGTTGTTTGGCGCTTGCTTTTCTTTATTTCTCCTCTTATAGTTGGGGGGCCCATGATGATAAATAGGTTTATATTCAGGCCATTCCTTTAGTATTTTTGGTAGGACTTTTTGGACCCTGTTATTGACTTCAATGACTGAGCCCTACGACTATGCAACATTAAAAGTAACAGCGACTTCACACAGAAGCTCTGGCTTAGGGGCCCCCTGAGCTCTTGGGCCTCTGGGCCTGGGCCCGATAGGCCCGTGCAATAATCCATGCCCCTGGTCATACTGCAGAGCGTCCAGCAGGGGGCGGCACGAGCATCAGTCGGTAGAGAGACGTGTCAGACTGCAGAGCGTCCAGCAGGGGGCGGCACGAGCACACAGATACAGTATGAAATAAATTTAAATGATGATGACTTTACAGATACGAGCTGTCACACGTTACAAAGTTTATTGAAGTTAATTAATTCTTCATGGAGATATTTCAATCTGTGAATAAATATTTTCAAAATAAAAGCATAGTTTTGAGATTGGTCATGACTAATTATGTTAATGTATTTGATTTCACGTTTGTTGTTCACAAACTCCCTGATGAAGTCATCGGATCCAGTGTGGTGAAAAAAGCCTCAGTGCATCCGAATTACAAAGTGCCTCCACACTCTGTCAGTACACACTCCCTACTCTCCGTGCTGTACCCTGTTAGGACCTACTGCTCAGTAGACACGCTCAGTAAGCAGATATTTGTTCTTACTTCGTTTGATTCATTCAGAATGAATGACGTTTTACGGTTAATTTCGCACTGCATTGTGGGTAAAATACAATTCATTTCCTGAAAGGACCACGAGGGTTCAGTCTACTGAACGACCACGAGGGTTCAGACTACTGAACGACCACGAGGGTTCAGACTACTGAACGACCACGAGGGTTCAGTCTACTGAACGACCACGAGGGTTCAGACTACTGAACGACCACGAGGGTTCAGTCTACTGAACGACCACGAGGGTTCAGACTACTGAACGAACACGAGGGTTCAGACTACTGAACGACCACGAGGGTTCAGTCTACTGAACGACCACGAGGGTTCAGACTACTGAACTAACACGAGGGTTCAGACTACTGAACGACCACGAGGGTTCAGTCTACTGAACGACCACGAGGGTTCAGACTACTGAACTAACACGAGGGTTCAGACTACTGAACGACCACGAGGGTTCAGTCTACTGAACGACCACGAGGGTTCAGTCTACTGAAAAGTCTGCACTACATACTGACTTGTGGCTATTCAGAAAGGGCCCGTCTGTAGATATAAAGTGACGGTTTAATCTTTAACATCAGATATAATATATTTAATCTTTCACAGTATGACGTCATCATTTCTAAAAGTACACCATTCATCTTTAAATAAAGACTTTCTTCTTTAAATTGGAGTTTTTTTAAGTTTTTAAACGTCTCTGTCTCTGTTTCCGTTATCTTGCTGCTGTGAGTCACGTGACTGCTCGTGCTGCCTTCAGGGTCTCAGACCAAAGTCAGAAAACAGAAATATATAAATATGATTAAAAAAGAACTTACATTCATTTAAAAAAACATAAATCCATAGATTACATCACGTTATTCAAACTTTCAAGAATCAGATCATTTTATATTTAGAATCATTTTGATTCTTTTAAAGACGACGCAGCTCGTTCTTTGTTATCGACTCAAACACTCGAGAAAATGTTGACAAGAATTCACAGTTTTTATTTTACATATTTTTATTTATGTTTGTTGATATGTATAATGTTTATATTTCAATGTCAAGTCAAACTGAACATTCTGTTATTTTTTGCTCTGTCAGCCTCCATCAACCTTCATCACCCTCCATCAGCCTCCATAACCCTCCATCAGCCTCCGTCACCCTTCATCACCCTCCATCAGCCTCCATCACCCTCCATCAGCCTCCGTCACCCTTCATCACCCTCCGTCAGCCTCCATCAGCCTCCATCAGCCTCCATCACCCTTCATCACCTTCCATCACCCTTCATCACCCTCCATCAGCCTCCATCAGCCTCCATCAGCCTCCATCAGCCTCCATCAGCCTCCATCACCCTCCATCAGCCTCCATCAGCCTCAATCATCCTCAATCAGCCTCCATCAGCCTCCATAACCCTCCATCACCCTCCATCAGCCTCCATCACCCTTCATCACCCTCCATCACCCTTCATCACCCTCCATCAGCCTCCATCAGCCTCCATCAGCCTCCATCAGCCTCCATCAGCCTCCATCACCCTCCATCAGCCTCCATCAGCCTCCATCATCCTCAATCAGCCTCCATCAGCCTCCATAACCCTCCATCAGCCTTCATCACCCTCCATCACCTTCCATCAGCCTCCATCAGCCTCCATAACCCTCCATCAGCCTCCATCAGCCTCCATCAACCTTCATCAGCCTCTGTCAGCCTCCATCAGCCTCCATCAACCTCCATCAGCCTCCGTCAGCCTCCATTAACCTTCATCAGCCTCCATCAACCTTCATCAGCCTCCATCAGCCTCCATCAGCCTCCATTAACCTTCATCAGCCTCCATCAACCTTCATCAGCCTCCATCAACCTCCATCAACCTTCATCAGCCTCCATCAGCCTCCATCAGCCTCCATCAGCCTCCGTCAGCCTCCATCAACCTCCATCAACCTTCATCAGCCTCCATCAGCCTCCATCAACCTCCATCAACCTCCATCAACCTTCATCAGCCTCCATCAGCCTCCATTAACCTTCATCAGCCTCCATCAGCCTCCATTAACCTTCATCAGCCTCCATCAACCTCCGTCAGCCTCCATCAACCTCCATCAACCTTCATCAGCCTCCATCAGCCTCCATTAACCTTCATCAGCCTCCATTAACCTTCATCAGCCTCCATCAACCTCCGTCAGCCTCCATCAACCTCCATCAACCTTCATCAGCCTCCATTAACCTCCATCAGCCTCCATCAGCCTCCGTCAGCCTCCATCAACCTCCATCAACCTTCATCAGCCTCCATCAGCCTCCATTAACCTTCATCAGCCTCCATCAACCTCCATCAACCTTCATCAGCCTCCATTAACCTTCATCAGCCTCCATCAGCCTCCATCAACCTTCATCAGCCTCCATCAACCTTCATCAGCCTCCATCAGCCTCCATTAACCTTCATCAGCCTCCATCAACCTCCATCAACCTTCATCAGCCTCCATCAACCTCCATCAACCTCCATCAACCTTCATCAGCCTCCATCAGCCTCCATTAACCTTCATCAGCCTCCATCAACCTCCATCAACCTCCATCAACCTTCATCAGCCTCCATCAACCTCCATCAACCTCCATCAACCTTCATCAGCCTCCATCAACCTCCATCAACCTTCATCAGCCTCCATCAGCCTCCATTAACCTTCATCAGCCTCCATCAACCTCCGTCAGCCTCCATCAACCTCCATCAACCTCCATCAGCCTCCATCAACCTCCATCAACCTTCATCAGCCTCCATCAGCCTCCATTAACCTTCATCAGCCTCCATCAACCTTCATCAACCTCCATCAACCTCCATCAACCTCCATCAACCTTCATCAGCCTCCATCAGCCTCCATTAACCTTCATCAGCCTCCATCAACCTCCATCAACCTTCATCAGCCTCCATCAGCCTCCATCAACCTCCATCAACCTCCATCAGCCTCCATCAGCCTCCATCAACCTTCATCAGCCTCCATCAGCCTCCATCAACCTCCATCAGCCTCCATCAACCTCCATCAGCCTCCATCAGCCTCCATTAACCTTCATCAGCCTCCATCAGCCTCCATTAACCTTCATCAGCCTCCATCAGCCTCCGTCAGCCTCCATCAACCTCCATCAACCTTCATCAGCCTCCATCAGCCTCCATTAACCTTCATCAGCCTCCATTAACCTTCATCAGCCTCCATCAGCCTCCATCAGCCTCCATCAACCTCCATCAACCTTCATCAGCCTCCATTAACCTTCATCAGCCTCCATCAGCCTCCGTCAGCCTCCATCAACCTCCATCAACCTTCATCAGCCTCCATCAGCCTCCATTAACCTTCATCAGCCTCCATCAACCTCCATCAACCTTCATCAGCCTCCATTAACCTTCATCAGCCTCCATCAGCCTCCATTAACCTTCATCAGCCTCCATCAGCCTTCATCAGCCTCCATCAGCCTCCATTAACCTTCATCAGCCTCCATCAACCTCCATCAACCTTCATCAGCCTCCATCAACCTCCATCAACCTCCATCAACCTTCATCAGCCTCCATCAGCCTCCATTAACCTTCATCAGCCTCCATCAACCTTCATCAGCCTCCATTAACCTTCATCAGCCTCCATCAACCTCCATCAACCTCCATCAACCTCCATCAGCCTCCATCAACCTCCATCAACCTTCATCAGCCTCCATCAGCCTCCATTAACCTTCATCAGCCTCCATCAGCCTCCGTCAGCCTCCATCAACCTCCATCAACCTTCATCAGCCTCCATCAACCTCCATCAACCTTCATCAGCCTCCATCAGCCTCCATTAACCTTCATCAGCCTCCATCAACCTTCATCAGCCTCCATCAACCTCCATCAACCTCCATCAACCTTCATCAGCCTCCATCAACCTCCATTAACCTTCATCAGCCTCCATCAACCTTCATCAACCTCCATCAACCTCCATCAGCCTCCATTAACCTTCATCAGCCTCCATCAGCCTCCATTAACCTTCATCAGCCTCCATCAACCTTCATCAACCTCCATCAACCTCCATCAGCCTCCATTAACCTTCATCAGCCTCCATCAGCCTCCATCAACCTCCATCAGCCTCCATCAACCTCCATCAGCCTCCATCAACCTCCATCAACCTCCATCAACCTTCATCAGCCTCCATCAGCCTCCATTGACCTTCATCAACCTTCATCAGCCTCCATCAGTCTCCATCAACCTCCATCAGCCTCCATCAGCCTCCATTAACCTTCATCAGCCTCCATCAGCCTCCGTCAGCCTCCATCAACCTCCATCAACCTTCATCAGCCTCCATCAACCTACATCAACCTTCATCAGCCTCCATCAACCTCCATCAACCTTCATCAGCCTCCATTAACCTTCATCAGCCTCCATCAACCTCCATCAACCTACATCAACCTTCATCAGCCTCCATCAGCCTCCATCAGCCTCCATCAACCTCCATCAACCTTCATCAGCCTCCATCAACCTCCATCAACCTTCATCAGCCTCCATCAACCTCCATCAACCTTCATCAGCCTCCATCAACCTCCATCAACCTCCATCAACCTTCATCAGCCTCCATTAACCTTCATCAGCCTCCATCAACCTCCATCAACCTTCATCAGCCTCCATCAGCCTCCATTAACCTTCATCAGCCTCCATCAACCTTCATCAGCCTCCATCAACCTTCATCAGCCTCCATTAACCTTCATCAGCCTCCATCAACCTTCATCAGCCTCCATCAGCCTCCATCAACCTCCATCAACCTCCATCAGCCTCCATCAGCCTCCATTAACCTTCATCAGCCTCCATCAACCTCCATCAACCTCCATCAACCTTCATCAACCTCCATCAACCTCCATCAACCTTCATCAGCCTCCATCAGCCTCCATTGACCTTCATCAGCCTCCATCAGCCTCCGTCAGTCTCCATCAACCTTCATCAGCCTCCATCAGCCTCCATTAACCTTCGTCAGCCTCCATCAGCCTCCATTAACCTTCATCAGCCTCCATCAGCCTCCGTCAGCCTCCATCAACCTCCATCAACCTCCATCAACCTTCATCAGCCTCCATTAACCTTCATCAGCCTCCATCAACCTCCATCAACCTTCATCAACCTCCATCAGCCTCCATCAACCTTCATCAGCCTCCATCAACCTTCATCAGCCTCCATCAGCCTCCATTAACCTTCATCAGCCTCCATCAACCTCCATCAACCTTCATCAGCCTCCATCAACCTTCATCAGCCTCCATTAACCTTCATCAGCCTCTATCAACCTCCATCAACCTCCATCAACCTTCATCAGCCTCCATCAGCCTCCATTGACCTTCATCAGCCTCCATCAGCCTCCATTGACCTTCATCAGCCTCCATCAGCCTCCATTAACCTTCATCAGCCTCCATCAACCTCCATCAACCTCCATCAACCTCCATCAGCCTCCATCAACCTCCATTGACCTTCATCAGCCTCCATCAGCCTCCATCAACCTCCATCAACCTCCATCAACCTCCATCAGCCTCCATCAGCCTCCATTAACCTTCATCAGCCTCCATCAGCCTCCATAGACCTTCATCAGCCTCCATCAACCTCCATTAACCTTCATCAGCCTCCATCAACCTCACTCAACCTTCATCAGCCTCCATCAGCCTCCATTAACCTTCATCAGCCTCCATTAACCTTCATCAGCCTCCATCAACCTCCATCAACCTTCATCAGCCTCCATCAGCCTCCATCAACCTCCATCAACCTTCATCAGCCTCCATCAGCCTCCATTGACCTTCATCAGCCTCCATCAGCCTCCATCAGTCTCCATCAACCTCCATCAACCTCCATCAACCTCCATCAACCTCCATCAACCTTCATCAACCTTCATCAGCCTCCATCAGCCTCCATCAACCTCCATCAGCCTCCATCAGCCTCCATTAACCTTCATCAGCCTCCATCAGCCTCCGTCAGCCTCCATCAACCTCCATCAACCTCCATCAACCTTCATCAGCCTCCATTAACCTTCATCAGCCTCCATCAACCTCCATCAACCTTCATCAGCCTCCATCAACCTCCATCAACCTTCATCAGCCTCCATCAACCTTCATCAGCCTCCATCAACCTTCATCAGCCTCCATCAACCTCCATCAACCTTCATCAGCCTCCATCAGCCTCCATTAACCTTCATCAGCCTCCATCAACCTTCATCAGCCTCCATCAACCTTCATCAGCCTCCATTAACCTTCATCAGCCTCCATCAACCTTCATCAGCCTTCATCAACCTCCATCAGCCTCCATCAACCTCCATCAACCTCCATCAGCCTCCATCAGCCTCCATCAACCTTCATCAGCCTCCATTAACCTCCATCAACCTCCATCAACCTCCATCAACCTCCATCAACCTCCATCAACCTTCATCAGCCTCCATCAGCCTCCATTGACCTTCATCAGCCTCCATCAGCCTCCGTCAGTCTCCATCAACCTCCATCAGCCTCCATCAGCCTCCATTAACCTTCGTCAGCCTCCATCAGCCTCCATTAACCTTCATCAGCCTCCATCAGCCTCCATCAACCTCCATCAACCTCCATCAACCTTCATCAGCCTCCATTAACCTTCATCAGCCTCCATCAACCTCCATCAACCTCCATCAACCTTCATCAGCCTCCATTAACCTTCATCAGCCTCCATCAACCTCCATCAACCTTCATCAGCCTCCATCAGCCTCCATCAACCTTCATCAGCCTCCATTAACCTTCATCAGCCTCCATCAACCTTCATCAGCCTCCATCAGCCTCCATTAACCTTCATCAGCCTCCATCAACCTCCATCAACCTTCATCAGCCTCCATCAGCCTCCATTAACCTTCATCAGCCTCCATCAACCTTCATCAGCCTCCATTAACCTTCATCAGCCTCCATCAACCTCCATCAACCTCCATTGACCTTCATCAGCCTCCATCAGCCTCCATCAACCTCCATCAACCTTCATCAGCCTCCATCAGCCTCCATTAACCTTCATCAGCCTCCATCAACCTTCATCAGCCTCCATTAACCTTCATCAGCCTCCATCAACCTTCATCAGCCTCCATTAACCTTCATCAGCCTTCATCAGCCTCCATCAACCTCCATCAACCTTCATCAGCCTCCATCAGCCTCCATTAACCTTCATCAGCCTCCATCAGCCTCCATTAACCTTCATCAGCCTCCATCAGCCTCCATTAACCTTCATCAGCCTCCATCAACCTCCATCAACCTCCATCAACCTCCATCAACCTCCATCAACCTCCATTAACCTTCATCAGCCTCCATCAACCTCCATCAACCTTCATCAACCTCCATCAGCCTCCATTAACCTTCATCAGCCTCCATCAACCTCCATCAACCTCCATCAACCTCCATCAGCCTCCATCAGCCTCCATTAACCTTCATCAGCCTCCATCAACCTCCATCAGCCTCCATCAGCCTCCATAGACCTTCATCAGCCTCCATCAACCTCCATCAACCTTCATCAGCCTCCATCAGCCTCCATCAGCCTCCATAGACCTTCATCAGCCTCCATCAACCTCCATCAACCTCCATCAACCTCCATCAACCTCCATCAGCCTCCATCAGCCTCCATTAACCTTCATCAACCTCCATCAACCTTCATCAGCCTCCATCAGCCTCCATAGACCTTCATCAGCCTCCATCAACCTCCATCAACCTCCATCAACCTCCATCAGCCTCCATCAGCCTCCATAGACCTTCATCAGCCTCCATCAACCTCCATCAACCTCCATCAACCTTCATCAGCCTCCATCAGCCTCCATTAACCTTCATCAGCCTCCATCAACCTCCATCAGCCTCCATCAGCCTCCATAGACCTTCATCAGCCTCCATCAACCTCACTCAACCTTCATCAGCCTCCATCAGCCTCCATTAACCTTCATCAGCCTCCGTCAACCTCCGTCAGCCTCCATCAGCCTCCATTAACCTTCATCAGCCTCCATCAACCTCCATCAACCTTCATCAGCCTTCATCAGCCTCTGTCAGCCTCCATCAACCTTCATCAGCCTCCATCAGCCTCCATCAACCTCCATCAACCTCCATCAACCTCCATCAACCTTCATCAGCCTCCATCAGCCTCCATCAGCCTCCATCAGCCTCCATTAACCTTCATCAGCCTCCATCAACCTCCATCAACCTTCATCAGCCTCCATCAGTCTCCATTAACCTTCATCAGCCTCCATCAACCTCCATCAACCTTCATCAGCCTCCATCAACCTCCATCAGCCTCCATCAGCCTCCATTAACCTTCATCAGCCTCCATCAGCCTCCATCAGCCTCCGTCAGCCTCCATCAACCTTCATCAGCCTCCATCAACCTCCATCAACCTTCATCAGCCTCCATCAGCCTCCATCAGCCTCCATCAGCCTCCATTAACCTTCATCAGCCTCCATCAGCCTCCATCAGCCTCCGTCAGCCTCCATCAACCTTCATCAGCCTCCATCAACCTCCATTAACCTTCATCAGCCTCCATCAACCTCCATCAACCTCCATCAACCTTCATCAGCCTCCATCAGCCTCCATTAACCTTCATCAGCCTCCATCAGCCTCCATTAACCTTCATCAGCCTCCATCAACCTCCATCAACCTTCATCAGCCTCCATCAGCCTCCATTAACCTTCATCAGCCTCCATCAGCCTCCGTCAGCCTCCATCAACCTCCATCAACCTTCATCAGCCTCCATCAGCCTCCATTAACCTTCATCAGCCTCCATCAGCCTCCATTAACCTTCATCAGCCTCCATCAGCCTCCATCAACCTCCATCAACCTCCATCAGCCTCCATCAACCTCCATCAACCTTCATCAGCCTCCATCAACCTCCATCAACCTTCATCAGCCTCCATCAGCCTCCATCAACCTCCATCAACCTCCATCAGCCTCCATTAACCTTCATCAGCCTCCATCAACCTCCATCAACCTCCATCAACCTTCATCAGCCTCCATCAGCCTCCATTGACCTTCATCAGCCTCCATCAGCCTCCGTCAGTCTCCATCAACCTCCATCAGCCTCCATCAGCCTCCATTAACCTTCGTCAGCCTCCATCAGCCTCCATCAACCTTCATCAGCCTCCATCAGCCTCCATTAACCTTCATCAGCCTCCATCAGCCTCCATCAACCTTCATCAGCCTCCATCAACCTCCATCAACCTCCATCAGCCTCCATCAACCTCCATCAACCTCCATCAGCCTCCATTAACCTTCATCAGCCTCCATCAACCTCCATCAACCTTCATCAGCCTCCATCAGCCTCCATTAACCTTCATCAGCCTCCATCAACCTCCATCAACCTCCATCAACCTTCATCAGCCTCCATCAACCTTCATCAGCCTCCATCAACCTTCATCAGCCTCCATTAACCTTCATCAGCCTCCATCAACCTTCATCAGCCTCCATCAACCTCCATCAGCCTTCATCAGCCTCCATCAACCTCCATCAACCTTCATCAGCCTCCATCAGCCTCCATCGACCTTCATCAGCCTCCATCAGCCTCCATTGACCTTCATCAGCCTCCATCAGCCTCCATTAACCTTCATCAGCCTCCATCAACCTCCATCAACCTCCATCAACCTCCATCAGCCTCCATTGACCTTCATCAGCCTCCATCAACCTCCATCAACCTTCATCAGCCTCCATCAGCCTCCATTAACCTTCATCAGCCTCCATCAACCTCCATCAACCTCCATCAACCTTCATCAGCCTCCATCAACCTCCATCAACCTCCATCAACCTCCATCAACCTCCATCAGCCTCCATCAGCCTCCATCAACCTCCATCAGCCTCCATCAACCTCCATCAACCTCCATCAACCTTCATCAGCCTCCATCAACCTCCATCAACCTCCATCAACCTCCATCAACCTCCATCAACCTCCATCAGCCTCCATTAACCTTCATCAGCCTCCATCAACCTCCATCAGCCTCCATCAACCTCCATCAACCTCCATCAACCTCCATCAACCTCCATCAACCTTCATCAGCCTCCATCAGCCTCCATTAACCTTCATCAGCCTCCATCAACCTCCATCAACCTCCATTAACCTTCATCAGCCTCCATCAACCTCCATCAACCTCCATCAACCTTCATCAGCCTCCATCAACCTCCATCAACCTCCATCAACCTCCATCAGCCTCCATCAACCTCTATCAACCTCCATCAACCTTCATCAGCCTCCATCAACCTCCATCAACCTCCGTCAGCCTCCATCAGCCTCCATCAACCTTCATCAGCCTCCATTAACCTTCATCAGCCTCCATCAGCCTCCATCAGCCTCCATCAACCTCCATCAGCCTCCATCAGCCTCCATTAACCTTCATCAGCCTCCATCAACCTCCATCAACCTCCATCAACCTTCATCAGCCTCCATCAGCCTCCATTGACCTTCATCAGCCTCCATCAGCCTCCGTCAGCCTCCATCAACCTCCATTAACCTTCATCAGCCTCCATCAGCCTCCGTCAGCCTCCATCAACCTCCATCAACCTCCATCAACCTTCATCAGCCTCCATTAACCTTCATCAGCCTCCATCAACCTCCATCAACCTTCATCAGCCTCCATCAGCCTCCATTAACCTTCATCAGCCTCCATCAACCTTCATCAGCCTCCATCAACCTTCATCAGCCTCCATCAACCTCCATCAACCTCCATCAACCTTCATCAGCCTCCATCAGCCTCCATTAACCTTCATCAGCCTCCATCAACCTCCATCAACCTTCATCAGCCTCCATCAACCTCCATTAACCTTCATCAGCCTCCATCAACCTCCATCAACCTCCATCAACCTTCATCAGCCTCCATTAACCTTCATCAGCCTCCATCAACCTTCATCAGCCTCCATCAGCCTCCATCAACCTTCATCAGCCTCCATCAACCTCCATCAACCTTCATCAGCCTCCATCAGCCTCCATTAACCTTCATCAGCCTCCATCAACCTTCATCAACCTCCATCAACCTTCATCAGCCTCCATCAGCCTCCATCAGCCTCCATCAACCTCCATCAACCTCCATCAGCCTCCATCAACCTTCATCAGCCTCCATCAACCTTCATCAGCCTCCATCAACCTCCATCAACCTTCATCAGCCTCCATCAGCCTCCATTAACCTTCATCAGCCTCCATCAACCTCCATCAGCCTCCATCAACCTCCATCAACCTTCATCAGCCTCCATCAACCTCCATCAACCTTCATCAGCCTCCATCAGCCTCCATTAACCTTCATCAGCCTCCATCAACCTCCATCAACCTTCATCAGCCTCCATCAACCTCCATCAACCTCCATCAACCTTCATCAGCCTCCATCAGCCTCCATTAACCTTCATCAGCCTCCATCAACCTCCATCAGCCTCCATCAACCTCCATCAGCCTCCATTAACCTTCATCAGCCTCCATCAACCTCCATCAACCTCCATCAACCTTCATCAGCCTCCATCAGCCTCCATTAACCTTCATCAGCCTCCATCAGCCTCCATCAGTCTCCATCAACCTCCATCAGCCTCCATCAGCCTCCATCAACCTTCATCAGCCTCCATCAGCCTCCATTAACCTTCATCAGCCTCCATCAGCCTCCATTAACCTTCATCAGCCTCCATCAACCTCCATCAACCTTCATCAGCCTCCATCAACCTCCATCAACCTCCATCAACCTCCATCAGCCTCCATCAACCTCCATCAGCCTCCATTAACCTTCATCAGCCTCCATCAACCTCCATCAACCTTCATCAGCCTCCATCAACCTCCATCAACCTTCATCAGCCTCCATCAACCTTCATCAGCCTCCATCAACCTCCATCAGCCTCCATTAACCTTCATCAGCCTCCATCAACCTCCATCAACCTCCATCAACCTCCATCAGCCTCCATTAACCTTCATCAGCCTCCATCAACCTCCATCAACCTTCATCAGCCTCCATCAACCTCCATCAACCTTCATCAGCCTCCATCAGCCTCCATTAACCTTCATCAGCCTCCATCAGCCTCCATTAACCTTCATCAGCCTCCATCAACCTCCATCAACCTTCATCAGCCTCCATCAACCTCCATCAACCTCCATCAGCCTCCATCAGCCTCCATTAACCTTCATCAGCCTCCATCAGCCTCCATCAACCTTCATCAGCCTCCATCAGCCTCCATTAACCTTCATCAGCCTCCATCAACCTCCATCAGCCTCCATCAACCTTCATCAGCCTCCATCAACCTCCATCAACCTTCATCAACCTTCATCAGCCTCCATCAACCTCCATCAACCTCCATCAACCTCCATCAACCTCCATCAACCTCCATCAACCTCCATCAACCTTCATCAGCCTCCATCAACCTCCATCAACCTTCATCAGCCTCCATCAACCTCCATCAACCTTCATCAGCCTCCATCAACCTTCATCAGCCTCCGTCAGCCTCCATCAACCTCCATCAACCTCCATCAACCTCCATCAACCTCCATTAACCTTCATCAACCTTCATCAGCCTCCATCAGCCTCCATTAACCTTCATCAGCCTCCATCAACCTCCATCAACCTCCATTAACCTTCATCAGCCTCCATCAACCTCCATCAACCTCCATCAACCTTCATCAGCCTCCATCAACCTCCATCATCCTCCATCAACCTCCATCAGCCTCCATCAACCTCTATCAACCTCCATCAACCTTCATCAGCCTCCATCAACCTCCATCAACCTCCGTCACCCTCCATCAGCCTCCATCAACCTTCATCAGCCTCCATCAACCTTCATCAGCCTCCGTCAGCCTCCATCAGCCTCCATCAACCTCCATCAACCTCCATCAGCCTCCATTAACCTTCATCAGCCTCCATCAACCTCCATCAACCTCCATCAACCTTCATCAGCCTCCATCAGCCTCCATTAACCTTCATCAGCCTCCATCAACCTCCATCAACCTCCATCAGCCTCCATTAACCTTCATCAGCCTCCATCAGCCTCCGTCAGCCTCCATCAACCTCCATCAACCTCCATCAACCTCCATCAGCCTCCATCAACCTCCATCAGCCTCCATCAACCTCCATCAACCTTCATCAGCCTCCATCAGCCTCCATTAACCTTCATCAGCCTCCATCAACCTTCATCAGCCTCCATCAACCTTCATCAGCCTCCATCAACCTTCATCAGCCTCCATCAACCTTCATCAGCCTCCATCAGCCTCCATTAACCTTCATCAGCCTCCATCAACCTCCATCAACCTTCATCAGCCTCCATCAGCCTCCATTAACCTTCATCAGCCTCCATCAACCTCCATCAGCCTCCATCAGCCTCCATCAGCCTCCATTAACCTTCATCAGCCTCCATCAACCTTCATCAGCCTCCATCAGCCTCCATTAACCTTCATCAGCCTCCATCAACCTCCATCAACCTTCATCAGCCTCCATCAGCCTCCATTAACCTTCATCAGCCTCCATCAACCTTCATCAGCCTCCATTAACCTTCATCAGCCTCCATCAGCCTCCGTCAGCCTCCATCAACCTCCATCAACCTTCATCAGCCTCCATTAACCTCCATCAGCCTCCATCAACCTCCATCAGCCTCCATCAGCCTCCATTAACCTCCATCAGCCTCCATCAGCCTCCATTAACCTCCATCAGCCTCCATCAGCCTCCATTAACCTCCATCAGCCTCCATCAGCCTCCATTAACCTTCATCAGCCTCCATCAACCTTCATCAGCCTCCATCAACCTCCATCAACCTCCATCAACCTCCATCAGCCTCCATCAACCTCCATCAGCCTCCATCAGCCTCCATCAACCTCCATCAGCCTCCATCAGCCTCCATTAACCTCCATCAGCCTCCATCAGCCTCCATTAACCTCCATCAGCCTCCATCAGCCTCCATCAGCCTCCATCAGCCTCCATTAACCTCCATCAACCTTCATCAACCTTCATCAGCCTCTGTCAGCCTCCGTCAGCCTCCATCACCCTCCATCAACCTCCATCAGCCTCCATTAACCTCCATCAACCTTCATCAACCTTCATCAGCCTCTGTCAGCCTCCGTCAGCCTCCATCACCCTCCATCAACCTCCATCAGCCTCCATTAACCTCCATCAACCTTCATCAACCTTCATCAGCCTCCATCACCCTCCATCAGCCTCCGTCAGCCTCCATCACCCCCCATCACCCTCCATCAGCCTCCATTAACCTCCATCAGCCTCCATCAGCCTCCATTAACCTCCATCAGCCTCCATCAGCCTCCATTAACCTCCATCAGCCTCCATCACCCTCCATCAGCCTCCGTCAGCCTCCATCACCCTCCATCACCCTCCATCAGCCTCCATTAACCTCCATCAACCTTCATCAACCTTCATCAGCCTCTGTCAGCCTCCATCATCCTCCATCACCCTCCATCAACCTCCATCAGCCTCCATCACCCTCCATCAACCTCCATCAGCCTCCATTAACCTCCATCAACCTTCATCAACCTTCATCAGCCTCTGTCAGCCTCCATCAGCCTCCATCACCCTCCATCAACCTCCATCAGCCTCCATCCGCCTCCATCAACCTCCATCAGCCTCCATTAACCTCCATCAACCTTCATCAACCTTCATCAGCCTCCATCAGCCTCCATCAACCTCCATCAACCTCCATCAACCTCCATCAGCCTCCATTAACCTCCATCAACCTTCATCAACCTTCATCAGCCTCTGTCAGCCTCCATCAGCCTCCATTAACCTCCATCAACCTTCATCAACCTTCGTCAGCCTCTGTCAGCCTCCATCAGCCTCCATCAGCCTCCATCAGCCTCCATCAGCCTCCATCAGCCTCCATCACCCTCCATCAGCCTCTGTCAACCTCCATCAGCCTCCATCAGCCTCCATCAACCTTCATCAACCTTCATCACCCTCCATCAGCCTCCGTCAGCCTCCATCAACCTCCATCAGCCTCCATTAACCTCCATCAACCTTCATCAACCTTCATCAGCCTCTGTCAGCCTCCATCAACCTCCATCAGCCTCCATTAACCTCCATCAACCTCCATCAACCTTCATCAGCCTCCATCAGCCTCCATCAACCTCCATCAACCTCCATTAACCTCCATCAACCTTCATCAACCTTCATCAGCCTCCATCAGCCTCCATCAACCTCCATCAGCCTCCATTAACCTCCATTAACCTCCATCAACCTCCATCAACCTCCATTAACCTCCATCAACCTCCATTAACCTCCATTAACCTCCATCAACCTTCATCAACCTTCATCAGCCTCCATCAACCTCCATTAACCTCCATCAGCCTCCATCAACCTCCATCAACCTCCATCAACCTCCATCAACCTCCATTAACCTCCATCAACCTTCATCAGCCTCCATCAACCTCCATTAACCTCCATCAACCTTCATCAACCTCCATCAGCCTCCATTAACCTCCATTAACCTCCATCAACCTCCATCAACCTCCATTAACCTCCATCAACCTCCATCAACCTCCATCAACCTCCATTAACCTCCATCAACCTCCATTAACCTCCATCAACCTCCATCAACCTCCATCAACCTCCATTAACCTCCATCAACCTCCATCAACCTCCATCAACCTCCATCAACCTCCATTAACCTTCATCAACCTCCATCAACCTCCATCAACCTCCATCAGCCTCCATTAACCTCCATTAACCTCCATCAACCTCCATCAACCTCCATTAACCTCCATCACCCTCCGTCAACCTCCATTAACCTTCATCAACCTCCATCAACCTCCATTAACCTCCATCACCCTCCGTCAGCCTCCATTAACCTCCATTAACCTCCATCAACCTCCATCAACCTCCATCAACCTCCATCAACCTCCATCAACCTCCATCAACCTCCATTAACCTCCATCAACCTTCATCAACCTCCATCAACCTCCATCAACCTCCATCAACCTCCATTAACCTCCATTAACCTCCATCAACCTCCATCAACCTCCATTAACCTCCATCACCCTCCGTCAACCTCCATTAACCTTCATCAACCTCCATCAACCTCCATCAGCCTTCATCAGCCTCCATCAACCTCCATCAACCTTCATCAACCTCCATCAACCTCCATTAACCTTCATCAACCTCCATCAACCTCCATCAACCTCCATCAGCCTCCATTAACCTCCATTAACCTCCATCAACCTCCATCAACCTCCATTAACCTCCATCAACCTCCGTCAACCTCCATTAACCTCCATCAACCTCCATCAACCTCCATTAACCTCCATCACCCTCCGTCAGCCTCTGTCAGCCTCCGTCAGCCTCCATCAACCTCCATCAACCTCCATCAGCCTCCATTAACCTCCATCACCCTCCATTAACCTCCATCACCCTCCATCAACCTTCATCACCCTCCATCAGCCTCCATCAGCCTCCATCAGCCTCCATTAACCTCCATCAGCCTCCATTAACCTCCATCACCCTCCATTAACCTCCATCAACCTTCATCAGCCTCTGTCAGCCTCCGTCAGCCTCCATCAACCTCCATCAACCTCCATCAACCTCCATTAACCTCCATCAACCTCCATTAACCTCCATCAACCTTCATCAGCCTCCATCAACCTCCATCACCCTCCATCAGCCTCCATATACGTACGAACGCCTCTCTCTAAATGTCTGTTTTTAACTCTTTAAGCTCTTTGAGCTACTTTACGTAAGTACATGTGTTATAAATTACACAAGACTTAACCTGCCTGCCTTACTTCTTTACACTGCTTTACTGTTTGATGGTTAGGACTGCCCACGTCACTGTGTCTGTATTTTCCCACGCTACTTCTGGTCCGTGAACGCCTCCTGAGCTGTGGTTTATGAGCGGAGACAAACAGCCGCTCGGAGCATTAGCGAGGAGGACGACGGGCAGATGGAGGTCTGCATGGAGGAGAACATGTGATGTGGCCCCTCACACGTACAGCACGCGCACAAACACTCCTCTGCAGCGGGAAAACACGAAGTTTAACGAAGTCTTTAGACGAAGTAAACAGCAGAAGTTTGAGATGTCGGAGGCGCAGCAGACGGAGGAGATTTCTGATGAGACAGCAGGAAAAGGAGGAGCAGCTCCAACCGGAGGGAGTCCTGACAAGAGTAAAGAGGTGAGACACATACAGACAGACGGTAACGTGTGTGTGTGTGTGTGTGTGTGTGTGTGTGTGTGTGTGTGTGTGTGTGTGTGTGTGTGTGTGTGTGTGTGTGTGTGTGTGTGTGTGTGTGTGTGTGTGTGTGACAGGACAGACCTCTCATGTGACCGCTGCAGTAAATGATGGACTCTTGTCCCCATTTAAAGAATAAACTTTGTCACAGTCAAGATGAAGCTTCTCTGTTCACTCTGCGACCCAAACCGGTCCGCTGGCTTAGTTTTGAACCCCTGGATGATTCACTGTTGACAAGTCAACATTGTAACTGCAGTTATTTTGTGTACTGGCCCCTTAAGGAGGCTTCAGAGGGTTACAATCTGGAAACGACCGATATGCGATACTTGAATCATGTGTTTTAAATCGATACATTCTCTGTTATTTTAATGAAGGACAATACCGAAAAGTTACGAAACATTTTAACTCTACGTTGCTGCGACACAGAGACCACTGATAGGCTAACGAAATGTTGCCAATGTAAAGTGCAATTTAGACGTTTTGAGTTCTCCTTCCTTTACGTATAAAAATAGATCCTGCATGTCCTTTACGTTGAGATGTACGATGTATCCACTAGAGGGCGCTGTCTCTGCCTGTCTGATCTCCGTCAAGCTGTTCTGTTGTAGTCTTCTGTCCCCCCCTCATAGATTGTTAGAGTTCTTAACCATGTCACTCAATCAAACATTTTACAAAGTCGTCTTCTTCAATCATCAATCAATCTTTATTTGTTCAGCACAAATTCATAACAAGTGTTATCTGGAGACGCTTTACTAAAGAGCAGATGGGAATATATGCAGGAAGGATTTCTTCTTTGTATTCCTCGCCTTCCTGTTGTCCACGCTTCCTCGCCGCTGAGGTGGAGATCGAAGCAGGCTGTGCAGGAATGATGACGGCGGTGGGTGTTGGGATGACACAGTCCGATGGTGGGTGGTTGAAGTGCCAGGTCACCTCCCTGAAGGTTTGGGGAGCTCCGTCTACAATTCACTTAGCAGACGCTCTTTCCGATTTCTGGAAGCTTACAAAAACAGTGAAGGGGGAGTTGAGGTCGCCCTCTAGTGGATGCATAGTTTAACGTCCAGCACAACATGAAGGCCGTGTGGACTTGTGACGTGACGGTTAAACATACGTCTGTATGTTCACACAACGAAGCATGAGGCCCTGAGCTTCCAGAAGAAGGTCAGAAATGAACGCAGAGAACGATCAGAAGGCGCCATGACCTTTGATGACCTTTGACTGACACCTCTGATGGTTCCTTTTTATATTTTTATGATTGAAAGTTTTCACTGTGAAGAAGTAATCATGATTGAAGTCTTTGTTTAGTGATTTTAAGAGACGGGAACGGTTTGTAGACGTGCTGCGTTTATTTTAAAATGCATTTTCTTTTTATGTGAAATATTTGTGTGTTTTGTTGAAGAGCATATTTAGTCCCCGACATGTTTCAGGTATCTAAAGGAAACGTGTTCTTGAACCTCAGTTTGTGTTTCAGGATTTCGACCTGGCCTCGGTCTACGTGTCGGACGCTCAGTACAACAGGAACATCTTCTTCGACACGTCGCCTCAGGCTGTCAGGTGAGACCTTTCATTTCCTGTCCAAGCACACTAAACCAATCACAGCTCAGAAACCTCTAATGCAGCTTTATCTTTACTAAACCTCGATCAACGTAAAATATCTGCCGCAGCAGCGAGTTTCACTCATTTGATGTCTGAAGATGAGCGTTCAAGTTTCGTACTACAGACTTCTCATTTCATCACACGTAAGTCTTTTCTGTTCCTGTTGGAAATATTTGGACTCTTTCAAGCTCTTCTTGAAATAAGATGTTGAACTTTTCAGTTGAATGGAGCTTTTAAGTGTCGTGAGATATTTTGACTATAAAGGCGACACGTTGTCAGATTAATCCCCACACCACCTGTAGACAGGGTTAGGGTTAGGGTGCTCAGCTCAGGTCCTCTGATGGGGGTCGACTTGTCTTTGTGTCAGACTGAAAACTAAAGGGGATCGTGACTTTGAATCTGTGGCTCTTTGGACCTCCCTTCCTGTGCTCAGCAGTCTGCAGCTTCTACTGATGTTTCTTTTATGGTTTTTATTGTTGTCACATATTATGAAGACCTCGCTCTGTGAAAGATCCTACTCTAAATTAGCGTATTATATATGCACCAATCACTAAATAAACCCCGCCCCATACATGTTAACAGACGCAACATGGTGACATGGTTTCTGTCATCAAAGTTAGCACACACCTGATTTTCTTCTGATCACTGAAGGTGTTCCACAAGGTCCTATGTTCAGCCCCTTTTAATTCTCTGTTTTGTATTGAGGGTAACATCCGTCCGTCCGCGGTCTTTACGATCCCGTGGGTCCGACATCATTCAGAAATCACAGACGACAGCACGGGTTTGTATTTATTTACCGTGTGGGAAAACTGCCCTCTCTATGACCTTCTTCATTCAGCTGAACTGGTTGCCAGTTACGATCCTCTGGTTATCAGTTGAAACAGATCTGAAAAAAAACTGTCTTTCCCATAATGCACCCTGCTCATGGCCTCCTCTTCATAATAAGCTGAGGTGTGTGTGTGTGTGTGTGTTTTCAGACTGTATCTCCTCTACAATCATTGGGTTCCTCAGGTTCTCCTCTACTTCTTCATTCTGGTCGATCTGTCTCTCGCCATCTTCGAGGATCCAGCCGTCGTCCCTCTGCCTATCTGGGTAAGATGGCCGCCACTGTCGTATTCTCAAACGATGTCTTTGTTTCTGTTCCTGTGTGGAGGAATAAACTCTACATTAAATCTTAAATGTGTACAGAAGGCGTACGATGCTAAATGCTAACTGGTTCAAGTCACTATCACAAAAGAATCCGAGTGGAACCAGTTTGGACTGGTTTGAACAGGTTTAATCCTGTTTAGTCCCGTTTAGTCCAGTTTGAATGGTTTTAATCCAGATCCAGGGACCAGTCTATCACCCTAACAGTGTGTTGTATTTCGTGTGTTCAGGTGACCGTGTTGGTCGAGCTGCTCTGTCTGCTCGTCTTCACCGTCCGACTCGTTCACTACGCCAAAGTGATCCCCCGAGACAAGTTCTGGAAAGATCCCAAAAACATCTGCATCATCGCCATCCTTATGGTAGGAGGGGCTTATTCATCTAAACAGCATGATGGGAGGGGCTTATTCATTTTTTCATCACATTTTTTATCACTTGGACTGTTGTGTGCTCTCTCTGGTGTGAACGGGCCTTCATGCATGTGGCTCGTCACTGTCAGAACCAAAAGACCCCCCTAAACTAAGAAATTGGTCCAGGCTCTGCTTCAAAGCCAGCCGAGGTCCTGGACGTTTCCTGCTGACGGTTGGTGACTCGTCCAGTCTAAACTCAGATCACTTCCTGGTTTTCTCGACTCTGATTGCTAATGTGACTTCCTGTCAGAGAGCTGCTGCCTCAGAATGTGCTGAGGAGACTTTCTGCTGTTGTTGAGAAACAACCTTTAGTCGGACATGTCGCCTTGTCAGCACGTTTGCAGCAGACACACTTCCTGGTGACTCACAGACGGAGTATTTAATAGGCTCTCTGGCTATGTAGATTCTGAATGGAAAATCAGAGTGGGAAGAATGAGGAAAAGAAATACAAAGCCACACAAAAAAATATAAATTTCACAGATTTCAAACTGTGTTTATGACAGAGCATGAGATCAGGTTGTTAGAATAAAGTTGATGAAATGTGGAGGTTTTAGAGCAGGAAGAGGTTTCCCGTCAGGATCTGAATAATCTCAGCAAACAGGAAACTACATGAGATAATGAATAACAACATGAAGGTTGTTTTGTGCAGACGAGGGATGTGCATGATGAGTCGACTAAACGATTAAACATCATCATCCTCGCTAGTTGACACCAGAATGAAAACTTGTTTAAATAAATCATTCATATATTTATTGATGAAGGCACACCATGTGTGTCTAAGCTGTAATACAGAACCCTGCCACTAGACGGGGCTGTAGCTCGGGTTAATCGTCCTGCACTCCTGGCTCTACTGCCTGGATGTAAACGGGCGCAGTGGATGGATGGACCTCATAGAGGCAGGGCAGGTAAACTGGCCTCTGACCACCAGAAAGGAGAAACGTGTGACCACATCAACACAATACTGTGGGCGTTAACCTGAGACGACGGAAGGCTGGTGGAGCTAGCACGGCTATCGGTAGCCACACTCGTTTACCTGCAGAGTTATAATGTTCTGAACTGTTGAAAAAAATCTTCTCACAATATGGTGAGAAGATTTTTCGGGATCGTCTTTAGTGAAACTGATCAAGACTTTTTCAGCTTCTTCTCGTAGCAACTTGTCAATCCTATGATGACGTCGGCAACATGTTTGTGCAACTTACACAGTGTGCATGTGTTTATCTGCATACAAGAAACTGAAAACAGGAAATTCCAAATAATGTGTGCTGAGGATTCGAGTTGTGTTGCTATGGTGACAAACATGCCTTAAACGTCACTAAATGGAGCCTCGCGTTAGTTCAGGCAGGCCACGGAGTCGCGCTCTATTATCGTACCAGAGTTCGCGTCAGCTGATCTCACGCAAGCCTCATCAGCTGATGGCCAGCTGATCTTCTGAAAGCATCCTATTGGCCAAATAGTTCTCATGCCGCCTTATTTAAACTGCTCTAGCCTGCCTATGCTTCTCTGCTCCCTCTGCATGCCGCATTTGCAACCCTCCTCCTCCCCTTCTCCTCTTTATGCTGTTCTGACTTAATCAATGTCCTGCTTGTCATTGATGCTTGCTCTGGGGGAGTTTGCTGCTTATCTCCCTGCCTTATAGCTTTCCTTGTATGCACGGGAAGGGCAGGAATGTGTGCTGTTCCTGCCTAATGCTTTCCACGTAAGCACGTGGAAGGGCAGGGAGATCCCTCACAGAGCCAAACCGCCAAATATAAATAAGTGCGTCAAAGTATCCATTGTGACAAAGTGTTCCTGACTGAACTGAATATTGATCCTTTTTCTTTTAAAAACATGGAACTTTCTTAAAACAGAATCAAAATGTTGTTGTTTTATCTCCCAGCTCACTCTGGTCGACATCATCATCTACGGAGCGCTGAAAGCTGCCCACTGTTACGGCGTCCGTTGGTCCAGAGTCCTGCGCCCGCTGCTGTTGGTCAACGTCACAGAGGGGCGGCAGGTAACGCCCACCTGTCTCACCTGCCTGAGGCTGCAGACAGCAGTCATGTTTACCTTTTTCTTTTTTGTGTGACTCTGACTGAGAGTAGAAAAAAAAATTGTGCCCCCCTCAGGATACGTGTGTTCAGGTGTGTGTTCAGGTGTGTGTTCAGGTGTGTTTTCAGCTGTGTGTGGGTTAGAGTTAGGGACCCTAAAACCTGATCCATTATTTTTGCGGTCGGCACGAAGTGAACCTCCAGTCATTTCATACTGATTGCGGTCAGGGTGGCCAGAACGGACCTCTTCAGTAGTCTCTCTCATCTCTTCAAACCCCTCCGTTTTTAAAGTGCCGAAATTTTTGAACGGCATAAAGTACTTTCAGGCGTTGTAGCCAATCATTGCAACGCGATCAGCGAGAATACGTCCGCGTTGTTACAAAATCTTGGAGGTGTGCGGCTGGGCGCTCAGACCGTGCCATCTGCAAGAAGCATGAATCAGGTTTAACCCTCTGGCCTGTAATCACTGCATCAGGTGTTCAGTTGTTGTTTAAACTTCCTGCTAAAATGTTTGAGTCTCCGCGCTGACGGCGCCTGAACGCATCATTAGTCAGTGTCTGTTTGTGTGTGTGTGTCCTGAGGGAGGATGAGCAGCTTCAGACCCTTCATAACCTCTGCCTCTGTTGTTTGTTTGTGTTCAGCTCCGCAGAGCGTTCAGAAGCATCCGGAACGCTCTGCCTCAGATCTTCTACGTCTTCCTGCTCTTCATGTTCAGCGTCCTCATCTTCTCCCTCATGGCGCTCAAACTGCTCGGAAAACGGTAAGAACACTTTTACAGTCTAACCTTTTTTTACTCCAAAGACATGCCATTTGTCTTCCTGCACTCATCTTTAAAGTCTCTGTGACAAAGACAGTCTGCAGCAGGTAAACAGGCTGTAACGTCTGCAGCAGGTAAACAGGCTGTAACGTCTGCAGCAGGTAAACAGGTTGTAACGTCTGCAGCAGGTAAACAGACTGTAACGTCTGCAGCAGGTAAACAGACTGTAACGTCTGCAGCAGGTAAACAGACTGTAACGCCTGCAGCAGGTAAACAGACTGTAACGTCTGCAGCAGGTAAACAGGCTGTAACGTCTGCAGCAGGTAAACAGACTGTAACGTCTGCAGCAGGTAAACAGGCTGTAACGTCTGCAGCATGTAAACAGGCTGTAACGTCTGCAGCAGGTAAACAGACTGTAACGTCTGCAGCAGGTAAACAGGCTGTAACGTCTGCAGCAGGTAAACAGGCTGTAACGTCTGCAGCAGGTAAACAGGCTGTAACGTCTGCAGCATGTAAACAGGCTGTAACGTCTGCAGCAGGTAAACAGACTGTAACGTCTGCAGCATGTAAACAGGCTGTAACGTCTGCAGCAGGTAAACAGGCTGTAACGTCTGCAGCAGGTAAACAGGTTGTAACGTCTGCAGCAGGTAAACAGGCTGTAACGTCTGCAGCAGGTAAACAGACTGTAACGTCTGCAGCAGGTAAACAGACTGTAACGCCTGCAGCAGGTAAACAGACTGTAACGTCTGCAGCAGGTAAACAGGCTGTAACGTCTGCAGCAGGTAAACAGACTGTAACGTCTGCAGCAGGTAAACAGGCTGTAACGTCTGCAGCATGTAAACAGGCTGTAACGTCTGCAGCAGGTAAACAGACTGTAACGTCTGCAGCAGGTAAACAGGCTGTAACGTCTGCAGCAGGTAAACAGGCTGTAACGTCTGCAGCAGGTAAACAGGCTGTAACGTCTGCAGCATGTAAACAGGCTGTAACGTCTGCAGCAGGTAAACAGACTGTAACGTCTGCAGCAGGTAAACAGGCTGTAACGTCTGCAGCAGGTAAACAGACTGTAACGTCTGCAGCAGGTAAACAGGCTGTAACGTCTGCAGCAGGTAAACAGACTGTAACGTCTGCAGCAGGTAAACAGGCTGTAACGTCTGCAGCAGGTAAACAGACTGTAACGTCTGCAGCAGGTAAACAGACTGTAACGTCTGCAGCAGGTAAACAGGCTGTAACGTCTGCAGCAGGTAAACAGGCTGTAACGTCTGCAGCAGGTAAACAGACTGTAACGTCTGCAGCAGGTAAACAGGCTGTAACGTCTGCAGCAGGTAAACAGACTGTAACGTCTGCAGCAGGTAAACAGGCTGTAACGTCTGCAGCAGGTAAACAGGCTGTAACGTCTGCAGCAGGTAAACAGACTGTAACGTCTGCAGCAGGTAAACAGGCTGTAACGTCTGCAGCAGGTAAACAGACTGTAACGTCTGCAGCAGGTAAACAGACTGTAACGTCTGCAGCATGTAAACAGACTGTAACGTCTGCAGCAGGTAAACAGACTGTAACGTCTGCAGCAGGTAAACAGGCTGTAACGTCTGCAGCAGGTAAACAGGCTGTAACGTCTGCAGCATGTAAACAGGCTGTAACGTCTGCAGCAGGTAAACAGACTGTAACATCTGCAGCAGGTAAACAGGCTGTAACGTCTGCAGCAGGTAAACAGACTGTAACGTCTGCAGCAGGTAAACAGGCTGTAACGTCTGCAGCAGGTAAACAGACTGTAACGTCTGCAGCAGGTAAACAGACTGTAACGTCTGCAGCAGGTAAACAGACTGTAACGTCTGCAGCAGGTAAACAGACTGTAACGTCTGCAGCAGGTAAACAGACTGTAGCGTCTGCAGCAGGTAAACAGACTGTAACGTCTGCAGCAGGTAAACAGACTGTAACGTCTGCAGCAGGTAAACAGACTGTAACGTGTGCAGCAGGTAAACAGACTGTAACGTCTGCAGCAGGTAAACAGACTGTAACGTCTGCAGCAGGTAAACAGACTGTAACGTCTGCAGCAGGTAAACAGACTGTAACGTCTGCAGCAGGTAAACAGACTGTAACGTGTGCAGCAGGTAAACAGACTGTAACGTCTGCAGCAGGTAAACAGGCTGTAACGTCTGCAGCAGGTAAACAGACTGTAACGTCTGCAGCATGTAAACAGACTGTAACGTCTGCAGCAGGTAAACAGACTGTAACGTCTGCAACAGGTAAACAGACTGTAACGTCTGCAGCAGGTAAACAGGCTGTAACGTCTGCAGCAGGTAAACAGACTGTAACGTCTGCAGCAGGTAAACAGACTGTAACGTCTGCAGCAGGTAAACAGACTGTAACGTCTGCAGCAGGTAAACAGGCTGTAACGTCTGCAGCAGGTAAACAGGCTGTAACGTCTGCAGCATGTAAACAGACTGTAACGTCTGCAGCAGGTAAACAGGCTGTAACGTCTGCAGCAGGTAAACAGACTGTAACGTCTGCAGCAGGTAAACAGGCTGTAACGTCTGCAGCAGGTAAACAGGCTGTAACGTCTGCAGCAGGTAAACAGACTGTAACGTCTGCAGCAGGTAAACAGACTGTAACGTCTGCAGAAGGTAAACAGACTGTAACGTCTGCAGCAGGTAAACAGGCTGTAACGTCTGCAGCAGGTAAACAGGCTGTAACGTCTGCAGCAGGTAAACAGACTGTAACGTCTGCAGCAGGTAAACAGACTGTAACGTCTGCAGCAGGTAAACAGACTGTAACGTCTGCAGCAGGTAAACAGACTGTAACGTCTGCAGCAGGTAAACAGACTGTAACGTCTGCAGCAGGTAAACAGACTGTAACGTCTGCAACAGGTAAACAGACTGTAACGTCTGCAGCAGGTAAACAGGCTGTAACGTCTGCAGCAGGTAAACAGACTGTAACGTCTGCAGCAGGTAAACAGACTGTAACGTCTGCAGCAGGTAAACAGACTGTAACGTTGTTGATTTTTTCACACTGGTGGACACAGATATTGGTGATGTGTTAGTTAAACTTGAATAAAGTGTTTGATAAGTGTGTGTGTGTGTTTGTTTATCGTGTTTCTTCTCAGAGGTCTGAAGACGACAGACGGCGCTCCGTACTTCACTAACTACATGGAGATCGTCTTTGACCTTTACGTCCTCGTTACCACGGCCAACAGCCCCGACGTCATGTAAGACCTTTATTGTGAAAATCCTTTTCTTTAATGTATTTTCAGATCATTTTGTTTCCGTGCAGACTTCCTGAAAAAGGAGAGAGTTTGATGATGATACAGAATGGAATGATGCTTGTCTTCAGAGCTTGGAGACGTTACGTCTGGAGTTTACTGATCTTTCTTATAAAGATAAATTATGTTATTCTGTATTTGACGGTCTGTCTGTTTTTACGTCTCAAACATCACACCTGGTTTCATGGTTCACCTTTGAGAAGTCAGAAACGTTGATTATTGATGATCTCTTCTCTTTGGCAGGATGCCGGCATACAACGCCAGCTACTTCTTCGCCATCTTCTTCATCCTCTACATCCTCATCAACACCTACATCTTCATGTCCGTGTTCCTCGCCGTTGTCTACAATAACTACAAGAAGTACCTGAAGGTACCACGGCCTGACACACACACACACACGGACACACACACACACACACACACACACACACACACACACAAGCCTAGACATCTGGGAGGGAGGAACTTGTTTTTATTGTCTTTAAAATAAATCCTGAATATAAAAAGTCTTGGAGGAGTTTTGTAAGCGTAAATGAAACAGACTCGTCGTGAGCGTTAGAAACAAAGACGATCATCAGAGTCAAAGATCGTCATTCTGTGGTTTACTCCGATGTGTGTCTTCCACTCGGCGGGGTTGGACTCAGACCAGGGGATCAAACACAGAATCCCTCTATGTTGACGTGTCAGCGAGTCAGGAAGAGATCAGCACTTTGTCCACAGGGGGCGCCAAAACTGACATAACTCAAAGGTGCTTTGCAAACAGGGTTCTGATTTCCTTAACTCCATCTTGTTTTTGTTCACTGGCTTCAACAGGAGGAGGTGCGGCAGCTGGTCAGGGCTAAAAGGCACAAGATGGTGCGAGCGTTCGCAGTGCTACAGGAGCAGAAACAGGAGGGGGCGGAGCCTGTGGTCAGCCAGGCGAACTGGAACCAGGTGGTCCGACTGGTCCATCCCGACATCAGCAACGCCCACCGAGAGCTGCTGTGGAGCGTCTCAGACCACAAGAACCAGGGCTGCATCGGTACTACACACACACACACACACACAGACACACACACACACACACACACACACACACACACACACACACACACACACACACACAGACACACACACACACACACACACACAGACACACACACACACACACACAGACATACACACACACACACACACACACACACACACACACAGACACACACACACACACACACACACATAAACACACTGAGTAATAAAATCAGCATTAATACATTTTGAGACTGAATACCTGTTTTTACCCATCATGCAACGCTCTCTCTCTGGGTTTGGAGCAGCTGGAGGTCAGGTGGGTGATTGCACATATCTGTTTTTGAGTTTTTTATGTTTTTCAGAAAAAAATATGTATTCATACATTTGCATAACTTCAGGGCATGGCTGACTGACAGGTGGGCGTGTTATATCTGTCTGTCAGGAGGCTTAAGCCCCGCCTCAGCTCCACCTCTTCACCCATGTCTAGGTTGATCTACAACTAGTTTGAGTCCGAATTTCCAATATGGCCACCACTTTCATACGGCTTCATAACTCCTCTTCAGAAACCAGTAGGTAACGTCACTGAGACTATGTCCATGTTTATACAGTTATGTTATCACATTAAAAAGCAGCCAGTCAGCAGACGTCAACACGTTGGGAAAAAAGCCAAAGTTATCTCCACATTTTTGATCTGAAACCTTAATTAAAGCTGATTTGTGGATTCTGGCATGACAATAAATCATTTACAGTTAAAGATTTAGGATTTAGTTGAAATCATCCATCAATCCATTTTTCCCAGTTGGATGTAACCGGAAAACCCAACATGAGGCAGCCAACAAAACCAGATCATCTGCAAAAAGCACAGATGAGATTTTGAGGCCCCGAAACTGGAAACCCTCCTTCCCCCAGCTGCGCTTTAAGATTCTGTCCATGAAAATCCCAAACAGAACTGGTGACAAGGGGCAACCCTGGCGAAGGCCAACACCCACAGGGAAGGTGTCTGACTTTGTGCCGAGGATGCAGACACAGCGCCCACTTTGGCCATACAGGGACTGGATGGCTCTACATGATCCCAAGAGGGACACGGTCATAAGCCTTCTCCAGGCCCCAAAACACATGTAGACTGAATGAGCTAACTCACATGCCCCCCAAGAAGCCCTGCGAGGGTAAAGAGCTGGTCCTTTGTCATACAGCCAGGACGGAATCTGCATTGTTCCAACTGTGTCCCATTGTTTGACAATCAGTCGGAGCCTCCTTTCCAGCACTCTAGAGTAGACTTTCCTCGTGAGGCTGAGAAGTGTGATACCCGAATAATTGTAGCACACCCTCCAGTCCCCCTTTTTATAAATGGGATCCACCATCCTGGTCTGCCACACCATAGGCACTGTTCCAGACCTCCACCCGACATTGAAGAGGCGTGTCAGCCAAGACAGCTCAACAATGCCCACAGCCTTAGTATCACAGGGTGAATCATCCACACCTGGTGCCTTGCCACTGTATGACCCTGTTTACCTGCTGCAGACGTTACAGCCTGTTTACCTGCTGCAGAAGTTACAGCCTGTTTACCTGCTGCAGACGTTACAGCCTGTTTACCTGCTGCAGACGTTACAGCCTGTTTACCTGCTGCAGACGTTACAGTCTGTTTACCTGCTGCAGACGTTACAGTCTGTTTACCTGCTGCAGACGTTACAGTCTGTTTACCTGCTGCAGACGTTACAGCCTGTTTACCTGCTGCAGACGTTACAGCCTGTTTACCTGCTGCAGACGTTACAGCCTGTTTACCTGCTGCAGACGTTACAGTCTGTTTACCTGCTGCAGACGTTACAGTCTGTTTACCTGCTGCAGACGTTACAGCCTGTTTACCTGCTGCAGACGTTACAGTCTGTTTACCTGCTGCAGACGTTACAGTCTGTTTACCTGCTGCAGACGTTACAGTCTGTTTACCTGCTGCAGACGTTACAGCCTGTTTACCTGCTGCAGACGTTACAGTCTGTTTACCTGCTGCAGAAGTTACAGCCTGTTTACCTGCTGCAGACGTTACAGCCTGTTTACCTGCTGCAGACGTTACAGCCTGTTTACCTGCTGCAGACGTTACAGTCTGTTTACCTGCTGCAGACGTTACAGTCTGTTTACCTGCTGCAGACGTTACAGTCTGTTTACCTGCTGCAGACGTTACAGTCTGTTTACCTGCTGCAGACGTTACAGTCTGTTTACCTGCTGCAGACGTTACAGTCTGTTTACCTGCTGCAGACGTTACAGCCTGTTTACCTGCTGCAGACGTTACAGTCTGTTTACCTGCTGCAGACGTTACAGTCTGTTTACCTGCTGCAGACGTTACAGTCTGTTTACCTGCTGCAGACGTTACAGTCTGTTTACCTGCTGCAGACGTTACAGTCTGTTTACCTGCTGCAGACGTTACAGCCTGTTTACCTGCTGCAGACGTTACAGCCTGTTTACCTGCTGCAGACGTTACAGTCTGTTTACCTGCTGCAGACGTTACAGCCTGTTTACCTGCTGCAGAAGTTACAGCCTGTTTACCTGCTGCAGACGTTACAGCCTGTTTACCTGCTGCAGACGTTACAGTCTGTTTACCTGCTGCAGACGTTACAGCCTGTTTACCTGCTGCAGAAGTTACAGCCTGTTTACCTGCTGCAGACGTTACAGCCTGTTTACCTGCTGCAGACGTTACAGCCTGTTTACCTGCTGCAGACGTTACAGTCTGTTTACCTGCTGCAGACGTTACAGCCTGTTTACCTGCTGCAGACGTTACAGTCTGTTTACCTGCTGCAGACGTTACAGTCTGTTTACCTGCTGCAGACGTTACAGCCTGTTTACCTGCTGCAGACGTTACAGCCTGTTTACCTGCTGCAGACGTTACAGTCTGTTTACCTGCTGCAGACGTTACAGTCTGTTTACCTGCTGCAGACGTTACAGTCTGTTTACCTGCTGCAGACGTTACAGTCTGTTTACCTGCTGCAGACGTTACAGTCTGTTTACCCGCTGCAGACGTTACAGCCTGTTTACCTGCTGCAGACGTTACAGCCTGTTTACCTGCTGCAGACGTTACAGTCTGTTTACCTGCTGCAGACGTTACAGCCTGTTTACCTGCTGCAGACGTTACAGTCTGTTTACCCGCTGCAGACGTTACAGTCTGTTTACCCGCTGCAGACGTTACAGTCTGTTTACCTGCTGCAGACGTTACAGCCTGTTTACCTGCTGCAGACGTTACAGTCTGTTTACCTGCTGCAGACGTTACAGCCTGTTTACCTGCTGCAGACGTTACAGTCTGTTTACCCGCTGCAGACGTTACAGCCTGTTTACCTGCTGCAGACGTTACAGTCTGTTTACCTGCTGCAGACGTTACAGTCTGTTTACCTGCTGCAGACGTTACAGTCTGTTTACCCGCTGCAGACGTTACAGCCTGTTTACCTGCTGCAGACGTTACAGTCTGTTTACCTGCTGCAGACGTTACAGTCTGTTTACCTGCTGCAGACGTTACAGCCTGTTTACCCGCTGCAGACGTTACAGTCTGTTTACCCGCTGCAGACGTTACAGTCTGTTTACCTGCTGCAGACGTTACAGCCTGTTTACCTGCTGCAGACGTTACAGCCTGTTTACCCGCTGCAGACGTTACAGTCTGTTTACCCGCTGCAGACGTTACAGTCTGTTTACCTGCTGCAGACGTTACAGTCTGTTTACCTGCTGCAGACGTTACAGTCTGTTTACCTGCTGCAGACGTTACAGTCTGTTTACCTGCTGCAGACGTTACAGTCTGTTTACCCGCTGCAGACGTTACAGTCTGTTTACCTGCTGCAGACGTTACAGTCTGTTTACCTGCTGCAGACGTTACAGCCTGTTTACCTGCTGCAGACGTTACAGTCT
The DNA here is from genome assembly GCA_020745685.1 of Tautogolabrus adspersus. NCBI lineage: Eukaryota > Metazoa > Chordata > Actinopteri > Labriformes > Labridae > Tautogolabrus > Tautogolabrus adspersus. The sequence goes on along the minus strand of CM036537.1, from coordinate 35,617,722 downwards.
GTTTACCCGCTGCAGACGTTACAGTCTGTTTACCCGCTGCAGACGTTACAGTCTGTTTACCTGCTGCAGACGTTACAGTCTGTTTACCTGCTGCAGACGTTACAGTCTGTTTACCTGCTGCAGACGTTACAGTCTGTTTACCTGCTGCAGACGTTACAGTCTGTTTACCTGCTGCAGACGTTACAGTCTGTTTACCTGCTGCAGACGTTACAGTCTGTTTACCTGCTGCAGACGTTACAGTCTGTTTACCTGCTGCAGACGTTACAGTCTGTTTACCTGCTGCAGACGTTACAGCCTGTTTACCTGCTGCAGACGTTACAGTCTGTTTATATGCTGCAGACGTTACAGCCTGTTTACCTGCTGCAGACGTTACAGTCTGTTTACCTGCTGCAGACGTTACAGTCTGTTTACCTGCTGCAGACGTTACAGTCTGTTTACCTGCTGCAGACGTTACAGTCTGTTTACCTGCTGCAGACGTTACAGCCTGTTTACCTGCTGCAGACGTTACAGCCTGTTTACCTGCTGCAGACGTTACAGCCTGTTTACCTGCTGCAGACGTTACAGTCTGTTTACCTGCTGCAGACGTTACAGTCTGTTTACCTGCTGCAGACGTTACAGTCTGTTTACCTGCTGTAGACGTTACAGTCTGTTTACCTGCTGCAGACGTTACAGTCTGTTTACCTGCTGCAGACGTTACAGTCTGTTTACCTGCTGCAGACGTTACAGTCTGTTTACCTGCTGCAGACGTTACAGCCTGTTTACCTGCTGCAGACGTTACAGTCTGTTTACCTGCTGCAGACGTTACAGTCTGTTTACCTGCTGCAGACGTTACAGTCTGTTTACCTGCTGCAGACGTTACAGTCTGTTTACCTGCTGCAGACGTTACAGCCTGTTTACCTGCTGCAGACGTTACAGTCTGTTTACCTGCTGCAGACGTTACAGCCTGTTTACCTGCTGCAGACGTTACAGTCTGTTTACCTGCTGCAGACGTTACAGTCTGTTTACCTGCTGCAGACGTTACAGTCTGTTTACCTGCTGCAGACGTTACAGTCTGTTTACCTGCTGCAGACGTTACAGTCTGTTTACCTGCTGCAGACGTTACAGCCTGTTTACCTGCTGCAGACGTTACAGCCTGTTTACCTGCTGCAGACGTTACAGTCTGTTTACCTGCTGCAGACGTTACAGCCTGTTTACCTGCTGCAGAAGTTACAGCCTGTTTACCTGCTGCAGACGTTACAGCCTGTTTACCTGCTGCAGACGTTACAGTCTGTTTACCTGCTGCAGACGTTACAGCCTGTTTACCTGCTGCAGAAGTTACAGCCTGTTTACCTGCTGCAGACGTTACAGCCTGTTTACCTGCTGCAGACGTTACAGTCAGTTTACCTGCTGCAGACGTTACAGCCTGTTTACCTGCTGCAGACGTTACAGCCTGTTTACCTGCTGCAGACGTTACAGTCTGTTTACCTGCTGCAGACGTTACAGTCTGTTTACCTGCTGCAGACGTTACAGTCTGTTTACCTGCTGCAGACGTTACAGTCTGTTTACCTGCTGCAGACGTTACAGCCTGTTTACCTGCTGCAGACGTTACAGTCTGTTTACCTGCTGCAGACGTTACAGTCTGTTTACCTGCTGCAGACGTTACAGTCTGTTTACCTGCTGCAGACGTTACAGTCTGTTTACCTGCTGCAGACGTTACAGTCTGTTACCTGCTGCAGACGTTACAGCCTGTTTACCTGCTGCAGACGTTACAGTCTGTTTATATGCTGCAGACGTTACAGCCTGTTTACCTGCTGCAGACGTTACAGCCTGTTTACCTGCTGCAGACGTTACAGCCTGTTTACCTGCTGCAGACGTTACAGCCTGTTTACCTGCTGCAGACGTTACAGTCTGTTTATATGCTGCAGACGTTACAGCCTGTTTACCTGCTGCAGACGTCACAGTCTGTTTACCTGCTGCAGACGTTACAGTCTGTTTACCTGCTGCAGACGTTACAGTCTGTTTACCTGCTGCAGACGTTACAGTCTGTTTACCTGCTGCAGACGTTACAGTCTGTTTACCTGTTGCAGACGTTACAGTCTGTTTACCTGCTGCAGACGTTACAGTCTGTTTACCTGCTGCAGACGTTACAGCCTGTTTACCTGCTGCAGGATGAACAAATCTATCCAATCCAATCCAACTTTATTTGTTAAGCACTTTAAAACAACCACAGTTGACCAAAGTGCTGTACAGAAGAATAAATAAAATACATAACAGCTCACATGAGATAAAAAACTATATAAAATACAAAAAATAAGTTAAAAGACATAAAACATGGGTCAAATTAATAGGTATGCAGTAAAAGAAATAAAGAGAAAAAGAAAAGGAAAAGAGATGTGTCTTAAGACCAGATTTAAAAACAGACAGAGAAGAGGCCTGTTTAAGGTGCTGAGGCAGATCGTTCCAAAGTTTTGGAGCCGCAACAGCAAACGCACGGTCCCCTCTGAGCTTCCGCCTGGTTTTAGGCCCCCTCAGGAGCAGCTGATCAGCTGACCTGAGAGTGCGAGCGGGCGTATAAGGGTGTAGAAGCTCAGAGAGGTAGGGCGGGGCAAGACCATTGAGAGATTTAAAAGCAAATAAAAGAATTTTTAAAATGGATCCTAAAATGAATAGGCAACCAGTGGAGTGAGGCTAAAATGGGGGAAGTGTGGTCATATTTACGAGTGCTGGTTAAAAGACGTGCAGCTGCATTCTGTACCATCTGGAGACGGGCGATGGAGGACTCACTAACCCCAACATATAATGAGTTACAGTAATCCAGCCGAGTGGTAACAAAGGCGTGGACTACCGTCTCGAAGTGCTGCCTCGAAAGAATTGGCTTCATTTTGGCCAGCTGCCTCGGCAGTGTATCATTAGGAGAACCTGAGGGCTTCAAATGACCAACAATCTCCTGTAAAAAGGACAGAGTCACAGGCTCAAACTGGTCAAAGACAGCAGAGCAGGGGACAGAGATTAAGGGGTCATAAGCAGGGAGTGAGATAAGAGCCCTAGTACAAGTGACCTTATCAATAAAAAAGTGAAGAAAGTTTTCACAAACAGCAGGAGAGGCCTCCATGCAGACAGTCTGCGTGGCATTAAGAACCATGTCAATAGTGTTAAACAAAACACGAGGCTTGTGACAGTTTGACAGAATAACATCAGAGAAATGTTTTCTTTTAGCATCTTTCACAGTTGTCTGATAATGACGCAAACAGTCTCTTAACATTTGAAATGACACCTGCAGTTTGTCCTTTTTCCACTTGCGCTCAGCTCTACGGCACTCGCGTCTGACAGCATGAGTCGTGTCGTTTAGCCAGGGCTCAGATTTAGTTTTGGGCTGCCTGGTTTTTAAAGGGGCCACAGTGTCTAAAACAGTTTGGCAGGTGGAGTGAAACCATGAGCTAAGCTCCTCCGTATTACACACAGACTCAGGCACGACACAGTTCTGATTGAAAGCGGCAGAAAACTGAACAGCAGTGGAGGGGTTAATAATACGACAGCGCCGAGGAGCAGCGGGAGTTTTAACTGGATTGCAGGCAACAGCAGCCTCAAATAATACAGGCATATGGTCAGAAAACACTGCATCACAAATCTCAAGGTTAGAAACAGGCAAACCATAAGATAAGACAAGGTCAAGTGTGTGTCCATGTTCCTGTGTGGGACCAGACACAGACTGCACAAGATTCAAAGAATCAATGAGGTTCAAGAAGTCCTTTGCCATGGGCTTATCAGGACAACACACATGAACATTAAAATCCCCAACAATAAGAACGCGGTCATATTTAGGCATGATCTCAGCCAGGAAGTCCGAAAAGTCATTTAAAAAGTCCTTATTGTACTTGGGAGGCCGATAGACCACAGCACACAGCACAGTGTGAGAGCGACCCAGCTCAGATAAGCTCAATTCAAAGCTGGAGAAAGAGGATGACAGCAATAGCTGCTTACATTTATAATCACTCTTATACACCGTCGCTATTCCTCCTCCACGGCCCGACGTCCGCGGGGAGTTAAAATAGCAGCAATCATGGGGTACAAGTTCAGTGAAAGAGCTGGACTCACCAACACTCAGCCACGTCTCAGTCACACAGAGGAAATCCAATCCTCGGGATGTGAAGAAATCCTTTAACACAAAAGTCTTGTTTGCTAGCGATCTAGCATTTACCAGGCCAATCCTGGCAGGAACCGGCAGGGCCGATACGTTAGCTGTCCAGGGAGCCTGACACAGAGGACGCAGGTTGTGGTGGTTCACCCCGCGCCAGCGGGGACGAGGAGAGCAGGGGCCGCGGGGCTGAAACAACTCTTCCGGGCCGACGACAGGTATCAGACAGGTGTCGAAAGGTAACAGTGAGCACCGGGAAATAGAGAGACTAGGCACCGCTCCAAATTCGGTCCAAGAAAGCGTAGAAAAGCGTGCCAGATGTGCCTTCAGCCTCACCAGCCGACCGCTGCGTTTTCCCCGGCGACGGAGGCGCTTTCGCGGCGGAGGAGGAGCCGGGGCGTGGCAAAGGTGAGCTGGGACCCTCTCCAGGAGCGGGGGCAAGGTTCCACATCCACCATGATCAAGTTTTACTAGATCTTCAGCAGAAAGTCTAAGATCCAGCAGAGTTTGGCGATCATACACCAGTATAGACTCGACATCCAGAGCAAAAAGTGAGACAAACAGCATAAACACACACAGCAACGGCAGAGACAAACGGCAGGCCATGCACACTGGCGGCATCTTGGAAATCCAAATCACGCTACTAATATAAAATCTACTCATTCACAATTAGCTGTAACTGTTAGTCCTTAAGACACCAGGTTTAAAAACACGTGAATCTTCCTTTCAGTGCAGCAGATGAACATTCCTGTTTATGTTGAACATGCTGCCCTCTAGTGGTCACATCAGGAAAGACCTGAGAGTTTTCTCTTGTTCTACAGACAGAAACACAATGATCTTTGATTTGATGTTTTTTCACTTGGTCGGTTGATTGACAGGTAAGGTCACGTTCGTCCAGCTGGCCGATCTGCTGAACATCGAGGTGATCACGCTGAAGTCCAGGCCACACCCCTTCCGTAGCCTGTGCCCCGCCCTTTATCTGTCAGCCCCCAGCCGCCTCGTCTGCTGTCTCGTCCAACACAGGTGAGATGGACAGACCTTTATTAGACAAGAAAACAGAATATGAAATGAAAACTGGGCAAAAATAAAGACAGTTTAAATAAAGCATAATCATTTAAAGCATCTTCAGTCATTTGATCATTTACATAAATGTCATGTACAAAGGATCTTTGACGGATTTATTCTGTCTTCTATGACTCAACACATCATGATAAGAAAATGAATAAGAATGACAAAGAACTGATTGGTCAGATTTTACACATGAAACTAGCAGTTTTATTGTGTGTGTTTGTGTCTGTGTATCAGGGCGTTTGTTATTGTGTACGACCTGATCATCCTGGTGAACGCCGTGTTCATCGGTCTGGACGAGGAGAACCCAATGATCGCCAACTCTGAGTGGGGGTTCCTTGCTCTGTACCTGCTGGAGATCCTGCTGAAGCTGTACGTGTTCGAGCCCCGAGCGTTTTTCTCCAGACACAACTTCTGGAACTGGTGAGGAAGAATTGGCGTTTTCATCACCCGTAACGTTACGCTGTCTGCGTCACAATGTTTGTACCTTTACCTGTATATTAATAAGGTCAGCGAAATAACAACGCTTACTCTCCGGTGATGACACGAGAAACGACTGTGATGAACTTGTTTTCACGGCAGCGTTATAATCCCGAGAATATGACATCAACAAGTCGAGTTCAGGAGGAAACGACTAAAATGTACTTATCACAGAAACGGAGTAACATGAAATGGATGTATGTCCTGTTTGGGACCTCAGGTCTTTGGTTTCTAAAAACAAACAAAGGATTCTGGGTAACTTAGGAGGCTGGCAATGAATGCTGCAGTCCAAACAGTTCCTTTATAAAAATGCTTGCCGAGTTCTTAATCTCAAAAAGAGTTCTGGTCTCCAGCTTTGATTTGACGGTTTGTCTCCGTCCACAGCTGCAGCTGGTTCAGCTTTTAGCATCATCCGACATGTTTGTTTTGTGTTTTCAGGTTCGACACAATCATTGTGGTCTCCGCTCTCATCGCCACAATCATCAACTCCACCATGAAGTCATGTACGTTGGGTTAATTTCTTTCCAAATGTCTGAATTGGATTCTGTGTTCAGATATGAAACTGGCCTATACCACAGCTGGAATCAGTAGAGTGAAATGGATTGTACAAAGAGTTAAACCATTCAATGACTGACAACAGTTAGAAAAGTATTTTAACAGTTTCAGTTATTTAGATTAAAAACAGCCGCCTGTCTCTCCTGTCAGCAGTTTGAAGTAGGGCTGCGCATTTCAAATGTTTCTTTCATTAATCTGCAAATCAATATTTCTACCATCAGTCCATCAACTCTAATTATTAGATTGATGTTTTTACAAACCACATGTTGAATCCCCCAAAAAATAACTTACAAAATCACAGTGAACTGGATCTCTATGAAGTTAAAGGAGCCGCAGTGAACTGGATCTCTATAAAGTTAAAGGATCCACAGTGAACTGGATCTCTATGAAGTTAAAGGAGCCGCAGTGAACTGGATCTCTATAAAGTTAAAGGATCCACAGTGAACTGGATCTCTATGAAGTTAAAGGAGCCGCAGTGAACTGGATCTCTATAAAGTTAAAGGAGCCGCAGTGAACTGGATCTCTATAAAGTTAAAGGAGCCGCAGTGAACTGGATCTCTATAAAGTTAAAGGATCCACAGTGAACTGGATCACAGTGTAAAGTTAAAGGATCCACAGTGAACTGGATCACAGTGTAAAGTTAAAGGATCCACAGTGAACTGGATCACAGTGTAAAGTTAAAGGATCCACAGTGAACTGGATCTCTATAAAGTTAAAGGAGCCGCAGTGAACTGGATCTCTATAAAGTTAAAGGATCCACAGTGAACTGGATCACAGTGTAAAGTTAAAGGATCCACAGTGAACTGGATCACAGTGTAAAGTTAAAGGATCCACAGTGAACTGGATCACAGTGTAAAGTTAAAGGATCCACAGTGAACTGGATCTCTGTGTAAAGTTAAAGGATCCACAGTGAACTGGATCACAGTGTAAAGTTAAAGGATCCACAGTGAACTGGATCTCTGTCTAAAGTTAAAGGATCCACAGTGAACTGGATCACAGTGTAAAGTTAAAGGATCCACAGTGAACTGGATCACAGTGTAAAGTTAAAGGATCCACAGTGAACTGGATCTCTGTGTAAAGTTAAAGGATCCACAGTGAACTGGATCACAGTGTAAAGTTAAAGGATCCACAGTGAACTGGATCTCTGTCTAAAGTTAAAGGATCCACAGTGAACTGGATCACAGTGTAAAGTTAAAGGATCCACAGTGAACTGGATCTCTATAAAGTTAAAGGATCCACAGTGAACTGGATCTCAGTGTAAAGTTAAAGGATCCACAGTGAACTGGATCTCTATAAAGTTAAAGGATCCACAGGGAACTGGATCTCTGTTTTAAGTTAAAGGATCCACAGTGAACTGGATCACTGTGTAAAGTTAAAGGATCCACAGTGAACTGGATCACTGTGTAAAGTTAAAGGATCCACAGTGAACTGGATCACAGTGTAAAGTTAAAGGATCCACAGTGAACTGGATCACAGTGTAAAGTTAAAGGATCCACAGTGAACTGGATCACAGTGTAAAGTTAAAGGATCCACAGTGAACTGGATCTCTGTCTAAAGTTAAAGGATCCACAGTGAACTGGATCACAGTGTAAAGTTAAAGGATCCACAGTGAACTGGATCACAGTGTAAAGTTAAAGGATCCACAGTGAACTGGATCTCTATAAAGTAAAAGGATCCACAGTGAACTGGATCTCTATAAAGTTAAAGGATCCACAGTGAACTGGATCACAGTGTAAAGTTAAAGGATCCACAGTGAACTGGATCACAGTGTAAAGTTAAAGGATCCACAGTGAACTTGATCTCTGTGTAAAGTTAAAGGATCCACAGTGAACTGGATCTCTATAAAGTTAAAGGATCCACAGGGAACTGGATCTCTGTTTTAAGTTAAAGGATCCACAGTGAACTGGATCACTGTGTAAAGTTAAAGGATCCACAGTGAACTGGATCACTGTGTAAAGTTAAAGGATCCACAGTGAACTGGATCACAGTGTAAAGTTAAAGGATCCACAGTGAACTGGATCACAGTGTAAAGTTAAAGGATCCACAGTGAACTGGATCACAGTGTAAAGTTAAAGGATCCACAGTGAACTGGATCTCTGTCTAAAGTTAAAGGATCCACAGTGAACTGGATCACAGTGTAAAGTTAAAGGATCCACAGTGAACTGGATCTCTATAAAGTTAAAGGATCCACAGTGAACTGGATCTCTATAAAGTTAAAGGATCCACAGTGAACTGGATCACAGTGTAAAGTTAAAGGATCCACAGTGAACTGGATCACAGTGTAAAGTTAAAGGATCCACAGTGAACTGGATCTCTATAAAGTAAAAGGATCCACAGTGAACTGGATCTCTATAAAGTTAAAGGATCCACAGTGAACTGGATCACAGTGTAAAGTTAAAGGATCCACAGTGAACTGGATCACAGTGTAAAGTTAAAGGATCCACAGTGAACTTGATCTCTGTGTAAAGTTAAAGGATCCACAGTGAACTGGATCTCTATAAAGTTAAAGGATCCACAGGGAACTGGATCTCTGTTTTAAGTTAAAGGATCCACAGTGAACTGGATCACTGTGTAAAGTTAAAGGATCCACAGTGAACTGGATCACTGTGTAAAGTTAAAGGATCCACAGTGAACTGGATCACAGTGTAAAGTTAAAGGATCCACAGTGAACTGGATCACAGTGTAAAGTTAAAGGATCCACAGTGAACTGGATCACAGTGTAAAGTTAAAGGATCCACAGTGAACTGGATCTCTGTCTAAAGTTAAAGGATCCACAGTGAACTGGATCACAGTGTAAAGTTAAAGGATCCACAGTGAACTGGATCTCTATAAAGTAAAAGGATCCACAGTGAACTGGATCTCTATAAAGTTAAAGGATCCACAGTGAACTGGATCTCTATAAAGTTAAAGGATCCACAGTGAACTGGATCTCTGTGTAAAGTTAAAGGATCCACAGTGAACTGGATCTCTGTGTAAAGTTTGCATCTCTGCTAAATGAAGATAAAATGAAAGATTTCCCTTTAAAAAGCTTGATGCAGATTCTATCTGTGATTTGTGCAACATAACCCGATGTCTAAATATGTTTGAATAAATCTATAAATGTCCAGCTGTTGTTTGTGCATGTCATAATTCTGTGTTGTGACATAATGTTTCATGTGGTAGCGGGGGGGTACACCAGCCGTCAGATCCTCGACATCGTCTTTATCCTGAGAGTCCTCAGACTGATCCGGGTGGTCGACAGCATCAAAAGGTTTGTGGAGATGTTGATAATATCAGAGAGTAAATATGTTACCTCTTCTTATTAGAAAAGAGGACATCTTGTTTGTGATCATGACTCATTTGTGTCTGGATCCATTCATCCATGTGTTTGTGTGTTAATATATTTAATGCTTTCTTCACTAACAATGAGGACTGTACTTCTTGTTAGGTTTCGTACGATCATCAACACGCTGATCAGGATCGGACCGGCCATACTCACATTTGGACAGCTCATCATTGTGAGTACTTTTAAAGAGTAGAGGAGGCTGTCACTCACTCACTCCCTCCTCGCTTCATAGAGAGTTCCAATAAATAACCACATGAACTTCAGTTTCAATGATATATAATAAATATAAAGTCCTGTATTGTTAATAAAACAATTCATGTATTTGTGCACGTCATCATTCTGAAGAACTAACATGTCTCTTTATTAAAACAGCTTCTAGATTTAGGTCAAATGCCATGAACTGTTTTTGTGTTCACGCTGGTTGTTCTGATCAGGTTTGCCTTTAATGGATGAGAACGGTCAAACATTGCCTTCCCCACGCCAAAGCTTTGCACCACAATGCATGTTGCTTGTTAGTAACCATCGGTTGTACACTACTTTTCACAATGCATAGTGGGATGCAATGAGTCCACAATTAAGGGTATAGTTATTCTCACTCATAACTCGGGAAAGCATACAAAATGGCAGATGCTGTATAAACTGCACTATAAAGGGATGCCAATGTAGTTGTGCCTTAAACCTGCATTGTTTCTCATGGACAGCAGGGAGCGACACCACTGGTTCAATCTCTAGTTTCCAGTTTTCTTCAGTACAGCATGAAGTTCATTCAGTAGATCATGTTCCCATTTAGAGTAAAAGAGACCAGAAAGAAGGGGAGGAGTGAGAGGCGGGACTACCTAGGATTGACAAGTCACTACCATGTAGACCAGTCTACCAGGACAAAAAAAACCATGGATGGATAGTTTTTGAGACCATGTTTATAAAAATGATACAATCTCTGTGATTTTAATGAACGTAATATTGTGAAGTGTAAAGTGCAGAAGCTTTTAAAAACAGAAACAGATCTTCATTCAGATTTTACCCAAAAGATGCCAGAAGAAACTGAGCCAGCACTGTCTGAATACATTGGCAATGTTTGGTGTGTATTTGTACGATTTAGAGAGTGTGCAGGAATTTGGCCGCCCATTTCGGTAATTAAAAAAAAAGAAATTACCCAACAATGGGTGCTAAGGACTTCTATTTTTGTTGCTGTGACACCACTAATTTGTTTCTGGTTACAAACCGGCCATAACGTTGAAATCAATGCTTTAAAATGGTAGTTTACAAAATCATTGGTGAAGTCTTATAAAGAGTCTATGGCTGCAGTCGCATTTCATTACAATAGTTGGTGGACTAACTCCGCTAACGTGGCTTTAAAGTAGAGTTAGCATCCTTATACTGACCCTAGCTCCTCCCCCTCAGGTAGTGTACTACATCTTTGCCATGGTGGGGATGGAGCTGTTCAAAGGGAAGGTGAAGTATTATGAGGACACCAGCGACCCAGCGAGTGAATACTGTGGAAACCCTCTGCTGAAAGGAACGCCCTTCGCACATCTCAACTACTGCAAGAACAACTTCAACAGCGTGGTGTCCTCCTTCATCCTGCTGGTGGAGCTCACTGTGGTCAACCAGTGGCACGATATCCTTTAGCTGGATGCCCCGCAGTCAGCTCATGTCTACCATGTTTACTGGGTTTCATTTCATGTAGCTGTCAGTCACCAGCCGCAGGTCCTTAAAGGCGGGGTTGGTAATTTTCTCCAGATCCACCTTTTAAGATTCTGTTTGAAATTGTCTTTAGGTCCTGACAGAAATTAATAACTCATGTGCTCTGAAAAAGGAACAAAGAAAATCCTTCATCTGTAGCAGTTGTAAGCCTGTAAACACTTCGACCAATGTCTGCCACGAGGTACCAATCTGATGAACCAATCACAGCCTCCCTGTCTCCCTGCTCGTTCTCTACCTCTTGCGTGCTCTAGCCCACACTCAAAGCACGTCACCGATGACGGAGTTTATACTGTGAGTTTACTTACCGCTGAATGAGACATGAGAAGATGTAGTTTCTACACAATGCAAGAGATGAGCTGAGGTCCTCTTCTGGAGCAACGGCGCTCGTGCATGTAGGTGAGGGGCGTGGCTTTAGAGGGAGCACAGAGCGGAGGGGGCGGGTGGGTGCAGACGGAGCACTGAGGGGAGTGTAAGGAGGCGGCAACAATATATAAAATCACTTCTACTAGTGTGGAGTCAAAGGGAGATGGTGGTAATGTAAAACTTTCAAGGAACTGAATGCTACTTTTCATTCTGCTTAATGTACACATTTGATGGAAGGGGTGGTTAGGGATTTTAGATCATTTGTTTTAGTAAAAGATGTTCCAGCAAAGGTTATAAAGAAACAGATTCAGCCATCTTTAAAGAATGAAAGGCTTTACAGCCAAGGTTGACTGACTTGCTTCAGGTTATCCTCCTCACAGATACTTTAACAACATTTATGAATTAATTTTTTCATCCAACAGATTCATGGTTGTGAGTCTATGATTCCTTAAGTTGTCTTTACTGCTCAGCAGTGGATTTACCACCGTCACCCACGTGTCAGCCCGGATCTTCTTCATCTTCTTTCACATCATGGTCGTCATCGTCATCATCAAGTAGGACTAACAGTCTTGATTAAGAGACTTTGTATGCATGCTGTATCCAATGCTGTTTATGTTGTATTATACTTAGTAACTGGACAGAGTGTATGCGTTGGAGTAAAAACCCTCAGTTTTACCTTCTCTGTCTGTTGATAAGCTTCTATTTGAAAGAACATTCATTTTGTCTGCTTTAAAAAGATTTAGGTTTTGTAAAATAACAAAACGTTTTTGGTACCAGGCTGTAAACGTGTTTATGTCTGTTGTAAAGTTGGATATTTAAAGATGGGGTTCAATGGGGACTGACTCACTGCAGGAGCCAGCATCTAGTGCACAGTTGAGGGACTGCAGTTTTTAGCACTTCCACATTGGTTTCATTTCTCAGACTCAGGTAGCTAATGGGTTGGTAATCAAGTTGTGAAGCATTATTTCCTGTTTGTCTTTTAGCATCTTCGTGGCGTTTGTCCTGGAGGCGTTCTTCGTGGAGTACTCGGTGGAGAAGAGCGACCTGCAGACGTCTCTGGAGAAGAAAATCGAGGAACTGGAGCTCGCTGTGGCACAGTGAGTCCTAACCAGGGCCTTGATGAAGAAAAAAACTCCCGTGGTCGCTCAAAGGAGATCAGTCACCGGCTCAAAAGATTTGATCTAAAGTTTTGGAATAGAAAACATGCTGTGATGTTGTTTCATATAAACTCCACCCCCCACAAAAAAAACATGTCTGATTACTTGTCCTTGTTGTTTTTGGCCACCAGGGAAAAGTTGGAGAATAACTTGGTCAACGCCATGGAAACCTGTGACAACGACCTGGGACCCGGCCAATCGGCAAACACCAAACCCACCCTGATGTTTAAAATCGCTTCAAAACGTAAGAAACAGAACTTGAAGGCAGCAGTTATCAGAAAATCAAGAAGGAGCAAAGGAAATACTACTTTAGTCGCTTATTCATTCATCCATTGGTGTGTAGCTCGATTTCTGTCTAACACTACCCACCAACAGTATACACAAAACACAATGTAAACATGTTCAACAACAATCAAGAGTTCTGTTTGAGGTCTTTTGTTCAGGGCAGCTATAACAGCAGGGATCAAGCCCAGAGGACCCAGTATGGAGCCTTGTGGGACACCACTTTGTAATTTTAAGCTAAAACATAAACGGTCAAATCGGATGTCTTGCTTTCTACCGATGAGTTAGAGTTCAAACACTTATTGTTTTTTAATGGATAACTTTATGTTAGCCAAACTATATAATAGAACACGGGGATCTCAATTGTCAAAGGCCTGAGATAGGAAAAGTGCAGCACAATTCTACCTCATTACCCATAGCGCTCTATTTTTTTATTAACCCTCTGTAGGCTGTTTTGGCTGTTTTGCTATAATTGTCATTTTACTTCTATCTGACTAATTCAGACATATTTACTATATCAGTGCCCTGTATCATTTTTCTTCAGCACCTCACCTTTATGATCTGACCATTCATTAGTCACCAACACACAGGACCCAAACACACGCAAAAAAATAGAGAATTCATTTTTGAAGAATGATTACTTTTTTATTCTAAAAAGCAGAGTGCTTAATGAACTGTTTTGAATTGATAAAAATGAACTTCAAATATATAAAAATAGAAATACAAAAGGTAAATTTGGAAAAGAATATGAATTGATTCAAATATTTACAAAAAAAGCAGGACTGTCCATACGCATTTTTTGTATTCTAACTATGCCACTGCTCCAAAAAGTTCCTGCCACTACTCAAATCTGCTCCTGGGAACTGTTTTGACCAGTGACATATACCCTGCATAGAGGCAGCAGTGGTGCAGGACTGCTACTGAATCTCCTGCACCTCCTCTGCTTTGACATCGTAAGTCTAGCAAGGACACTAAAAGGCAAATTACACATTGGCTTAAAAAAATGTCATGGGATACAAAGGTGTGTTTGTGTGTGTGTACCTACATGGCTTCTGTAAAAAAAGAAAGTCTACAGTTCGACTAAAGGCAATGTCCAACAAAGCAATAATATAATACTTATAATAATCACCCATAAGACAATTAGAAAATAACACAACAAAAGTTTGACTCACCTCTCTTGGAGGGGGTAAATACCATCGATGATTGTGTTAGCTTGGTCGCTATCCTCACTCTCTGGAGCTGAGTATCTTCCTCTCCTCCAAGTTGGTAAAATAGGTCGAGGGCTTGGCGGATGTTCAATCCTCATTGCATTTTGATGGTTGGATGTTTTCTGTTTCTGTCTTCAGTATTACTTGTGTTATTACGTTTTGTCGCTGTTACAGAAAGAAGTGCCAAATCAAAATGTTGAGCCATATCACGCAGGGAGGCGGGGACAAGCTCTTCGTTTTTTCGTCGTTCAGATTGGTTGTCCAAAAACACATGATACAAAGCAATGCATGCTATTGGCCTCTTGTTTAGGTAAATCCATTCTGTTGAACAGAGCCTGCAGATTCTTTTCAGTTCGTTTTATGACAAAGAAATACCAGGAAACGCAGCGACCGCGCTACATCGACTGCGCTACATCGACTGCGCCATATCTCAAAAAATTAATGTAGACTAAACATATTTTTATGTCAAATTCAAATCATGCTAACTTCGCTTCTACTTGGTGTATCAACAAAAAATAAAAACTGGGATTATTCTCCAACTCAGCAGATTTGACAAATGGTGACGGCTTGTCTTCAAGTGGTCAGGATTTAAAGTGATATCTGGCTTATAATCTGGGTTAGGGTAATTGATAATCAGTGATTGGTTGTGTTTCCTGTCAGGATATCGGACGGTGGACGCTCTGCTGCAGCGGATGTTTGAGGCCGATCTTGACCCCGAAGACTTCGCTGAGACAGATGACCCTGAAGCTCAGACCAACGGAAACTTTGCCAACCCCACGTTCAGCTCTGTGTAGACTTGAATGTAAAAAATATATAAAGGGAACCAGATTCTGTCATTCATGTACATTTTTTATACTCAACTCAAATCTGTTGTTAATCCAGTGCAATGTGCCAACAGTCATATCTAGTGTTCTATTTTTGTATATTTCTGTCCAGTTGCTCTGTTGAAACAGAAAATCTGTATTTTTCACATAAAGATTATTTACACGTGTCATCTCTGAGAGTTGTTATGTCACACTGCTGCTGTGTTTCAGGTGTGGAAATATCAGAATCAGAAATACTTTATTAATCCCAGGAGGAATTCATTCTTAATGAGCAGAGAAAGAAAAGAGAACTCAGAGAAGATGTTGAAGGATACAGCCATCATGCCTCCCTGACATCCTAAGACATAAACTGGTTTGTCCCACAGTCAGCCCTCAGTGAGATCTTCTATTACAGTCGGCTCACTCCAAGATCTGACTACCGTGAGTTCTCAGGTTAGTCTTAAAATGAAGGTCCAGTCCACAGTTAATGGTCTTTACAGTAGACAACACCTCGGCCTATGTCTTCTACTACTGAGAGATTTATTGATGGATGTACAAGAGAAACAGACAACTCATATCCTTCAAAAAGCCTTCCTATTATATAGAGTGCAAACTTTGAGTCAATTAGACCTCTTACATTCAAAGGCTATGGTCTGTTTGAAAAACAAACCTTAGCTTAGCTCGATCCAGCTCCCGATCTGTGTAGAAACGCTGCTTTGCTTTGTTGCCTTGAGCTCTGCTTGACAAAGTCCTGATAGCAAACTGCTCCTGCCTCTATATGATCTCCTAACAAAGAGTTACCACAGCATTATGATCTAACTGCTAAAATACTCAAGTTTAAAACACTGAGAATTAGGAGTGTTATCGATGTTAGCCTATTGGGCATACTGTAGTCCTACCTGTGACCGCTGTACTGGAACAGACTCCCGGCCAGCGGGGGGCGCTGAGGAGCTGCAGCTTTGAGATGGAGACAGAGGAAGTGTGTGTGTTTGTGTGTGTGTGGTGCTGATGCTGGAGCGATGGAGGAGAGGGAGTGGAGGATGCTGCTGCTCGGCTCCGGACAGAAAACAACATTCAGGTAAGAAAACAACAAACATCAGAACCGCGATTACGAACCGAAGCAACCGCACAAAGCGGGAAAAAAGACGGAAACGGAGGCGGCGATCTGCTCAAGAGTTCGTGTGTGTGTGTGTGTGTGTGTGTGTGTGTGTGTGTGTGTTAGCCTGTCGGGTCAGTAGATCGGATCAGAAACTCAACAGAGCACACTGAGCGTGTGAAATAAAGCCTGCCTGCTCGAGGCGGCGGCGCTCTTCAAAGGAACAGAGTGGAACGTTCGAAGATCAAAGCAGGCCCCGTGTTATAGGAAGGGGACACTGATGCGTTCAAGTGCTGCTCGGAGGGTGGGACTGATCAGAGCCGCCTGCCTCACCCAGCTGGTCTTGTCCTTTCAGAAATACAGAATCATGGCTCACAGCGACCGTATTTGCAAAATATTTATAAGCACACATTAATTACAGCTTCCAATGAAAATGAAGATAAACAATTAATGAAGTGGGAAAACTCCATGGTGGTTTGTTTAATTTACCTAAGGCTTATAAGGTTATTAAATATCCTGAGATAACAACATGTACGATGCATTACCATAAAGTGAAAATCTTAATCTGTCAGATTAAGATTTTCTTTAAATTTCCCCCCAAATCAGAAATGTATTTCAGGTCATGTGTTCTTCACTGAAAACCTCCTGAGACCATGTCCATGTTTTATACGCTCGCTGCTCTTCATAATGTGTCGTCTTCTGTCACCAATGTTGCTTTAAAGGGTAAACAAATATAGCTTTCTCTCATTGTTGATTCTTTTACCTTCAGAAATACCCTATATATTCATTTATTTTTACACTTACGCATAGAAACCCTGATTAGTCGTTGCATTTGCAACATCGCAGAAACGTCAGCACAGATTTGTGCACTTTGTCACCACCTCTCAGATGACTGAAGATCCGTAGTTTCTGTTAGCACCTTTGGATAATATTCATCATTAAAATAACTGAGGGGATCACTGATTATTATATACATAGATTATTGTGGCAGCTCAGGACTAATTTAGCTGCCATGGAATCCAATCAGGTAAAATTGTATGAAATTAACAAAGTAAAACAGACAACTTCCTTCCTGGGCATCAGATGACCTTTTATTTTGAAGCACTGGCCGGATGTTGTGATTGTGCGTGATGACGTGGGTTTGACGCAGCTGGATGCGGAGCTGCAGTGCGGACAAACAGGAGCGGAGAACCTGACACCCACAGACCGCCAGCCTCAGCCGGGTCTCTCGATCTGTTCTGTCCCGGGTAAGATGCCCGGACCCGGTTCAGCAGGAGGAGGACTTATCTAGACCTGCAAACCCTACCTGCAGAGACCCGGAGGAGGACCCGGACCCGGACAGCAGCGCGGGTTTTAGCGCGCTCCAGGACTCTGAAGGGGATTTAAATCGGATTTTTTCGTCTTTCTTGACTCGGTTCGTTCCGGTCTTTTTGCACCGGAGGTGGAGAACACGGTCGGGCTCGGTACCAGGGACTGTTAGAGGACTCAATGGTGGTTTAGTCCTGCGGGAGTGTGAGGCCCGAGCCCCGGCCCCCCCTCACAGGAACGGTGGGTTTTCTGGACCAGGACGGTGTGTGCCGGAATAAAATCCCAGATGAAGATAACCAAAAGGCGGAAAAGGAGCGGACGGTGCGCCAGGTAGGCCTGACCTGGACCAGGTGTGTCCCGGGCCACACAGATCGATGTGTGTGTTTGAGTGTTTGAGTGTGTGTGTGTGTGTGTGTGTGTGTGTGTGTGTGTGTGTGTGTGTGTGTGTGTGTGTGTGTGTGTGTGTGTGTGTGTGTGTGTCCCGCAGTGATGCTTTCACGGGAGTGAACGTGAGCGATCCGTATCCGGGATTTTTGATCAGAATGTGTCATGATGTTTATTAAGACCCAGATTGATCCGCATTGTGTCGCTAACATCATCTTTAATTCATCACCCGGGTCAGTCCGGGCCAGATTTATTGATCGGCAGGATGCGATGGTGCGCATGCGCACAGAGGACCCATGACTGTGCACTGCAGAGAGGATTCAATATGGGTGATGCAGAGAGAGGAAGGGGGGGGGGGAGGAGGGAAGGAGGGGTAGAGCGGAAGTGTGCTGCTGAAAAATGTATAAATGATTTTAATCAGCTCATTTTGATTAAAACAATAATAAAGATGTATGTTAGGGTTAGGGTGGGTTTACACTCTGATGTATGGGTTAGGGTTAGGGTGGGTTTACACTCTGATGTATGGGTTAGGGTTAGGGTAGGTTTACACTCTGATGTATGGGTTAGGGTTAGGGTGGGTTTACACTCTGATGTATGGGTTAGGGTTAGGGTAGGTTTACACTCTGATGTATGGGTTAGGGTTAGGGTGGGTTTACACTCTGATGTATGGGTTAGGGTTAGGGTGGGTTTACACTCTGATGTATGGGTTAGGGTTAGGGTGGGTTTACACTCTGATGTATGGGTTAGGGTTAGGGTGGGTTTACACTCTGATGTATGGGTTAGGGTTAGGGTGGGTTTACACTCTGATGTATGGGTTAGGGTTAGGGTGGGTTTACACTCTGATGTATGGGTTAGGGTTAGGGTGGGTTTACACTCTGATGTATGGGTTAGGGTTAGGGTGGGTTTACACTCTGATGTATGGGTTAGGGTTAGGGTAGGTTTACACTCTGATGTATGGGTTAGGGTTAGGGTGGGTTTACACTCTGATGTATGGGTTAGGGTTAGGGTGGGTTTACACTCTGATGTATGGGTTAGGGTTAGGGTAGGTTTACACTCTGATGTATGGGTTAGGGTTAGGGTAGGTTTACACTCTGATGTATGGGTTAGGGTTAGGGTGGGTTTACACTCTGATGTATGGGTTAGGGTTAGGGTAGGTTTACACTCTGATGTATGGGTTAGGGTTAGGGTGGGTTTACACTCTGATGTATGGGTTAGGGTTAGGGTGGGTTTACACTCTGATGTATGGGTTAGGGTTAGGGTAGGTTTACACTCTGATGTATGGGTTAGGGTTAGGGTAGGTTTACACTCTGATGTATGGGTTAGGGTTAGGGTAGGTTTACACTCTGATGTATGGGTTAGGGTTAGGGTAGGTTTACACTCTGATGTATGGGTTAGGGTTAGGGTAGGTTTACACTCTGATGTATGGAGCAACGTTAGGGCCAACATTCACTCATGACACAGAGGTTAAATATACTTACACCCTAACCCCAATGAAGAGCTAAGAGCACAGCATGTGATTACTGACAGCGAGCTTTTCCCCTCTTCAGTTACTCTTTCTGAATAAAATAAAAACATTTGTGGAACAAAATGTCAGGGGGGTTAAAGCATCAGCACAGAGAAAAGATAATGAAACTCAGAGAGACTGGGAGTGGCTAGTGATAGTAGCTTCCTGGCTGGCTAGCATGTTAGCGCTAGGCTTTTCAGTATCAAGAAGCAACAGTGAACTATTTCTTTCTCAGTTTAAAGAGTACTTCTGAGATTTGTCAGGTTTTATTTCAACAATTTTTGAGGAACTAAGGCCGTAAAAAATCTTAAAGACAATATTGAATATTAAATATATATTGTGTTTATTTCTGCTATATTCTGAATCCAATGGAGACATGTTTTAGCAATTCTTATTGGGCTGGATAGATTCCATCTTTGGTTTGGGTCTTAAAAATACATCCATGACTGGGGAGATGCTAACTTGCTAGGTTCTGCTACAAAGATTTGTGAACCCTACAGCACACTTCACGCAGTCGTCTTCCAGAAGTCCTGATTCTCTGTAGAGAGCAGACGATGTGCTTTAAATAAAACATGTTTGTGAATGTGCCAACATGTTGGATGAGGTAAATCAAACACTTCTGATCGCCAATGATATATTAAACCAGGTTTATGAAGACCTGTCCCTCCATGCTCCGCCCCCCTGTGATGTCACTGTTTAAGGCCGTGTGTGCAGGTGGGGGGCCTGCAGTGGTCCCTGGTCCTCCTCTTTCTCCCAGTTAACTGTGCCCTCTGTTTTGGCTTGTAGGCTAACACAGGAACAGGAAGGGTTTTGTCCCGCTCAGGATTTGTTGTAAGCCGTCAGGTTTTCCGGGAGCTCAGAACTATGGTGAGCTCTGACTGATTTCATCAGATCAAAACTTGAATGACGCAAACCCGGCTTCTGGCAGAGCACCCCCCCCCCTCCCCCTCCCCCCCCCCCCCCCCAGTAACAGATTGGTAGATTTGTAGAAGAAGAAGAAGAAGAAGAAGAAGAAGAAGAAGAGCAGTCTGAGGTTTGAAGGTAGAGAAAGTGTCTGTCGAGATGTTTCGCTCTGTCCTGCTGCTGAGACGCTGCTGGACCACAGAGTTCCTCTCTTTACACTTCATGTACACTACAGGGCTCCTTTAAATATCACACTCTTAACATGCTATAACATGCTAACACTACAGGGCTCCTTTAAATATCACACTCTTAACATGCTATAACATGCTAACACTACAGGGCTCCTTTAAATATCACACTCTTAACATGCTATAACATGCTAACACTACAGGGCTCCTTTAAATATCACACTCTTAACATGCTATAACATGCTAACACTACAGGGCTCCTTTTAATATCACACTCTTAACATGCTATAACATGCCAACACTACAGGGCTCCTTTAAATATCACACTCTTAACATGCTATAACATGCTAACACTACAGGGCTCCTTTAAATATCACACTCTTAACATGCTATAACATGCTAACACTACAGGGCTCCTTTAAATATCACACTCTTAACATGCTATAACATGCTAACACTACAGGGCTCCTTTAAATATCACACTCTTAACATGCTATAACATGCTAACACTACAGGGCTCCTTTTAATATCACACTCTTAACATGCTATAACATGCTAACACTACAGGGCTCCTTTTAATATCACACTCTTAACATGCTATAACATGCTAACACTACAGGGCTCCTTTTAATATCACACTCTTAACATGCTATAACATGCTAACACTACAGGGCTCCTTTTAATATCACACTCTTAACATGCTATAACATGCTAACACTACAGGGCTCCTTTAAATATCACACTCTTAACATGCTATAACATGCTAACACTACAGGGCTCCTTTTAATGTCACACTCTTAACATGCTATAACATGCTAACACTACAGGGCTCCTTTTAATATCACACTCTTAACATGCTATAACATGCTAACACTACAGGGCTCCTTTAAATATCACACTCTTAACATGCTATAACATGCTAACACTACAGGGCTCCTTTAAATATCACACTCTTAACATGCTATAACATGCTAACACTACAGGGCTCCTTTTAATATCACACTCTTAACATGCTATAACATGCTAACACTACAGGGCTCCTTTAAATATCACACTCTTAACATGCTATAACATGCTAACACTACAGGGCTCCTTTAAATATCACACTCTTAACATGCTATAACATGCTAACACTACAGGGCTCCTTTTAATGTCACACTCTTAACATGTTTTAATACTGAACTATTCTGCGTGTTGTTTGAACTAAGTTTATTAAATAATGTCAATCAGTCTGAATATGTTAGAACAGACAGAAACCTGGACCAGAACCAGACTCATGTAGAACAGACAGAAACCTGGATCAGAACCAGACTCATGTAGAACAGACAGAAACCTGGAACAGAACCAGACTCATGTTGAACAGACAGAAACCTGGAACAGAACCAGACTCATGTAGAACAGACAGAAACCTGGAGCAGAACCAGACTCATGTAGAACAGACAGAAACCTGGAACAGAACCAGACTCATGTAGAACAGACAGAAACCTGGATCAGAACCAGACTCATGTAGAACAGACAGAAACCTGGAACAGAACCAGACTCATGTTGAACAGACAGAAACCTGGAACAGAACCAGACTCATGTAGAACAGACAGAAACCTGGAGCAGAACCAGACTCATGTAGAACAGACAGAAACCTGGATCAGAACCAGACTCATGTAGAACAGACAGAAACCTGGAACAGAACCAGACTCATGTAGAACAGACAGAAACCTGGAACAGAACCAGACTCATGTAGAACAGACAGAAACCTGGAACAGAACCAGACTCATGATGAACAGACAGAAACCTGGAACAGAACCAGACTCATGTAGAACAGACATAAACCTGGATCAGAACCAGACTCATGTAGAACAGACAGAAACCTGGAACAGAACCAGACTCATGTAGAACAGACAGAAACCTGGAACAGAACCAGACTCATGTAGAACAGACAGAAACCTGGAACAGAACCAGACTCATGTAGAACAGACAGAAACCTGGAACAGAACCAGACTCATGTAGAACAGACATAAACCTGGATCAGAACCAGACTCATGTAGAACAGACAGAAACCTGGAACAGAACCAGACTCATGTAGAACAGACAGAAACCTGGAACAGAACCAGACTCATGTTGAACAGACAGAAACCTGGAACAGAACCAGACTCATGTAGAACAGACAGAAACCTGGAGCAGAACCAGACTCATGTAGAACAGACAGAAACCTGGAACAGAACCAGACTCATGTAGAACAGACAGAAACCTGGAACAGAACCAGACTCATGTAGAACAGACAGAAACCTGGAACAGAACCAGACTCATGTTGAACAGACAGAAACCTGGAACAGAACCAGACTCATGTAGAACAGACAGAAACCTGGAGCAGAACCAGACTCATGTAGAACAGACAGAAACCTGGAACAGAACCAGACTCATGTAGAACAGACAGAAACCTGGAACAGAACCAGACTCATGTAGAACAGACAGAAACCTGGAACAGAACCAGACTCATAATCAGTTTCTTTTCTTTAACTGGACTTTGAACACTTTTCTGAATTGCAACATAAATGTGTTCAGAACAAACTAGAGAGACGAGTAGAATCATGCTAAAGTATTTATAGTTTTATAAGCGGTTAATTTAAATGATAAAAGTTGTTTTGATCGTGATCATGCAGTTTCATGTAAAGTCATGTTCAATCATTTCATGACTTTTAAATTAAAGAATCACAAATGATATCATTCTTTGTTCTCTAATCCGTCACATCAACAACTCTAGTTTGTAAATGATGTGCAGTATAAAGAACACTTATATATATAACATTCATAGTGATATATTTTTACTACACCACCTTTGAACCTTTCTTATGTTAAAAACCAGTGTACCATGTTATGCTACACCAAGTCACAAAGTACAATACGACCTGAAATAATACTATTAACTGTACTATCACTAATTCTTCTGTATCATAGCAGATCTGATTGGCCATTAACCTGTTGTGTAAGACTGTTGCAGTGTATTTGGGGGAACTCTGGTCCCGCCCCCCGCAGTGATCGGCGGCTCAGCAGTGTGTTGAGGCTTTCAGCAGGTTTCACTACATCTGCAGTGATACAGCCAGTCCCAGCTGATGGTGATGATGTTGTATGGCGGAGCTGTATCACTGCAGGTGCAGAGAAGGCTCCTCCTCTCCCTCCAAGTCCGTCCAGTCCTCTATCTGAGCTGGTCTGACTGGAAACACGGCGGACACTCTCCATTATTTCTGCAGTTCGCCTGAGCTCTGCATGCACTGAAGACGGCCCGTGGCTATGCATGCAGAATAGCATGGTTTGGGGACTGACATGCATCACTCTGAACTGAAATTTTACACACAAACTCACAAAGAGCTGACAACCTTTCATGGCGGATAGAAAGAGTCAGAGTCGAACCCAGAGTCAGGTTCAGAGAGCTTAAGAGAAGCTTTAAGACAGCAGCTGAGAGAGTGATGCAGAATGAAATATAGACCAACACATCCTCCAATTATAATCTACACACAATGCTCAGAAACTCTGGTCAATTCTATTTAGTTTGGAATAATTCAGCCACAATCAATCCTGATATTATCTGCAGTGAGTGTTTAAATCTTTCCAGTGACTCTAAACCGGCAGGCTCAGGGCTTTCGAAAACTTGCTACCTTAGTAAAATGAACAATGAATATGGTTTTCCAACTTTGTATCTCACCTCTTTTCCAATGAGGTGTTCCTCTCAGGCAAAGCTCAGCCCCAGGATGTTTGATCCCCAACACGCTACAACTCAGAACTGTTTTCCTGATACAGACAACTACTGTCAGGAAGTCCTACAATTCAGCAAATATTCTTTATTGGCAAGTTGTGTCAATGCATAAATAAGAAACCAACAGGTTTAAAGTTCCCTAAAAATTCATCAACCCCAAAAAGTAAAAGTAGACAATATGGCTGCCACTAACATCTATTTTTTTGTGATGCAATGAAGACCAATGATGTTTGGTAAACTTGATGTTACTAATGTAAGAGAAGTCTTCAAAGAAGTACTCATAGTGTCAGAGAGGTACTCATAGTGTCAGAGAGGTACTCGTAGTGTCAGAGAGGTACTCATAGTGTCAGAGAGGTACTCATAGTGTCAGAGAGGTACTCGTAGTATCATAGAGGTACTCGTAGTGTCAGAGAGGTACTCGTAGTGTCAGAGAGGTACTCGTAGTGTCAGAGAGGTACTCGTAGTATCATAGAGGTACTCGTAGTGTCAGAGAGGTACTCGTAGTGTCAGAGAGGTACTCGTAGTGTCAGAGAGGTACTCGTAGTGCCAGATAAGTACTCGTAGTGTCAGAGAGGTACTCATAGTGTCAGAGAGGTACTCATAGTGCCAGATAAGTACTCGTAGTGTCAGAGAGGTACTCGTAGTGTCAGAGAGGTACTCATAGTGTCAGAGAGGTACTCATAGTGTCAGAGAAGTACTCGTAGTGTCAGAGAGGTACTCATAGTGTCAGAGAAGTACTCGTAGTGTCAGAGAGGTACTCGTAGTGTCAGAGAAGTACTCATAGTGTCAGAGAGGTACTCGTAGTATCATAGGGTACTCATAGTGTGATAGGGTACTCATAGTGTCAGAGAGGTACTCATAGTGTCAGAGAAGTACTCATAGTGTCAGAGAGGTACTCATAGTGTCAGAGAAGTACTCATAGTGTCATAGGGTACTCATAGTGTCATAGGGTA
>CM036537.1:35564054-35592479 GCA_020745685.1 Tautogolabrus adspersus | reverse complement strand
CACACACACACACAGACACACACACACAGACACACACACACAGACACACACACAGACACAGACACACACACAGACACACACACACACACACACACACACACACAGACACACACACACAGACACACACACACACAGACACACACACACACAGACACACACACACACACACACACACACACAGACACACACACACACAGACACACACACACACACACACACACACACAGACACACACACACACACACACACACACAGACACACACACACAGACACACACAGACACACACACACACACACACACACAGACACACACACACACACACACAGACACACACACACACACACACAGACACAGACACACACACAGACACACACACACACACACACACACACAGACACACACACACACACACACACAGACACACACACACACACACACACACACACACACACACACACACACACACACACACACACACACACACACAGACACACACACACACACACACACACACACACACACAGACACACACACACACAACAGACACACACACACACACACACACAGACACACACACACACACACACACAGACACACACACACAGACACACACACACACACACACACACACACACACACACACACACACACACACACACACAGACACAGACACACACACAGACACACACACACACACACACACACACACACACACACACACACACACACACACACACACACACACACACACACACAGACACACACACACACACACAGACACACAGACACACACACAGACACAGACACACACACAGACACACACACACACACACACACACACACACACACACACACACACACACACACACACACAGACACACACACACACACACACACACAGACACACACACACAGACACACACAGACACACACACACACACACACACAGACACACACACACACACACACACACACACACACACACAGACACACACACACACACACACACACACACACACACACACAGACACACAGACACACACACACACAGACACACACACACACACACACACACACACACACACACACACAGACACACACACACACAGACACACACACACACACACACACAGACACACATACACACACACTCCTCTGACAGACACTCGTGCTGCATTGCAGCAAACACACCTCGTCTGTCTGACGCGTTTCTAAGTTTTACATTTGCTTTTTATTCGTGTTATTTTTTAGGTTGCTGAAGAACAAAAGTAACGTTGCTATGGCTACCATGATATTAAACATCTGATTACTAACTGTAACCACGGCAACAAAAACACGAATCCTCTGCCTCCATTTTATCACCGAAGATTGCATGTGTGAGTGTGTGTGTGTATTTTATTGACGATGATGTTAAAACAGCCTGAGGAGGTTTTCAAGGCTGACGGTCCTGAAACAGCCCCAGATGTTGTGATGGTCATCATCAGGTCTGCTGTTTTTTGTAGTTCTCTCTCTCCCTCTCCCTCCCTCCCTCTCTCCCTCCCTCTCCCTCCCTCTTTCTCTCCCTCTCCCTCCCTCTCTCTCTCCCTGCCTCTCATTCATTCGTTGTGTCTCTCTATCAGTCTGAGCTCTGAGCTATTTTTAAATCAGTGAGGACGTGAGCTCCTTCACAGTTCTCTCAACCCTCCTCTTTTTCCTCCTCCACTCCTCCCCCCTTGCCTCTCATCTTCTCTTCTTCCTCCTTTCTCGTCGTTCTCATCCTCTTTGCCTCCTCCACCCTTCTTCTGCTTTTTGGCTCCCTTTCCGTCCTTGTCCTTCTCTCCTACTGTCCTCCTCCTCTTCTTCTAACCCTCCTCCTTTAGATCTCCTTTCTTCTCCTACTTCTGTCCCTCTTTCGACTCCTCTCATCCCCCTTCTCGATTTATGATCTCACTCTCCTCCTCCTCTTTGTCATCTTTTGCTCTTTTCTCCTCCTCTACTCATTCTCCTCCTTACCTCATCACCTCGCCCTCTTCTCCTCTTCTTGTTCCCCTGTTTTCCCCTCTTTTTACTTCCTCCTCCTCTTCCAACTCTATCTTTCCTCCTCCTCCTCCTGCAGTGTTGTTTCTGTTGCAGCAGTGAGATTAATATTTGATGCTCCCTTATGCATCAGTGGGCGAGACTCTCTCTCTCTCTCTCTCTCTCTCTCTCTCTCTCTCTCTCTCTACATCTGAGTCAGCTTCTGTCCAATCATGCGAGAGGACTGCTGTCCCCCTCCTCTCCCTCCTCTTCCTCTCCCTCTCTCTCTCACAGTGAAAGCATTACATGGGCCAAATAGGAAGTCCTCTCCACAAAATTCTGTTGACAGTTACAGTCAGGATTTGTGTGTGTGTGTGTGTGTGTGTGTGTGTGTGTGTGTGTGTGTGTGTAGGATCAGCTGTTAGCATGTTAGCTGCTGATGAATAAATCATGTGGACGGAGTATAAGGCTTCTTCTGATCACTGCACATCAGTTTTCTCTACAAACCTCTCTCTCTCTCTCTCTCTCTCTGCAGGAATCAGACTCCATATTTGTAGTTTCAACATGAAAACTTTAAAACCTTGTAAAGGATTTTAACCAGCTGAGCTTCTTGACTTCAGTTTTTTAGAAAGGATAAAGAGTCCTCTGACAGTCTGCATGATGTTCAGTCTGTTTTGATCCCCGATCATCAGTCAGCTCCAGACGATCAATTATTTTTAGTTCTGTGAAGTCTTGTTGCTTTTATACTTCTGTTATTTTCATCATTTTACGCTTCAGTGTTGTTTTTGTTTTTCTTACAGTTCCTTTGGACTTATGATTTTGACGTGCATGCCTCCCGTTTCTTCATCATCTCCATGGTTACCCAGGGATGTGAGTGGTTTCTATAGCAACAGAGGGGTCACAGCCGCATCACCAGCCGCCTCCTGAAGTTCAGTCACTGTGACTGAACAACATGTTACTCATTAATTTATCCTTTGTAGACAACAGTCGCTTTCCTCTCCACATGTGGACCCTGATTAATTTATTATTAATTTTATTTATCCTCTGTAGCTTTGCAAGTTATTTACTTAAAAAGTTAACAATAAATGGAGATACAAAAAAATATATTTTGAATGAATATACTCATCAAATAAAAGGTACTTAAAGATGTACTTTAGATGTAGAAGTGAATACAGCTGTATCATCTGCATAAAGATGTACTTTAGATGTAGAAGTGAATACAGCCGTATCATCTGCATAAAGATGTACTTTAGATGTAGAAGTGAATACAGCCGTATCATCTGCATAAAGATGTACTTTAGATGTAGAAGTGAATACAGCCGTATCATCTGCATAAAGATGTACTTTAGATGTAGAAGTGAATACAGCCGTATCATCTGCATAAAGATGTACTTTAGATGTAGAAGTGAATACAGCCGTATCATCTGCATAAAGATGTACTTTAGATGTAGAAGTGAATACAGCCGTATCATCTGCATAAAGATGTACTTTAGATGTAGAAGTGAATACAGCTGTATCATCTGCATAAAGATGTACTTTAGATGTAGAAGTGAATACAGCTGTATCATCTGCATAAAGATGTACTTTAGATGTAGAAGTGAATACAGCTGTATCATCTGCATAAAGATGTACTTTAGATGTAGAAGTGAATACAGCTGTATCATCTGCATAAAGATGTACTTTAGATGTAGAAGTGAATACAGCCGTATCATCTGCATAAAGATGTACTTTAGATGTAGAAGTGAATACAGCCGTATCATCTGTATAAAGATGTACTTTAGATGTAGAAGTGAATACAGCCGTATCATCTGCATAAAGATGTACTTTAGATGTAGAAGTGAATACAGCCGTATCATCTGCATAAAGATGTACTTTAGATGTAGAAGTGAATACAGCTGTATCATCTGCATAAAGATGTACTTTAGATGTAGAAGTGAATACAGCTGTATCATCTGCATAAAGGTGTAAGGCTATATGTCAAACAGCATCCAAAAACATCCTTATTGTCAGCTGTTTTAGTCCCTGCACTGTAAGTGCTCTCCCATCAATGTCCCTTCTCCCACACCAGCCAATCAAAATCAAGAAGGGGTTGGGCTTCTGATATCAGTTATGTCAACAACAACAATGGCGGAAGAGAGACTTAACCGACTCATTTGTTTCAAGGGTAAAGATTTAGGTGTAGAGCTGCTGCTAATGCCAGGACATGAGTAATTTACATTATTTTCATGCTTTCTTGGGGATATTTCCTTCAATCAAATCAAATATTAAATAAACAAAGCTTTTAAAACCGACTAAACGTTCACTACAGAGGGAAGGGGAGGTGGTGTTAGATTTTTTCATAACCTACCAACAGTCATTAGCGGTGAGAAGCTGATGTTGAGGTAATGAAAAGGTTTTTGGGCACACGCCCTAAAAACAGAACTTTTCATGTCGTTGCTTTCACACAGTGACATCAGCATAATAACCTGTTCATTACTCGTGTGTTTTACTGGAGAAGATGTCGGCTGTGTGGCTGCACTGTGACCCTCTGCTCATGATTCTGTTTGTGTTTTTATTTGCTTGTTTTAATTTATTCTGAATCCAGCTGCACGACCCCACATCATGCTTCAGATTGGACTGCAAGTTTAAGTGTGACTATCCTGGGGCTGTTTTCATGACCACAGAGTAATGAGAATAAGAAACACATGCTTTGTTTATTTTTATGATCTAATGAAGATCCACCAGCACAGTTCATATCTGAGCCATATGTGGTTTACACGCAAATTCAATTTGCATCCAAAACGGCTGCAGAAAACAAACAAGGGACACAAACGCAGTACAAGTTGTCCAACGTTTTCTCCTTAATTAGTGTCTGCTCATTTGGATGAAACAAAGGCTACAAAAAGGTTACATTTTTTAATATATAAAAAGTCTAACAACATCACAGAGAGGGACCTTTTCGTTAAGAGCACAGGGATTTCCTCTAACAAAAAGGTGTCTCTCTGTAGGGATCCTTTCTGTAATGTTGTCACACACTTAGAACAACACAATCTTTTTAGTAGCCTTTGCTGCAGCCCAATGAGCAGCCGACAGCAGCCTCAGTTAAAGTAGATTAAAGCAGCGTGTTTCAGTATGATGAGTGGAAACCCGGCTCTCGCTGTTCCAAAGAAACAGCTGATATGAGATGATCTCAGACAGAGAAGCAGAAAGTTAAAGACTTAATCAGCAGAGGAGACGTGCTGCTTTCGTTAACAGCCTGTATATTTAAAGTTATGTGTATTATTCTTTTTGACTGGTGGGAGCAGCAGTGTGTAACGTAGAGCTGAGAATAGCATCGAGCTGCAGGAAGCCGGTTTTTGTGACTAACTTTTCCTCCTCCTGTGTCCAGCCAAGGACTGTGGCAGGTTTCAGAGGGACGGTCCGCTACGCTTCAGTCAACGCTCATAAAAACAAGGTCAGTGTTTTCTTTATGAGGTATGTGAAGGACGCTGCTGTTGTTTAAACTATTGACTGTGTATAAAGATGGACGACGCGTCTCCATCTGCTCCCTTTGTAAAAACACATGAAGCCAAAACACCGCCATGACGTGCGCTGACATGTTGCTCACTTAAAGCCAGAATCTGTGCAGTCATGATCAGATGGAAGAGCGCCGCCCCTTCCTCTAACCAAAACAAACTTCCTGCTTACAGGTCAAAGGTCGCTAATGTTAACATTTCTGGTTAAAAGACAAGGGTCGCTCTGGTGGGTTCAGATTCTTATGTCAGTTTGAAGCAGACTCTCACAGTTATGGAAAGTTCAATGACTCTTGTGTTCGTTACGTTTCCTCTACTCTGATAATCCAGAGGACACAACAACGCAGGAGCCTCATTGGTCCACACAGCTGTCAATCATGGTGTTATACTTTTTATGTTATAAATCATTTTAACTGAACTTCTCAGAAAAATATCTGCTTGAACATAGATAAGAACTAAATAAAAAGACAGAAAGAGAGTTAATAGAAATGTGTATACTATAGTTTGACTCATGTCCCATCTGGTAACATGGAGGAGGCGGGGTTTATGATCTGCAGCCAGTCAGAAGGGGGCGCTCTATGTATTTTAGCTTCACTTTGAGGGGGGTGTCAGATGGTTGTCTTTAGTTCTTTGGTTCAGGACTTTAAAACAGCATAAGAATAATCGATGACTAGAAAACACTGTTTCTGTTGTGTTTTTACAGGAAATGGGTCGCCATGACGACCTGTGGTCATTGTTTTACATGTTGGTGGAGTTTGCTGTTGGACAGTTGCCATGGCGAAAAAATCAAAGACAAGGTAAGACTCGGTTTTGAAGTAAATCAATGACAGCTTTTAGAAAGACGGAGACAATTTAACTGTGAAGGTTCACAGAATCTCTTGCAGCCTTTCAGCCTGTTTTAGATCCTTGTTTTGTTTTTACGACATATTTCTCATCAGGTTCAGCTGTAATGACAAATGTTGTCAACATAACAGATTTTTAAACTTCCATACAATTCAAGTTAAACTCGCACCACATGAAGACTTGTTACAGTATACCACAGCGACATCATTAGAAGTCCTAAACAGCCAACGTCGGGTCATGTCTTTTCTTTTAGTATTAAAAATGAAATATGCTGCACGCTGTCTGAATTGCACAAATATGTTGGTAATGTTTCAAACAGAATCGTTGTCAACTTATTTGTGCAAACATTGCTCTCTCTCTTTGTCTCAACTGTCCATGGCTCATTGAAATACCAGACTGTATCACTTTAAAGTAAAGTTTAGAAGTATGACAGACTCTGACAACCCTCATACGGATGTTTTTCCCGAGGGGGGTGGTGCAGACCAAAGTCAGAGCTAACAGAGAGTGAAAGTAGTCATTGTTAAATACCAGTTCTCGTTTCTCAGCGGCTTCAACAGATTTGTGTTGTTCTCTGCAGGAACAAGTGGGTCAGATTAAAGAGCGTTACGACCATCGGATGCTGCTCAAACACATGCCTTCAGAGTTTAATATCTTCCTGGACCACGTTCTGGCCCTGGACTACTACACCAAACCAGACTACCAGGTACACACCACAAACCCACCTGTATGCTTCAGGGTGTACACCTGGACTTTAGATTCACCTGTATGACTTAGGGTGAACACCCGGACTTTAGATCCACCTGTGTGCTTCAGGGTGTACACCTGGACTTTAGATCCACCTGTGTGCTTCAGGGTGTACACCTGTACTTTAGATTCACCTGTATGACTTAGGGTGTACACCTGGACTTTAGATCCACCTGTGTGCTTCAGGGTGTACACCCGGACTTTAGATCCACCTGTGTGTTTCAGGGTGTACACCTGGACTTTAGATTCACCTGTATGACTTAGGGTGAACACCCGGACTTTAGATCCACCTGTGTGCTTCAGGGTGTACACCTGGACTTTAGATCCACCTGTGTGCTTCAGGGTGTACACCCGGACTTTAGATCCACCTGTGTGTTTCAGGGTGTACACCTGGACTTTAGATCCACCTGTATGACTTAGGGTGTACACCTGGACTTTAGATCCACCTGTGTGCTTCAGGGTGTACACCCGGACTTTAGATCCACCTGTGTGCTTCAGGGTGTACACCTGTACTTTAGATTCACCTGTATGACTTAGGGTGTACACCTGGACTTTAGATCCACCTGTGTGCTTCAGGGTTTACACCTGGACTTTAGATCCACCTGTGTGCTTCAGGGTGTACACCTGGACTTTAGATCCACCTGTGTGCTTCAGGGTTTACACCTGGACTTTAGATCCACCTGTGTGCTTCAGGGTTTACACCTGGACTTTAGATCCACCTGTGTGCTTCAGGGTGTACACCTGGACTTTAGATCCACCTGTGTGCTTCAGGGTGTACACCTGGACTTTAGATCCACCTGTGTGCTTCAGGGTGTACACCTGGACTTTAGATTCACCTGTGTGCTTCAGGGTGTACACCTGGACTTTAGATCCACCTGTGTGCTTCAGGGTGTACACCTGGACTATAGATTCACCTGTGTGTTTCAGGGTGTACACCTGGACTTAAGATTCACCTGTATGACTCAGGGTGTACACCTGGACTTTAGATCCACCTGTGTGCTTCAGGGTGTACACCTGGACTTTAGATCCACCTGTGTGCTTCAGGGGGTACACCTGGACTTTAGATCCACCTGTGTGCTTCAGGGGGTACACCTGGACTTTAGATCTACCGATTCACCTGTGTGCTTTGTGTTCGTCCAGCTGCTCATGTCGGTGTTTGAGAACAGCATGAAGGAGCGAATCATCACTGAGAACGAGCCTTTCGACTGGGAGAAGGGAGGAGGTGATGTCACGCTGTCGACCAGTACCTCCACGCAACCACAGCACAACACCCGTCCCACAGCCGCCATGGTCGGGTAAGAACCAATCCGTGAGCTGTTTGAGAGCAGCTTTATGCCCTGTGAACCCAAACAAGAGACAAAAAATGATCCTTTGAGACTAGTTATTCACGAGCTGACATTCAGCACACTCCTCTGTGTTGTGGAGGTGTATAATTCTTACAATAATATAATTTATAAATGTTGTCATCATGTAATAAAAAATGCTAAAACCGTGAAGGACCTAAAACCAAGAACAGATCTGTGAAACATCAGTGCATCATTTGTTCCCTGTAAACAGAGCCATCGTGACGCCCGTTCCTGGAGATCTTCAGCGGGAGAACACCGACGATGTTCTGCAGGACGAACACCTGAGTGATCAGGAGAACGCCCCCCCGGCCCCGCCCAGCCGCCCCCCCGGGGAGACGAGTGCCCCGCATGTCGGGGAGACGGGAGAGACATGGGAGGACACGGACTTCAACCGCAACAGACTCAGGATCAGCCTGAACAAGGTCTGACCTGTGACACAAACAGTGGACGATATATTGATGTGTTGCTGCTAGAGCTGTCCTTAACCTGAGCACCTTTCCGTAACTACTTTACCAAAGTATACGTTACCTGGTACCAAAGTATACGTTTCCTGGTACCAAAGTATACGTGACCTGGTACCAAAGTATACGTGACCTGGTACCAAAGTATGCGTGACCTGGTACCAAAGTATGTGTTACCTGGTACCAAAGTATGCGTGACCTGGTACCAAAGTATGTGTTACCTGGTACCAAAGTATACGTGACCTGGTACCAAAGTATGTGTTACCTGGTACCAAAGTATGCGTGACCTGGTACCAAAGTATGTGTTACCTGGTACCAAAGTATACGTGACCTGGTACCAAAGTATACGTGACCTGGTACCAAAGTATACGTGACCTGGTACCAAAGTATGCGTGACCTGGTACCAAAGTATGTGTTACCTGGTACCAAAGTATGCGTGACCTGGTACCAAAGTATACGTGACCTGGTACCAAAGTATACGTGACCTGGTACCAAAGTATATGTTACCTGGTACCAAAGTATACGTTACCTGGTACCAAAGTATATGTTACCTGGTACCAAAGTATACGTTACCTGGTACCAAAGTATACGTGACCTGGTACCAAAGTATACGTTACCTGGTACCAGAGTATGTGTTACCTGGTACCAAAGTATGTGTTACCTGGTACCAAAGTATACGTGACCTGGTACCAGAGTATGTGTTACCTGGTACCAAAGTATACGTTACCTGGTACCAAAGTATGCTTGACCTGGTACCAAAGTATGTGTTACCTGGTACCAGAGTATGTGTTACCTGGTACCAAAGTATACGTTACCTGGTACCAAAGTATGCGTTACCTGGTACCAAAGTATGCTTGACCTGGAACCAAAGTATGTGTTACCTGGTACCAGAGTATGTGTTACCTGGTACCAAATTATACGTTACCTGGTACCAAAGTATACGTTACCTGGTACCAGAGTATGTGTTACCTGGTACCAAAGTATAAGTTACCTGGTACCAGAGTATGTGTTACCTGGTACCAAAGTATACGTTACCTGGTACCAGAGTATGTGTTACCTGGTACCAAAGTATGCGTTACCTGGTACCAAAGTATGCTTGACCTGGTACCAAAGTATGTGTTACCTGGTACCAGAGTATGTGTTACCTGGTACCAAATTATACGTTACCTGGTACCAAATTATACGTTACCTGGTACCAAAGTATACGTTACCTGGTACCAGAGTATGTGTTACCTGGTACCAAAGTATACGTTACCTGGTACCAGAGTATGTGTTACCTGGTACCAAAGTATGCGTTACCTGGTACCAAAGTATGCTTGACCTGGTACCAAAGTATGTGTTACCTGGTACCAGAGTATGTGTTACCTGGTACCAAATTATACGTTACCTGGTACCAAAGTATACGTTACCTGGTACCAGAGTATGTGTTACCTGGTACCAAAGTATAAGTTACCTGGTACCAGAGTATGTGTTACCTGGTACCAAAGTATACGTTACCTGGTACCAAAGTATGCGTTACCTGGTACCAAAGTATGCGTGACCTGGTACCAAAGTATGTGTTACCTGGTACCAAAGTATACGTGACCTGGTACCAGAGTATGTGTTACCTGGTACCAAAGTATACGTGACCTGGTACCAAAGTATGCGTGACCTGGTACCAAAGTATGTGTTACCTGGTACCAAAGTATACGTGACCTGGTACCAGAGTATGTGTTACCTGGTACCAAAGTATGCGTGACC
The DNA here is from genome assembly GCA_020745685.1 of Tautogolabrus adspersus. Taxonomy (NCBI): domain Eukaryota; kingdom Metazoa; phylum Chordata; class Actinopteri; order Labriformes; family Labridae; genus Tautogolabrus; species Tautogolabrus adspersus. The sequence continues at coordinate 35,581,858 of CM036537.1, read as the reverse complement.
TGGTACCAAAGTATGTGTTACCTGGTACCAAAGTATACGTGACCTGGTACCAAAGTATGCGTTACCTGGTACCAAAGTATGCGTGACCTGGTACCAAAGTATGTGTTACCTGGTACCAAAGTATACGTGACCTGGTACCAAAGTATGTGTTACCTGGTACCAAAGTATACGTGACCTGGTACCAAAGTATGCGTGACCTGGTACCAAAGTATGTGTTACCTGGTACCAAAGTATACGTGACCTGGTACCAGAGTATGTGTTACCTGGTACCAAAGTATACGTTACCTGGTACCAAAGTAAGCGTTACCTGGTACCAAAGTATGCTTGACCTGGTACCAAAGTATGTGTTACCTGGTACCAGAGTATACGTTACCTGGTACCAAAGTATGCGTTACCTGGTACCAAAGTATGCTTGACCTGGTACCAAAGTATGTGTTACCTGGTACCAGAGTATGTGTTACCTGGTACCAAATTATACGTTACCTGGTACCAAAGTATACGTTACCTGGTACCAAAGTATGCTTGACCTGGTACCAAAGTATGTGTTACCTGGTACCAAAGTATACGTTACCTGGTACCAAAGTATGCGTTACCTGGTACCAGAGTATGTGTTACCTGGTACCAAAGTATACGTGACCTGGTACCAAAGTATACGTGACCTGGTACCAGAGTATGTGTTACCTGGTACCAAAGTATGCGTTACCTGGTACCAAAGTATGTGTTACCTGGTACCAAAGTATGCGTTACCTGGTACCAAAGTATACGTTACCTGGTACCAAAGTATGCGTTACCTGGTACCAAAGTATGCGTGACCTGGTACCAAAGTATGTGTTACCTGGTACCAAAGTATACGTGACCTGGTACCAGAGTATGTGTTACCTGGTACCAAAGTATACGTGACCTGGTACCAAAGTATGCGTGACCTGGTACCAAAGTATGTGTTACCTGGTACCAAAGTATACGTGACCTGGTACCAGAGTATGTGTTACCTGGTACCAAAGTATGCGTGACCTGGTACCAAAGTATGTGTTACCTGGTACCAAAGTATACGTGACCTGGTACCAAAGTATGCGTTACCTGGTACCAAAGTATGCGTGACCTGGTACCAAAGTATGTGTTACCTGGTACCAAAGTATACGTGACCTGGTACCAAAGTATGTGTTACCTGGTACCAAAGTATACGTGACCTGGTACCAAAGTATGCGTGACCTGGTACCAAAGTATGTGTTACCTGGTACCAAAGTATACGTGACCTGGTACCAGAGTATGTGTTACCTGGTACCAAAGTATACGTTACCTGGTACCAAAGTAAGCGTTACCTGGTACCAAAGTATGCTTGACCTGGTACCAAAGTATGTGTTACCTGGTACCAGAGTATACGTGACCTGGTACCAAAGTATGCGTTACCTGGTACCAAAGTATGCTTGAGCTGGTACCAAAGTATGTGTTACCTGGTACCAGAGTATGTGTTACCTGGTACCAAATTATACGTTACCTGGTACCAAAGTATACGTTACCTGGTACCAAAGTATGCTTGACCTGGTACCAAAGTATGTGTTACCTGGTACCAAAGTATACGTTACCTGGTACCAAAGTATGCGTTACCTGGTACCAGAGTATGTGTTACCTGGTACCAAAGTATACGTTACCTGGTACCAAAGTATACGTGACCTGGTACCAGAGTATGTGTTACCTGGTACCAAAGTATGCGTTACCTGGTACCAAAGTATGTGTTACCTGGTACCAAAGTATGCGTTACCTGGTACCAAAGTATACGTGACCTGGTACCAAAGTATGCGTTACCTGGTACCAAAGTATACGTGACCTGGTACCAAAGTATGTGTTACCTGGTACCAAAGTATACGTGACCTGGTACCAAAGTATGTGTTACCTGGTACCAAAGTATACGTGACCTGGTACCAAAGTATGCGTTACCTGGTACCAAAGTATACGTGACCTGGTACCAAAGTATGTGTTACCTGGTACCAAAGTATACGTGACCTGGTACCAAAGTATGTGTTACCTGGTACCAAAGTATGCGTGACCTGGTACCAAAGTATACGTGACCTGGTACCAAAGTATGCGTTACCTGGTACCAAAGTATACGTGACCTGGTACCAAAGTATGTGTTACCTGGTACCAAAGTATGCGTGACCTGGTACCAAAGTATACGTGACCTGGTACCAAAGTATGCGTTACCTGGTACCAAAGTATACGTTACCTGGTACCAAAGTATGTGTTACCTGGTACCAAAGTATACGTTACCTGGTACCAAAGTATACGTGACCTGGTACCAAAGTATGCGTTACCTGGTACCAAAGTATACGTGACCTGGTACCAAAGTATGTGTTACCTGGTACCAAAGTATGCGTGACCTGGTACCAAAGTATGCGTTACCTGGTACCAAAGTATGCGTGACCTGGTACCAAAGTATACGTGACCTGGTACCAAAGTATGCGTGACCTGGTACCAAAGTATACGTGACCTGGTACCAAAGTATGCGTTACCTGGTACCAAAGTATACGTGACCTGGTACCAAAGTATGCGTTACCTGGTACCAAAGTATACGTTACCTGGTACCAAAGTATACGTTTCCTTTGGTACCAGAGTATACGTTACCTGGTACCAAAGTATAGGTTACCTGGTACCAAAGTATACGTTTCCTTTGGTACCAGAGTATACGTTACCTGGTACCAAAGTATGCGTTACCTGGTACCTGTTCTTTACTCGAGTATTTACATGTTCATGCTCATGCTCATGATCTTTATACCTTTCTACTTTTCACTGAACTGTTATATCCTTGCTCAGGGGGCTCAGGAGGAGGAGTCAGGCCGGGGGGGCGTGTCCAGCGTCACCAGTTCGAGGTGGAGCCCCAGAGTCGCCAACAGGCCAGGGACGATCGTTACGGTACCGCCGAGTCAACAGCCCTGAATCTGACCGTCTGTCTGCGGCTGAGGGCCGAGTTGACGGATACGGACAGAGGTGACGTAAACACCTGACATCTTTAATTTACTCGCCTCAGTTGACTTGACACTTCCCTTAAAAAAATGTGTGACATGGTTTTGGTTTCGCTTCTTGCTCTTCGGCCATGGATTTTTGCAACTGACTTGAGACTTGAATTGGACTCACAGATTTGACTTGAAACCTAATTGGACAAGACTTGTGACTTTGGTTTAAGCTCAGAGATTTGAGATTTGACTTGGACTTGCTAAATAGACTTTAGATCTTCTGAAAAACCTTGAGCTTGACTTGGTCTTTAATGTCTTGAAACATGAGTTGGACTTTCACTAGTCTCGGCTCGAGACTTTCTGTGATAAGACTTGAATTTGCATGAAAGACTTGAGACTTGTCTTGGACTTGTCTGGCCTGACTTGTTGATGAATTTAAGTGAGAATTTGAGTGTCTGTCGACTCACAGCCCGTCGAGTCTCCAGGCCTCTAAAGGTCTCTCTGCGTGTCCCTTCAGGTCGAGAATGGACATCCTTGGCTCTCCTTCTCGTCACGTTTACTCCTCACAGCCCGCTCAGATGCTGTCTGTTGACCCTGGTTGCCGTGGTGATCGTCAGGTCAGCGGCCGGCAGGAAGTGTCGGTGGCGTCAGTCGACCAGGAGGCGCACAGCAACGCCTTTATTCGCTCCGTCCCGCTGGCCGAGGAGGAGGACTTTGACAGCAAGGAGTGGGTGATCATTGACAAAGAGACGGAGCTTCGAGACTTCCAACCGACAACATCAGGAACCACAGACGAAGAGCCCGAGGAGCTCCGCCCCCTGGAGGAGCAGGAGGAGAGGAGGAGGCTCAGGGCGGGAGGTAAGAGCTGATATTTAAATGTCTGAGGTATCAGATAATGTTTTTCTGCTGTTTTCCACTTCATCATAATGACTGATGAGAAACTGAAAGTCAAACAGAAGGTTAGACCTTGTCCCGGTGTTTACGAGCATCTCCTTCTGTCTAAAAATCGTTTACAGGATAAAATAATGAATACAAATAAAACGTTTGTTGTCCTGCAGGAGGCGAGCTGGTGGTTCGACCAAAGACTCACACCAGGGAGAGCAGCCGAGGGATGCTAACGCTAACGGAGGAGGAGGCGTCAAGGAGGAGCGGAGGAAGCCCCGCCCAGTCACCGTGTCACTCACTACCATCAGGGCGCCCTCGCCGGAGAGAGTCAGAGCCCATTGGACCTCAAAGACCGGTAAGAGACCCAGCCAGCCAATCAAGGGAGAGCTTGGCTCTCTGGTGTTGGTGGACAGATGAGGAGGTGGGCGGCTGCCATGCAAAGACTCTGACACAAGGAGGCGCTGTGCTTCAGCTGCGCCGCCTCAGGTATCTGTCCATCAACATGCAGCTTAAAGGACAAATCCAGCTAATCACAGGTCTGCTCTCTGCGACCCATCAGTGTGAGTGATCCTGAAGGTTTGAGCGTCACTGTGGGATGATAAGAGCTAAAACCTCAAACCTAAAGGGGATTGGTTCAAACCCCAGACCTATTGTTCAGACGACTGAAGTGCCCTTTAGCACGGCGCTGAACCCCGACAGTATGTGTCAGGAAAGACTGCGAGGTCAGCAAACCTTCACTGGATTAATAAACCATTTGAAAATTCTTTCATAACAATAACGATTATAATACATTTTATTTATAACGCACTTTACATGTGAAGCAATCTCAAAGTTTAACAGACCAAGAAGGGACCAAAAAAGGGCGAGGAGGAGGAGCCAGAGATAAGCAAGTGGTTGGCAATCAATGAGGACGAGGGGGAAGAGTTTTGTCTTCAATTGTTGATGGATTCACCTTCTTGTTCACCCGTCATGAATAGAAGGCGTTGCTTAAATACTTTGAGCTATCGATCATTCACAAGGATTGTATCATTTGAAAACGTGGTATCAAAGTATCGAAACATCGGGTAAAGGTAATGAGCAGAACACTGTGCCTCCTGCTGGACTTGTCCTTTAAATCGTCACAGTGATGACCTACAGGTGTGTTGCAGCAGCAGCGTCTCCAGCCGACATCCGTCACAGGCAGTCGATCTGTTCAACCAGCAGCAGCAGCAGATAAACAAACATCTGACTGTGAAAACGTTCTCCGACAGTTAAAGAGCAGCTAATGCTGTAAGCGACATTGAAACGCAGCAGCTAACTATGTTGATCCCGTCTTCACACATCCTGAAAACGTTTGGTGCACGTCAAAGCTCTATTGTTTAGTATCTCCTTCTACGCTGATGACACCGTGCTGTTCTGGGATTTATGAATTTCCCTGATCACATCTGGAGCTCTAGTTTGAAGACACTCAAGGAACAGGAGGAGGAAACACGTAGCTTAGCATAATGACCGGAAACAGCTAGCTTGATTTGATGTTCCTCCTTACTTACCACTGATGAACATCATGTGTTAACATAATAAACTTATCAGAAGTTTAGATGTCTCGTTAGAGGCGCTGCTGTTGGTTCGACTTCCTCCTCGACTTCCTGTGACATGTTCAAACCTGATCCTGCTGTTTCTGAACGCTGCTGTTGTCTTTTATGTGTTCATGGAGCAAAGCTGAAATGTTTTCCATCTCTCTGCTTTTGCTCATAACTTTTACTTTGGACCATTGTTTTATTCTGAAGGAATGAATGGGAAACAGCAGCTACTTCCCTCCTGTATGATCTGACCTGTAGCCATGATGTTGACGATGTTGTTCTGCTGTGTTTCCTCTCTGACACGACCAGGTCGTACAGAGGACACACACACACACACACACACACACACACGCACACACATTTATCAGAGATGCTCCGACCTGCTGAGTGTCAAATATTTTACTTCCTGTTTCCTTCTGAATTTTTATGACATAATTTATGTTGAACGTGTCTTTAGATATGAAGTAAACGTTAAATGTTCCCTTGTTAGAAAGATTCAAACTCTTGAAGTTTTTCCTCTCACTCTTTAACACAAAGACGTTTCCTGCTGAAGGATCTCTGACAGACTCTGTGTCTCTCTGTCTCACTGAACAACTGATTTTTCATGATGATTTATATCCGTTAATTATTCATATTCATCTGCAATATTTCCTGTTAAGTGCTACGTCTCACATCAGGTCAAACTTTTTAATAACGCGCTCACACATTGAGGTTTTATCATTGAAGTGTCCCTCTGTAACAACATTATATTCATTAAATAACATGTTAACATGCTGCGCTCCCCCAGCCTGCGAAGGAGAGAGAGAGAGGGAGGGAGAGAGAGTGGGAGCGAGCACATACATACAGGCAGTGCAGACGTGAGGCTCCGCCCTCGGGCAGAGAGGTGAGGGGACAAGCAGGGTCAGAGAAACGTTCTGTGTTTCTCCTCCTGTATGTCAAACCTTTCTGTCCTCTGCTGATTGGCTCCTCACGTCTATACTGCAGACTAGTTTGTTGTGTGTGTGGTCGTCGGTAAGTGTTTGTGTCGCTGTGTGCACGCCATGAAACGACTCGTGTGTGAGATTGGCTATGGGTGGTCAGCAGTCAGGGAAGAGCAAGCAGTACAGTCACCCACACATCTTCTGGTGCCCCTTTATGATTCAGGCCCTGTGCCAACATTTAGCTTAGGGAAAGTGTTTGGGATGATCTGAATTCAGAAATGTTGTCTTACAGTTGATGAGAATTTCTTTTGTGAATTCATACTAAGATATTGTAATTTCTTTCTGAAGCCTGCTTTAACTTACACTCAGATAGTCTCTGTTTACACTCAGATAGTCTCTGTTTACACTCAGATAGTCTCTGTTTACACTCAGATAGTCTCTACTTACACTCAGATAGTCTCTGTTTACACTCAGATAGTCTCTGCTTACACTCAGATAGTCTCTGTTTACACTCAGATAGTCTCTACTTACACTCAGATAGTCTCTGTTTACACTCAGATAGTCTCTGTTTACACTCAGATAGTCTCTGTTTACACTCAGATAGTCTCTACTTACACTCAGATAGTCTCTACTTACACTCAGATAGTCTCTACTTACACTCAGATAGTCTCTGTTTACATTCAGATAGTCTCTGTTTACACTCAGATAGTCTCTGTTTACACTCAGATAGTCTCTACTTACACTCAGATAGTCTCTGCTTACACTCAGATAGTCTCTGTTTACACTCAGATAGTCTCTACTTACACTCAGATAGTCTCTGTTTACACTCAGATAGTCTCTGTTTACACTCAGATAGTCTCTGTTTACACTCAGATAGTCTCTGCTTACACTCAGATAGTCTCTGTTTACACTCAGATAGTCTCTGTTTACACTCAGATAGTCTCTGTTTACACTCAGATAGTCTCTGTTTACACTCAGATAGTCTCTGTTTACACTCAGATAGTCTCTGTTTACACTCAGATAGTCTCTACTTAAACTCAGATAGTCTCTGCTTACACTCAGATAGTCTCTGTTTACACTCAGATAGTCTCTACTTACACTCAGATAGTCTCTACTTACACTCAGATAGTCTCTGCTTACACTCAGATAGTCTCTGTTTACACTCAGATAGTCTCTGTTTACACTCAGATAGTCTCTGCTTACACTCAGATAGTCTCTGTTTACACTCAGATAGTCTCTGTTTACACTCAGATAGTCTCTACTTACACTCAGATAGTCTCTACTTACACTCAGATAGTCTCTGCTTACACTCAGATAGTCTCTGTTTACACTCAGATAGTCTCTACTTACAGTCAGATAGTCTCTGTTTACACTCAGATAGTCTCTGTTTACACTCAGATAGTCTCTACTTACAGTCAGATAGTCTCTGCTTACACTCAGATAGTCTCTGTTTACACTCAGATAGTCTCTACTTACAGTCAGATAGTCTCTGTTTACACTCAGATAGTCTCTACTTACACTCAGATAGTCTCTGCTTACACTCAGATAGTCTCTGTTTACACTGAGATAGTCTCTACTTACACTGAGATAGTCTCTACTTACACTCAGATAGTCTCTACTTACACTCAGATAGTCTCTGTTTACACTCAGATAGTCTCTACTTACACTCAGATAGTCTCTACTTACACTCAGATAGTCTCTACTTACACTCAGATAGTCTCTGTTTACACTCAGATAGTCTCTACTTACACTCAGATAGTCTCTACTTACACTCAGATAGTCTCTACTTACACTCAGATAGTCTCTACTTACACTCAGATAGTCTCTGCTTACACTCAGATAGTCTCTGTTTACACTCAGATAGTCTCTACTTACACTCAGATAGTCTCTGTTTACACTCAGATAGTCTCTGTTTACACTCAGATAGTCTCTGTTTACACTCAGATAGTCTCTGTTTACACTCAGATAGTCTCTGTTTACACTCAGATAGTCTCTACTTACAGTCAGATAGTCTCTGTTCACACTCAGATAGTCTCTACTTACACTCAGATAGTCTCTGTTTACACTCAGATAGTCTCTACTTACACTCAGATAGTCTCTGTTTACACTCAGATAGTCTCTGTTTACACTCAGATAGTCTCTGTTCACACTCAGATAGTCTCTGTTTACACTCAGATAGTCTCTGTTTACACTCAGATAGTCTCTGTTCACACTCAGATAGTCTCTGTTCACACTCAGATAGTCTCTGTTTACACTCAGATAGTCTCTGTTCACACTCAGATAGTCTCTGTTCACACTCAGATAGTCTCTACTTACACTCAGATAGTCTCTGTTTACACTCAGATAGTCTCTGTTTACACTCAGATAGTCTCTGTTCACACTCAGATAGTCTCTGTTTACACTCAGATAGTCTCTGTTTACACTCAGATAGTCTCTGTTCACACTCAGATAGTCTCTGTTCACACTCAGATAGTCTCTGTTTACACTCAGATAGTCTCTGTTCACACTCAGATAGTCTCTGTTCACACTCAGATAGTCTCTGTTTACACTGAGATAGTCTCTGTTTACACTCAGATAGTCTCTGTTCACACTCAGATAGTCTCTGTTTACACTCAGATAGTCTCTGTTTACACTCAGATAGTCTCTGTTCACACTCAGATAGTCTCTGTTCACACTCAGATAGTCTCTGTTTACACTCAGATAGTCTCTACTTACACTCAGATAGTCTCTGTTTACACTCAGATAGTCTCTGTTCACACTCAGATAGTCTCTGTTTACACTGAGATAGTCTCTGTTTACACTCAGATAGTCTCTGCTTACACTCAGATAGTCTCTGTTTACACTGAGATAGTCTCTGTTTACACTCAGATAGTCTCTGTTCACACTCAGATAGTCTCTGTTCACACTCAGATAGTCTCTGTTTACACTCAGATAGTCTCTGTTTACACTCAGATAGTCTCTACTTACACTCAGATAGTCTCTGTTCACACTCAGATAGTCTCTGTTTACACTCAGATAGTCTCTACTTACACTCAGATAGTCTCTGTTTACACTCAGATAGTCTCTGTTTACACTCAGATAGTCTCTGTTCACACTCAGATAGTCTCTGTTTACACTCAGATAGTCTCTGTTTACACTCAGATAGTCTCTGTTCACACTCAGATAGTCTCTGTTCACACTCAGATAGTCTCTACTTACACTCAGATAGTCTCTGTTTACACTCAGATAGTCTCTGTTCACACTCAGATAGTCTCTGTTTACACTCAGATAGTCTCTGTTTACACTCAGATAGTCTCTGTTTACACTCAGATAGTCTCTGTTTACACTGAGATAGTCTCTGTTTACACTCAGATAGTCTCTGTTTACACTCAGATAGTCTCTGTTTACACTCAGATAGTCTCTGTTTACACTCAGATAGTCTCTGTTCACACTCAGATAGTCTCTGTTTACACTCAGATAGTCTCTGTTTACACTCAGATAGTCTCTGTTCACACTCAGATAGTCTCTGTTCACACTCAGATAGTCTCTGTTTACACTCAGATAGTCTCTGTTCACACTCAGATAGTCTCTACTTACACTCAGATAGTCTCTGTTTACACTCAGATAGTCTCTGTTCACACTCAGATAGTCTCTGCTTACACTCAGATAGTCTCTGTTCACACTCAGATAGTCTCTGTTTACACTCAGATAGTCTCTGTTCACACTCAGATAGTCTCTGTTTACACTCAGATAGTCTCTACTTACACTCAGATAGTCTGTTTACACTCAGATAGTCTCTGTTTACACTCAGATAGTCTCTGTTCACACTCAGATAGTCTCTGTTCACACTCAGATAGTCTCTGTTTACACTCAGATAGTCTCTGTTCACACTCAGATAGTCTCTACTTACACTCAGATAGTCTCTGTTTACACTCAGATAGTCTCTGTTTACACTCAGATAGTCTCTGTTTACACTCAGATAGTCTCTACTTACACTCAGATAGTCTCTGTTTACACTCAGATAGTCTCTGTTCACACTCAGATAGTCTCTACTTACACTCAGATAGTCTCTACTTACACTCAGATAGTCTCTGTTTACATTCAGATAGTCTCTGTTTACACTCAGATAGTCTCTGTTTACACTCAGATAGTCTCTACTTACACTCAGATAGTCTCTGTTTACACTCAGATAGTCTCTGTTTACACTCAGATAGTCTCTGTTTACACTCAGATAGTCTCTGCTTACACTCAGATAGTCTCTACTTACACTCAGATAGTCTCTGTTTACACTCAGATAGTCTCTGTTTACACTCAGATAGTCTCTGTTTACACTCAGATAGTCTCTGTTTACACTCAGGGAATCCACGCTTGCTCTCCAATATATTGTTGCTTGTTATAAATAGAAAGATATAAATGAATTTGATCTAGAGATCTGTGCAAGTACCACATACTGGAGAGCAAGCAGAGCAAATCTAAGTGTAAGCAGGGACTATTGAAGACCAGGGCAGACAAGGGTGACCTTCCTCTCACTTACGTCTTTAGTGGAGAAGCTCTGAAGCCGTTAAATTGTTGTTTGAAAGATGTGGAACCATGTTGTTGATGTGCTGGTGATAAACCAGCTCTGTCGTGTGTGTTGGTACGTCTGTCAGACTTGTTGCTCAGTTGCTTAGTTCCTATTTGTTTTGTTTCTTTTTTTTGTCATTTCTAAAAGATAATAAAGAGTCTTTATGTTTTGTTCTGCTGGTTGGACAAAAGAAGAAGTTTGTCCTATTGTTAGGAAAACATCTGGCATATTAATCAATATTAAGTTATTCATTATTGCTCTTATCTAACGGTGGAGCTCTGCATCTGCAGCTCTGACACTAAATTAGACCACACTGTCTAAATTAGATTTGAGTAAAATCCAGGTAAACACTGACTGGATAGTTTCTATAAGGGTCTGTTGGTAAGAACAGGTGTGTGTAGATCTGTTCTGATGGCGTTTTGTTCATGAAAACTTTGAATATTGATGTGTTCCTGTCGGGCCACGTATAATTTAATTCCGATTGGGTCCTTGGGGGTCCCAGCTTTTCTTAGAAACAAGGAGGGGGGGGCTCCAAGGTTGGGGACCTCCGCTTTAGACAGACGGTCTTCAGCTGATCTAGTCTGAGGGCCCACCAAGTCCTTCATGAAAATCTTGATCAGATTCATTTGATGAAAAATGGTGCAGTTTGGACCTCGGAGGGAACAAAGCCACCAAATGTGCTTCTTTCACCTTTTGACACTATTTTATTCTTGGCACCTTTTTCAGCCTGAAGATCGACTTCATTTACTTTTTTAGACCGACGTGTTTCAGCTCGTGGCCTTCATCAGGGTCATAAAGGCCACGAGCTGACACACCTCGGTCTAATGAAGTCGAGCTTCATGTTGCTGGAGCTTTTTGACTCTGAGTCTTTCTCTCTCCATGCACATTGGTAGTGGGTGAAGTGGTGCCAGAAAACCCGACTTCTTCACACCTTTATCTTTTTGGACTCCTGGTCCCCGTAATATAAACCATTAATATAAACTTAAAACTACCGAAAGTATATCTCTGAACAATAAAGGAGCTTGAAACAGTAAAAGTCACACCAAATAAAAATTAAACGACACACTTCTGTACTTATAGGCTGTAAAACTAACGGAAATGCAGCATTTCGATAGAAGAGGACCAAATCTGACGAATCAGAAAAGAGCTGAAACTCTGGTAATTTAACTGCAGCAGTACCGGCGCCTCCTGGAGGCTGCAGAGCTCATTACAGCCACAATATGACCGAACAACAACCTGAGTATTTATCTGGTTTTTATTGTGGTGTTATTCATGTCTTTATTCTTCTATGTAAACATGTTTAAAGTTGATGCAGTCATTACATTTCTAAAGGGTTCATCCTCTGGAGATCAGGACATTTCATGACGTGTGTGCTTGAACATTTTGTCCTCATGGGGGCGCTAGAGGAAAGGTAAAAAACATTAGCACAGCTGTTTTGAACATTTTACATTTTGCTTCAGGTTCTACGTTGTAATCATGAGCGTGGTGACTTTTTGATTTCATATTATTCATTTATAAACTTATACATGTATGTGACCTTTTGATTTATTCATGCACTCATTTCTTTATCACAGTCAGGTTTGTTCCTCCGTACGTGCCCTCTGCTCTCTTTATCACAGTCAGGTTTGGTCCTCCGTACGTGCCCTCTGCTCTCTTTATCACAGTCAGGTTTGGTCCTCCGTACGTGCCCTCTGCTCTCTTTATCACAGTCAGGTTTGGTCCTCCGTACGTGCCGGCTGCTCTCTTTATCACAGTCAGGTTTGGTCCTCCGTACGTGCCCTCTGCTCTCTTTATCACAGTCAGGTTTGGTCCTCCGTACGTGCCCTCTGCTCTCTTTATCACAGTCAGGTTTGGTCCTCCGTACGTGCCCTCTGCTCTCTTTATCACAGTCAGGTTTGGTCCTCCGTACGTGCCCTCTGCTCTCTTTATCACAGTCAGGTTTGTTCCTCCGTACGTGCCGGCTGCTCTCTTTATCACAGTCAGGTTTGGTCCTCCGTACGTGCCCTCTGCTCTCTTTATCACAGTCAGGTTTGGTCCTCCGTACGTGCCCTCTGCTCTCTTTATCACAGTCAGGTTTGGTCATCCGTACGTGCCCTCTGCTCTCTTTATCACAGTCAGGTTTGGTCCTCCGTACGTGCCCTCTGCTCTCTTTATCACAGTCAGGTTTGGTCCTCCGTACGTGCCCTCTGCTCTCTTTATCACAGTCAGGTTTGGTCCTCCGTACGTGCCGGCTGCTCTCTTTATCACAGTCAGGTTTGGTCCTCCGTACGTGCCCTCTGCTCTCTTTATCACAGTCAGGTTTGTTCCTCCGTACGTGCCCTCTGCTCTCTTTATCACAGTCAGGTTTGGTCCTCCGTACGTGCCCTCTGCTCTCTTTATCACAGTCAGGTTTGGTCCTCCGTACGTGCCCTCTGCTCTCTTTATCACAGTCAGGTTTGGTCCTCCGTACGTGCCCTCTGCTCTCTTTATCACAGTCAGGTTTGGTCCTCCGTACGTGCCCTCTGCTCTCTTTATCACAGTCAGGTTTGGTCCTCCGTACATGCCCTCTGCTCTCTTTATCACAGTCAGGTTTGGTCCTCCGTACGTGCCCTCTGCTCTCTTTATCACAGTCAGGTTTGGTCCTCCGTACGTGCCCTCTGCTCTCTTTATCACAGTCAGGTTTGGTCCTCCGTACATGCCCTCTGCTCTCTTTATCACAGTCAGGTTTGGTCCTCCGTACATGCCCTCTGCTCTCTTTATCACAGTCAGGTTTGGTCCTCCGTACGTGCCCTCTGCTCTCTTTATCACAGTCAGGTTTGGTCCTCCGTACGTGCCCTCTGCTCTCTTTATCACAGTCAGGTTTGGTCCTCCGTACATGCCCTCTGCTCTCTTTATCACAGTCAGGTTTGTTCCTCCGTACGTGCCGGCTGCTCTCTTTATCACAGTCAGGTTTGGTCCTCCGTACGTGCCGGCTGCTCTCTTTATCACAGTCAGGTTTGGTCCTCCGTACGTGCCCTCTGCTCTCTTTATCACAGTCAGGTTTGGTCATCCGTACGTGCCCTCTGCTCTCTTTATCACAGTCAGGTTTGGTCCTCCGTACGTGCCCTCTGCTCTCTTTATCACAGTCAGGTTTGGTCCTCCGTACATGCCCTCTGCTCTCTTTATCACAGTCAGGTTTGGTCCTCCGTACATGCCCTCTGCTCTCTTTATCACAGTCAGGTTTGGTCCTCCGTACGTGCCGGCTGCTCTCTTTATCACAGTCAGGTTTGGTCCTCCGTACGTGCCCTCTGCTCTCTTTATCACAGTCAGGTTTGTTCCTCCGTACGTGCCCTCTGCTCTCTTTATCACAGTCAGGTTTGGTCCTCCGTACGTGCCCTCTGCTCTCTTTATCACAGTCAGGTTTGGTCCTCCGTACGTGCCGGCTGCTCTCTTTATCACAGTCAGGTTTGGTCCTCCGTACGTGCCCTCTGCTCTCTTTATCACAGTCAGGTTTGGTCATCCGTACGTGCCGGCTGCTCTCTTTATCACAGTCAGGTTTGGTCCTCCGTACGTGCCCTCTGCTCTCTTTATCACAGTCAGGTTTGGTCCTCCGTACGTGCCCTCTGCTCTCTTTATCACAGTCAGGTTTGGTCCTCCGTACGTGCCCTCTGCTCTCTTTATCACAGTCAGGTTTGGTCCTCCGTACATGCCGGCTGCTCTCTTTATCACAGTCAGGTTTGGTCCTCCGTACATGCCCTCTGCTCTCTTTATCACAGTCAGGTTTGGTCCTCCGTACGTGCCCTCTGCTCTCTTTATCACAGTCAGGTTTGGTCCTCCGTACATGCCGGCTGCTCTCTTTATCACAGTCAGGTTTGGTCCTCCGTACGTGCCCTCTGCTCTCTTTATCACAGTCAGGTTTGGTCCTCCGTACATGCCGGCTGCTCTCTTTATCACAGTCAGGTTTGGTCCTCCGTACATGCCCTCTGCTCTCTTTATCACAGTCAGGTTTGGTCCTCCGTACGTGCCGGCTGCTCTCTTTATCACAGTCAGGTTTGGTCCTCCGTACGTGCCCTCTGCTCTCTTTATCACAGTCAGGTTTGGTCCTCCGTACGTGCCGGCTGCTCTCTTTATCACAGTCAGGTTTGGTCCTCCGTACGTGCCGGCTGCTCTCTTTACGTGCCGGCTGCTCTCTTTATCACAGTCAGGTTTGGTCCTCCGTACGCGCCCTCTGCTCTCTTTATCACAGTCAGGTTTGGTCCTCCGTACGTGCCCTCTGCTCTCTTTATCACAGTCAGGTTTGGTCCTCCGTACGTGCCGGCTGCTCTCTTTATCACAGTCAGGTTTGGTCCTCCGTACATGCCCTCTGCTCTCTTTATCACAGTCAGGTTTGGTCCTCCGTACGTGCCCTCTGCTCTCTTTATCACAGTCAGGTTTGGTCCTCCGTACGTGCCGGCTGCTCTCTTTATCACAGTCAGGTTTGGTCCTCCGTACGTGCCGTCTGCTCTCTTTATCACAGTCAGGTTTGGTCCTCCGTACGTGCCGGCTGCTCTCTTTATCACAGTCAGGTTTGGTCCTCCGTACGTGCCGGCTGCTCTCTTTACGTGCCGGCTGCTCTCTTTATCACAGTCAGGTTTGGTCCTCCGTACGTGCCGGCTGCTCTCTTTATCACAGTCAGGTTTGGTCCTCCGTACGTGCCGGCTGCTCTCTTTACGTGCCGGCTGCTCTCTTTATCACAGTCAGGTTTGGTCCTCCGTACGTGCCGGCTGCTCTCTTTATCACAGTCAGGTTTGGTCCTCCGTACGTGCCGGCTGCTCTCTTTACGTGCCGGCTGCTCTCTTTATCACAGTCAGGTTTGGTCCTCCGTACGTGCCGGCTGCTCTCTTTATCACAGTCAGGTTTGGTCCTCCGTACGTGCCGGCTGCTCTCTTTACGTGCCGGCTGCTCTCTTTATCACAGTCAGGTTTGTTCCTCCGTACGTGCCCTCTGCTCTCTTTATCACAGTCAGGTTTGGTCCTCCGTACGTGCCGGCTGCTCTCTTTATGACAGTCAGGTTTGGTCCTCCGTACGTGCCGGCTGCTCTCTTTACGTGCCGGCTGCTCTCTTTATCACAGTCAGGTTTGTTCCTCCGTACGTGCCCTCTGCTCTCTTTATCACAGTCAGGTTTGGTCCTCCGTACATGCCGGCTGCTCTCTTTATGACAGTCAGGTTTGGTCCTCCGTACGTGCCGGCTGCTCTCTTTACGTGCCCTCTGCTCTCTTTATCACAGTCAGGTTTGGTCCTCCGTACGTGCCCTCTGCTCTCTTTATCACAGTCAGGTTTGGTCCTCCGTACGTGCCCTCTGCTCTCTTTATCACAGTCAGGTTTGGTCCTCCGTACGTGCCCTCTGCTCTCTTTATCACAGTCAGGTTTGGTCCTCCGTACGTGCCCTCTGCTCTCTTTATCACAGTCAGGTTTGGTCCTCCGTACGTGCCCTCTGCTCTCTTTATCACAGTCAGGTTTGGTCCTCCGTACGTGCCCTCTGCTCTCTTTATCACAGTCAGGTTTGGTCCTCCGTACGTGCCCTCTGCTCTCTTTATCACAGTCAGGTTTGGTCCTCCGTACGTGCCCTCTGCTCTCTTTATCACAGTCAGGTTTGTTCCTCCGTACGTGCCCTCTGCTCTCTTTATCACAGTCAGGTTTGGTCCTCCGTACGTGCCCTCTGCTCTCTTTATCACAGTCAGGTTTGGTCCTCCGTACGTGCCCTCTGCTCTCTTTATCACAGTCAGGTTTGGTCCTCCGTACGTGCCCTCTGCTCTCTTTATCACAGTCAGGTTTGGTCCTCCGTACGTGCCCTCTGCTCTCTTTATCACAGTCAGGTTTGGTCCTCCGTACGTGCCGGCTGCTCTCTTTATCACAGTCAGGTTTGGTCCTCCGTACGTGCCCTCTGCTCTCTTTATCACAGTCAGGTTTGGTCCTCCGTACGTGCCGGCTGCTCTCTTTATCACAGTCAGGTTTGGTCCTCCGTACGTGCCCTCTGCTCTCTTTATCACAGTCAGGTTTGGTCCTCCGTACGTGCCGGCTGCTCTCTTTACAGGCTTGATGTCTTTTGCACAAACCACCTTTTAGTCGTATTTTAGCTTCTTTTATTTTCCATGCGGATGGCGAGCTTTGCTCCGCGCCGATAGCGAGCTCTGTTCCACGCCATCCATCGAGGACTTCTCTTTTTTTACCCCTCTCCAATTTCCCCCCCCTCCACCCTCCACATAACTACTGATCCTTTGCCCCCAACTATCGCTTTAAAAGTACACAGTATGTCGAGTTTGAGTCACCTGAGGAGACAGACAAAGAGCGAGGGTGCCATTGGGACAACAGAAGAAGAAATAAAGTGATGTTTCGGGGTAAGCACAGTTTAGGAATAGTCCTTTACCTCTGTTCTCTCACTCCGTTCTGTTCCTCCTCTTCCTCCTCCTCCCCCCTCCTCCTCTTTTTGTTCACACATATTTCCTCCTTCTTTTCCTCCGTTGTGTGTCTGTGTTTTGTGTGCTTGAAGACTTCATCTCTCTTGAGTGTTCCCTGTTTTCTTTTTGCATCTCAGTGCTCATGTTGAGAAGTGTTCAGACTGTTGTAGCTTAGTGTCAGTCAGTGTCTTGCTGCTGTGTCCTTTTTGTGTAAAGGGGGGAACTCTCACCAATCTGGCAACCCATGCAGCTAACACTCAGTCATCTGTAGTCTTTCTGTAGAAACCAGCATGTGATAGCTGTAAATGTAGACTGTACGCTCCCCCAGCTTTTCTCACAGGCTCCTCCCCTCGCAACCTTTGACCAATCAGCTGCTTTAGATGAGCGAGAGCACCAATCAGCTCTCTCCTGTCTAACGCCCGGTCAGTGAGGGGTCGGGGCAGGAAGTCAAAACCTAGTTGTAGGAAAACATTAAATAAACATTTTATTTTGAAAGAGTCATCTTCCATCTTTTAACCCCGCCCCTCCCTCTCTCTGATTGGTCTGTCCGCAGT
>CM036537.1:35544054-35561554 GCA_020745685.1 Tautogolabrus adspersus | reverse complement strand
CAGTCCGGTTCTTTTGATCAGTGCGAACACAAACGTTGAACGCTTGAAGAGGTGGTCTTGGGCACGATCCATGTGTACTCGAGAACGGTCTGCGTGAGATGTGAACGCAACCATGCTCAAACAAGGGAAGTGGACCGTTATATGACGTCAAAGTAAACGGCGCAGCACGGGCCCGTTTCATCCTCTGAGCTGTACAGTAGCTGTGAGAGTAGGAAGAGGTTGGCGTCTCAGAAATAACAAACATTTTCACAGTTAGCAGGATGGACTCCACGAGTGGTTGCCATGGTTACTTCTTCTTCTTTCTGCTTTTTGGGGGATGTACATGCGCATATCGGGTACAGAACGATGTTACTAATGTGAACGCAGACCAGCGAGGGGGAGGGGGGGGGAAGCCTCATCTGACTGCTGAGTTTGAGTAAAATCCGGTCTTCCAGAGGGCCAGGGCCAGGGCCAGGGCCAGGGCCAGGGCCAGGGCCAGGGCCAGGGCCAGGGCCAGGGCCAGGGCCAGGGCCAGGGCCAGGGCCAGGGCCAGGGCCAGGGCCAGGGCCAGGGCCAGGGCCAGGGCCAGGGCCAGGGCCAGGGCCAGGGCCGTCTGTTCTCATTGGAGACGCTGTGAGGGGTTCTGCTTTGGTCACTCGGCCGTGTCGGTCAGGATTTTTGTGTCGTTTCTTCGTCTTCATCGAGCTTCCTGTTCACTTTTCAGTGACGTCACTGTTGCACTTTATCCCGGAGGAGCCGCATAGAGGGGTCGACTGTATCCATGCAATAAGTCAGACGTGGTGTTCAGTTAAATCCTTTTCTAATCAGACGGTCACTCCGACTCTTCGGACACAAACACGTTTAATCTGAAGATTTAAATCAGGAAATAAAAGTTCACACAGCAGCCGTTTTCCTCCAACGCTCTTTCTCGCCGTACAGCGGTTTGTTTTAGGCTTGATCATTTTATAAAAGTTTTTTATTGCTGCAGAACTTAAAGCTAGCTCAGTGTTTATCAAACCCTCAGGGGGGTCACGAGGGGCTCCATGGGGGTCATGAAAACAACAAACAATAATCAACTGACTAGCTAATTTTAGCTGTTAGCTTTCATTTGCTAATGTTAGCTGTCACCAGTTTGCACATTTACGAACATTTTTAAAACCTGCTAAAGTGAAACACGGAAAATACTGAAGTAGCATTTTAAAATTCCCACCCTGAGAGTAAGGTCAGAGGAAAATGGCCGCTGTGTGAATCAGTTAGAGAAAAGTAAACTAAGACTTAAATATCCCGTAAAGCCGAGCAGAGAGCGGGCGCGCATAACGTTATGACAACATTTAAATGTCGTAAACTTTGACTTCAGAGGGAAACTTGACGCCATGAAGCTACGAGCTCGCCAAAAGTCTCCTGTGTGTTCTTGATAAAACGTCTCCCTGCACGCCGTTACAACGCAACGTTAAACAAATACAAAGAATCAAACAAACAGAAGGAGGAGCTCTGAGTGAGAACTTCCTCCTGAAAAGACGTCTTTCAGTTGGACAAACCTTTTTAAGGCGTCCGTCACAAAGACTCACGAGAGAGTCGATGTTTTGTGTTTGAAATGAGGCGACAGCAGCGCTCCGTGCCATCTTCACTGAATGTTTTTAAAGTGTCCTGATCGTGAACACACTGAAAGAGACTGGTCAGGACGGCCATGTTGTCACGGTGGGAGCCAAACGGTGGTTTTCTTAAGGGCTACATTAACTTAATATGCACCACTTGTTGTTTCATGAAGCTCATGGCGTTAGCATTAGCTCAGCGTTAGACGAGCTGAGTTTGTTTTCATACTGCTTCTCGAGCGTTCAGGACGTCCTGTACGTTTTATATTTAGCATAGCGTTACACTACAGCCACTTAGAGAATGTATGAAGTGGACTAGCTGCTAACTTTATTTTGCACGCCTGCGGAAAGATTCACCAACCGTACAAGATTGTGACTGATTCAAAGTTTGGTCCTGTGTCACCGTTAGCACAGCGCCACATTCAGTTCAAACTGGTTCAGAAAGCTTTGAGTGTGCTTTCTATGCTGACGATACTCTGAGTTCAAAAAACGATACGCAGCATCAATGACGGTATGTTTACCGTCCGTCGCCACTCTTTGCATGAGATGTTTGTACGACACGCACCTCGACTGAAAACAGCACTGTACTGTAATAACAACGTAAACGAACATTCACCTCGGACTGAGGAGCGTCTTTTGTAAATAACTCGCTACTAAAAAAAGGGATACTCACGGATCATAGCGTGCGAGCTGATTCGTTACACGCCATCATCATGTTTCATCTTTGTTTATTATCTGAAGAAGTCATCGTACTGTTAACACTTACCGTCTGACCTTTGTTGCTTTGGACCTGATTCCCGTCAGACGTTCAAACTCTACAACAACAGATTCATGGCACGTTTCTGCAACGTCGACCTTTCAGCCAAACAAATGTCTTTGAGCAACTTCTCAGTTTCTTCCGGACCTAAAGCAACTTTGTTCGATTAAAGGCTTTTATAGGGCGGAGTCATGGCTGTCTGATGAATGACCTTAGAGACGCTGAAGCTGTCCGTCAAACCGTCTCCGTTTTGTTTGACTGGCGTCACGCTCCAAACAGAACTGGTTCCTACAGATGATATGTTGCCGACAGTGTTCAATATCAAATTATGTCAAGAAACTAAAAAGGCTGTCAAGATTTGAGATCCTTAAATCTTTTAAACAACACGCGTTTTAAAATGATTCCGAATTGAAACGATAGATTTCATCAGAAGAACCAAAGCTTCAGATCGTAAGTCGTACTTTAGAGAGAGAGGACGGTTTACACAAACGAGAGACAGCGTGCAGGAAGTGGCCAGAAATGTTCCCTACTTTAAAGCAAGAAAGCACCATTGGGTGAGGACGACTCTTTGTGTTGCCGTGGTAACAAACAGGTTTAAATAAGATTGTCTCAGTTTGAAAATATATAAGTATTTTGGAGTGTCGTGTCTCACTGCTGCTACCCATCTTTGTTATCGCTGCTAACTGTGTTCACGGGGTTTTAGTTAATTACACGGATCGTTCAAACATTTATTAATCATCTTCACTTCCACGTTACTGCGAAACATTTATACCTCATGAATCACACGACAAATAAAGGCGTGTAAAAACAGTGAAGCGCCATACATGTACGTAAAGATGTTTCTGGAATAACAGGGTGATATTGTACAGATGTCTGTCGAGAGAATTAAACTTTAGAGGTGAACACTCGCCCCCATGTTAGCTTCGTTAGCCACATTCACTGGTTTGTGACTCCCATCAGTACGCGTCATTTCTCGTTTATTCACAAAGGAAGTTCAGAGAATTTAAGGAAACCTTTTAGTCCAACGTTGTTTGTTTCTCGTTGATGATTTTTGGTGTTATAACAGGTGTTTAGCCTAGCTTAGCATAAAGACTGGAAGTAGAGGGAATCTGTTAGCTCAGCTCAGACATCACACAAAATGTTTACTATAAAGATCCCATCCTGCAGTCCGCCATTTTTAAATCCACAGCACAGTTCAAAGAGTTTGACAATTCTTTAAAAATCTGATACTTCAAGAAGTCGTCAAATTACGAGAATCCGATCAGAAAAGATTTAAATCGTAAGATTACAACTTCATTCTCGTAAGATTGGAAAGAGAGAAAGTCGTAACATTACGAGCGTCGTGGTAACAAACAGGGATCGATGTCTTTTGATGCTAAGCTAAGCTAAACACGTTGTGGACCTGAATATATTAGCGGCACAGTCATTACTAAATAATTCACTTTTATTGCAATAACAGCAGAGTTTTTGTTGTGGCGTTGAGGATTGGCGAGCTCTCAGTGCGTGTTCAGTGTGATGATCCGTGAGTGTCTTTCACGTGTAACATAAATGTTAGCGTTTTCTTTTATATCACTTTACGATTGTACAGTACTGCTTGTATAATTTACAGGTAAAGCATGTATTTTAAACCTTTTGTAAATGATGACAGTGTAAATATATACAGACATGTAGAGAGTCGTTCGGTTTGCAGTTAATCTCTAATAGCATGATCGTTAGCGGGGTTTAGGACGTGTGTACAGGCTGTATGTTGAATCTTCATGAAGGGAAACACTTGAAAATCACCTGATTATCTGACTGCGTGCTGTCTAAGGATAAACTCTGCAATGCATTTTTTGTGCCTTTTATATCAATGTATGTAATCTAGACAATCTTGAAAAGCTTGTGTACAACCAAAATGACATTAAAATGATTTTGGGGGCAAATAAACCAGTTCCTGTTGTGACTCTTTCCGGGAGAGGGACCGTTAGCACAAGTACCGACAAAGGGCAACACACTTTCATTCATTTTAAGGAGAATGGCGTCTCTCTCATGTCCACAGAGCGCCCCGCTCGCCTGTTTTCAGCACTATGTAACTTTGTCAGAGGGTCGAGGTCGTCTGGTGAGAAGTGCGTACGTCTTTACGGCACTAGTTCACACAGCAGCCTTCAGCTACAAAGCAGCCAGTTAGCCCGTCTCTGTACTGTTTGATACGACGGCTGAGGCTGAGAGGAAGAGGACGGAGACGGATGAAGATAAGAAGAGAGAGAGAGAGAGAGAGAGAGTGAGCGAGCGAGGAGCAGAGTGTACATCCCTGCAGATATTATTCAGAACAGATTGAGACGTAACGTTAGCCTGTATCGTTAGCGGTTTAATCGTTGTCTCATGTTTAGCAGCTTCACCGGCTACAGGAAGTCAGTTGGTCTTTGGCTTCTCACAACGCTGCTTCGCTGCTTGTCAATAAATGCACGTTGTCTAAGAGGGGAGGAGCTAACAGCACTGTGTTTTATGACAGTACAGTTTCCCTCAGAGACCTTTGGTGGGCGCCAGAGCCCACTAAACTAAATTCCTACATATTGTTGCTTTAAAAATCAACGAAGATGCGTTGTGAATGCTTGATTTAGATTTTTTTTGTGCATTAGCATACCGTTAGCGACCCACTTGTGTTCTTCTGCCTGCAGTGCCCTGTGTCTGTAGTGTTTGAGTGAACTTGAATTCGATATCGTAGTTTGTGGTAATTTGAAACAACAGATGTTTAAAGATTATACGGCTGACGCAGCACAGGAATGTGGACACATCAGGTCTGTGGAAGTAGTGCTTAAACAAAGGGGCTAGCTGCTGGTAAAGTCAAGCCCTGAAAAATGTCTTAATATAGCAAACATTTACATCGTCATTGGTTTCCTAAATAACATGGCCCGTCTGCTTCAATGTAAAGCCTAGCTTCCATGCCGACACTCTGACTGGTGTCTTCTTAAAGGGGCAGAGCTGACGGCATCGCCTCGTACAACCCCACATCAAAAATACCGAACTGTCTCTTTAAGGTTCGTAGGTCCAAGATTGTCTTCATCAGAATGTCTGCTTAGTGCTGCACACTGGCCTTCAACACAGTATCGTTGGTATCGTACAAGTCTTGGTCAACAGGGCCCTTTAACGGGGCGTTCTGCAACACGAGAGCACTCAATGTCTGCATGGTGACACCAATATGGCTTTGAACCTCAGACTTTGGACAATTCAAGCCTAAAAGTGCTTCAAGGAAAGCAGTGACTGTCATTATTTGGTTTGAAAACTCTACCACATCCCCACTGTGAGTTTAAAGAAGTCCTCTGTCCTCTGAGACCTTAAACCTCAGCTAGTAGTTTGGATATTATTGGAATAATTGGTTCACTGAGACGAACAGGAAGTGAAACTTAAACTAACTAAATTGATTTATAGGTTAAAGTGAGACGCATTTCGATTTGCTTAACAACGTTTTCTAGCCAGCTCCTTCATGCTTTCTTGTTTTTAATTTATTTGGTAAAACTAAGAGTTTTGTTGTATTTTTTTCAGGTGCTGTCGCCCACCGAGCCTAGCATCCCATCACCGTCCTCCCA
This sequence comes from Tautogolabrus adspersus, assembly GCA_020745685.1. Lineage (NCBI taxonomy): Eukaryota > Metazoa > Chordata > Actinopteri > Labriformes > Labridae > Tautogolabrus > Tautogolabrus adspersus. The sequence continues at coordinate 35,555,660 of CM036537.1, read as the reverse complement.
AGACTATCGGACGAAGGGCCAGGGAGACGAGAAGGAGCATTTCCACATCCTCCCTCAGCTCCAGGCCAAGAGGGCCGACTTCCTCACTGTCATGCTAACCGGTACCTTACCTCAGCGCCGGAGCTTCGCCACACCGGATGAAGAAGACCAAGAGCCTGCAGGGCCAAGAGATGATGATGTCACTAAGAGTGAGTCAAACAGCGAGGCCAGTCAGAAGAGCACTGAACGCAGCCAGGACGCTGCGCCTTCAACCCTCATGGCCGAGGACCAGAGGGGTCAGAGGGAGCACGCCTCAGCCGCTGACGCAGACCCCGACCTGGAGGACGCTTCAAAAACCCTCGTCCTGTTCTCTCCTGGGGACACTCGTAAGTCTCCCTCTGGTGCTGATCATGGTCTAGAGGGTGAGCTGGCTACACCGTGTGCCCTCTCATCCCGTAACCTCCTGGTCGGGGAGGGGCTTCAGCCAGAGTCCTCAGAGACTGGACGTTTGTCCCCCGCTCTCAGGTCGGACCTCAGGCCTTCTACTCCAATCGCTCCTGCTTCTCCGCCCTTCACAAAGGTAGAGCGCACATTCATCCATATTGCAGAGACATCACATCTCAACGTCATGTCTTCCAATGGTCACTCTGCCCGAGAGAGTGACCGGGAAGTCCTGGCCATCATGAAGGCATCAGCGGTAGAGGACGACAACCATGAACAAGGAATAGAACCAACAACAGAAAAGTCTCCAGAGGAGTCCATGCCAGACCAAGGTACAACTTCTGATAAGCATCCCAAAACTGAAAATGGTCCGTCACCTGTGATGGCCAAGTCTTTAGAGCCTGTTCCAGAAGCCCTGTCTCCTGTTCTCGAAGTTAAAGATCTTTCTCTGAATCTTAAGAAACATTTACCATCCAGTGAAGAAGACGCAAAGTTTCAGACGACTGCATCAGAACTACAGGCTGCAATTAAACCCAAAATAAAAAGCAGAATCCCAATCCTCATCTCTGAAGAAGACTCTGGCTCTGAGCAGTCCTCCTCCCTCTCAGCTCGGGCTCGGCTACAGCAGCGGGCCAAGCAGCTTGACTTGGCCCGCATGTTGGTCCAGAGGCAGCAGGGTCGCTGGATGAGGAGGAGGATGCTGTCTGGGACGTCCTCGTCGTTATCCTCTGGGGACGAAGAGCGCAGGAGGGCTTCTGAAACTCTGTCTACCACTGGCTCAGAGGAGGACACGCATACCTCAGACGAGTCCAGGAGGAGCTCCCGTCTCAAGCCCACTAAAGAGCAAGGCTCCAAGGAGTGCAGGAGCAGGATTCCCAGGCCTGTCACCCCCATAAAGAGGCCTTCAGTTGGGCTTGCCGCTGTTTCTCCCTCTCCTCTCTCCCTGCCAGAGTCCAGCGCTACCAAAGGAGCATCATCCTTCGCTATTGGGTATGATTCTGTTCCTTCTTTTGTGGTGACCAGTTCTGATTCGTAGGTAGTTTTGCAAGGTGTTTTTTGTACATTTTTTGAACATTTTTGTATCTATGGTTCAGAGAGAAAGAAGAAATATTATCTGTATCTCCACTTGGTGGGAGTATTTGTAAGATAGTCTTGTTAAGTCTATGGTCAGGTAGACATGCGCCTGTCTTTCATTTACGTTTGAACAGCCTGAGCTTCTGCGTCAACATGAACATGACCGATGACAACAGCAGCAAGTCATCTTACATCTCAGAAAGTTTCAAACTATTCTTCTTCGTCATTTTTCTTCACTGCTCGAGTCTGCCTCCACACTTCCCAGTGGTATTAGAACATTTTGTCTGTATCCATAAGCTCCAGAAAACGTGCAAGAATACGCAGAGAAATGAACACACAGTATGGACACAAGGCTCCGTCTGTATTTGTTCCTTATGTAGAGCATAAAGGAGCCTTAAATGGTTGAATAGCAAACAACAAAATCGAGCAAACAGAAGTTCCTCACAGGACCTTTGAATGACTAAAACTTGTTTTACACTTCAGGTTGTTAAGAAACTGTGAGTTCATTAATATGACCAACCCTTGTGAACTTCCTTTTTCTGATCTATCAGGTAACTAAAATCGTTTCAGTGTCAGGTATCGCTTCAGGAGTATCGTGAGGCTAAAGTTGGAAGAAGTTGAAGGCAACATTTTGGTATTCTGAAGAAGTTCTAATAAAATATTTTTGTTGAATTGGTGTTTATAACCTTCTGTTTTCTCTCCTGTCCACAGAAATCAGAAAATAGGACTAAGCACTCTTAGCACTCAAAGAAAATCCAAACCCGCCGTCCCAAGGTCCTCCTCCTCATGTCCTCGTCCTTCTGCTGCCCCTGCTCCGTCAGGTAGTCCTCGAATGCCCCTGAGAGTCCTGTTTGGGACCCGTCGCAGCCTTAGCTCCACCCACTGCAGGACAGATAGCCCCTCCCCTCAGAGGGTATGTCCGTCCAGGCAACCCCTTTCTGTTCGAGCCCCAACCGTCCCTGTGCTACCGCCCAGGACAACGACAAACATGCGGCGCAGCGCCTCGCAGGAAGCCACAGCCCAGACCTCCTCCGGCATCACGCCATCCAGGACCCGGCCCAAAGCAGCCGCTGCTGCAGCTAAGGGGAAGCCAAATACCAGGGAGAAGTCTGTGCCCGCTAGATAATACAAAGAGACTCAAAGCTGAGTTACATTTGTGTATAATCAGTCCCCGGACACGCTACGCCTCAAACGTTTTCACCTGACTCCATATTAGACCTCCTTCAGTTCATTTAATGTATACTGATCTCTTCTATTTTCCAAGGACAGCTAACAAACTTTCTTCATGGGCTTCCAGTAATCCTGACTGACGGTCGTACAGAACTGTTGCTGCCATGGTGCTATGGATGTGTGCTGCTTCCTGGGCGATCCCTGGTTTAACCACCCCAACCAAGTCCAGCTCCAGAGACTCTCACCTTAGGACTGCTTTCCACTTGGCGTTTTTTTTCTGGCAGAGAGTTTGGATGCAGCACCTGAGCACTGAAAAATAAAAAACACGTTGGTTTCATTCCTAAGAAAAGATAGTCTCGATTAGTATCGCCACTAAAATTGCAAACTAGAGTGTGTTGCTCTTTGTACGGATGAGTTAGATGATCTCTCGTAGATCCACCTCACAGTCAGAGGACGGAGGATGTTGGTGCGTGACACAATCAGTCGGAGAAAACAGCTGTGTCCTAATTCAGGGGCTGCCGCTTTCAAAGGCAGAACATGAAGACGGAATACATAACATCGACACATCAAACGCTGTCCGATTTTGACCGCTCCTTCAAATGCGTCAGTTTTTCATTTATGGCCCAACATATCTCAAGATTCATTGCATGCCAATTCTAACAAAATGACCGACTTATATGTGTCCAAGGGTTACACTTTTGAACGTAAGTAATTGGTTTTTACTCAATCGAAAAGCTAGCTATATAAATGTTCAAACGGAGAGGGGTCCTGAAAATATGTTACACAACGTTGCTTTTGTTAGCTAACTCCCGGGCAGCTGTCGAGGTTGCTAGGTCGCAGGAGTGATGCTTAGCAACGCAACAACAGGAAGTCCTCTGTCGTCCAGATCACATTCTACACAGCCATTGAATTCTGCTGACAAGCCGTGAGAGGCTGGCTCACTTACACACCCCAAATAAAAAATGTAAGTTTTTACAGTAAAAAAAAACAAATATGGCCTAAAATGTCTTTATTGATAAACACTGCAATAAAAAATATCCATCTCATTATCCGTGCCTTTCCAAATCTGTATCCACGGGTTACCTCTAATGGCCACTGTCTTTGGGCTTCTAAGACAGCGGACGACGTCACTGAGAGTACGTCCATGTTGTTTACAGATGCTACCCCTGAGATGGGACACCTTCAGGTCACCGCCTCCTTTTGCAGTCAGTAGACGTAAAGTCTGTCTGACATCTTGTACAGATCAAGCCAGACTACCATATCTCCGCACCTTCTGATTGGTTACATGAAAAGAAGTGGTGGTGACAAAGCCTTTTAAGGATGGATGCCTAGTTTTCACTTACCTGATATCCGATGTCGCTGTGAAACTCGTCCCCTCCGTAATATTTTGGTCCTGAACTGACGCCTCGAGTACGTAAAAAAACAGAAAATCTTTTACTGTGAATTTCAGAGAGACGGTATGACAGTGTGCTAGCCTAGCTAACAAGCTGCTAACTAGCTAACAGGCTGCTAACTAGCTAACAGGCTGCTAACTAGCTAACAGGCTACTTCCTGTTATTCAGTCGCTGATGTTTTTTGTTACTCTAGTTTTAACTCATCGTCCAACACTATTTACAGTCGTCCTCTTTGTCGCTTTGATATTCGACGATCAATATTACAAACTACTGGATTGTGAAAATCAGAAGGAGCACCATGACTAGTGATGGTCCTCTGACACCCGAGGCTCCGACACATGTGCGGTAGCTCATGAATCAGAGACAGAGATTTGGTTTGACAGTGTAAAGATTCTCTAACATTACTAAACCATGTTACTCGGAGCAAATGAAAACGCTGTAACATGCTAATTGGTGCGAGTTGATGAAGGCTCATGGAGTGTAGTAGCCGAAGTTTATCAAACAGGTGAAACAACCATGGGGGAATTTGACTGGGATTTGTGGTACATGCTGAGAACCAGTGACTTTCAATAATGGAGATAGGGTTCGATTCCCGGCATATTTTATTATGTCAGCTTGAAACCATAAAACCATGTAGTGTAGTGGAACAGGAATGTGCACGGCGAATCAAATCCCAAACAATCCATGAACCAATAAATAACACGTCTCGATTGCACTTCATTTTATTGACCACTAGATGTCGTACTCGAGCTCTGTGTCATTGAAGCCTCGAGTCATGAACCATTTGTTGAATCAAGTGTCGAAGCTTAGTCGATCAGCCATCACTACTCATGGCTATCAGGATTACTCCAGCCGTAAAGAAACGCACTTCTGGGTGCCAGTTAGCCTAGCGGTTATGTTGCAGAGGCTATAGTCCTCGTCGCAGCGGTCTTGGGTTCGAATCCGACCTCGCTTGCTGATTCAAACTCTCCGTCCTTGTTGGCTGAAAACAGACACGCCCAGAAAAAAACGCTGAGTGGACTCAGGCCTCTCACATTCCTCCCAGCTCGCCCTCAGCTCTTCTTCTCTTGTACGGACAGCGCTCTGCTTGGTTCACATTGCATGGTGAAGTACGTATATCACAAACACGACGAAGGAAACATCTGTACCTTTAAATTCCCAGATGAAGCTTCCCCTTTCCCCTCATCGGGATACGAATGCCAAATAGAGATGATGGCGTGATGCCTGAATATGTTCATAGGATAGACTTCTCGCTGTACGCTGTACGCTCGCCTCGTCCTCATGGCGTGACTGTGGGCATGCTTTAATCATCCTCTGGCTGTCTTTCTTTTCTTTACGCTCTGAATTTGTACATAATTGAATCATTTACCATAAAGTCATCTTTATTTTTTATCTCGCCAAGCACTTTGTACATTTCCAGTCTTTAACCTTCTGTTCCGATGTGTTGGCGCTACGCCTGTTTTTTAACGCATGAGAAAAACAGGGTTAACCACGAGAGGGCGCTCTACCTGCTTGGATCCTGCTGACGGTGCAGCGGCGCGGCGTGCTGGTTGTGTTTGTTGGGGGTGGAGGGCGGTGAAGTAAAGTCCTGGTCATGTTCAAACTGTCCTGTCGTTATTTTCTGAGTTTGTTTGAATAAAAACAACAAATCCACACTTTTGAAATCTCCCCGCTGACACGTTTATACACTTAAAGGTCGTCTTCATTCGGAACGCCATGTTTGTTTATTAATCACTTTATGAGGTCATCACATCGTTTGTGTCTCAGAGAAACTTTTTTACGAGGTTTGTAAATGTTTTATAGTCCAAAGATCGTTAAGGGGCGACCCTCGTTTACAACGCCATCGAGTCGGACGAATAAAAGACGACAAACATCCACAAACTGGAGGCTCACACTATTATTATTTTTTTAATACATTTTTGATTTTACATATTTTATTAATCCCTGAGGGGAAAACATGCTGCTCACACACAAACGGGATCCTGTGGACGTTAGTGGAGTGCCTTCAGAGCGGTCCCCCCGACCGGTGCTTTACTCAAGAGCACCTCGGCAGTACTCAGGAAGTGACCAGGCACCTCTCCAGCCACCAGACCAACTTCCATATTAAGGTCCACACCGGGACTTGAACCGGCGACCCTCCGGTTCCCAACCCAAGTCCCTACAGACTGATTGGGAGGAAGACGTAAATACTAGAGTCAGAAAAAGTCTCAAAGTACTAAAATACTGAAGCGAGCTCTAAAAAATAAATAAAACACTCTGATGTGAAACGTTCGAGGTCAGGAGGTTTAAAATCAGGTTCCTAAAAGGCTCAAAAGGTCAAAGGTCTTCTGTGAAGTATGACGGTAAAGTTTCTGAAAAGACAGCGATGTTTCATCACGTCGTTTATCGACTTTTATTTGACTGAAATCATAGACGTGAAGGTTGTTAAAGCATGAGGGGGACTACAGGACCCTGACTCGTAAAAGGGGGGGGGGGGGTCTCCTGAGGTAAGACGTGATGTAACAAGAACGACGTGGAAGTGGCGTACGAAACAACAGCGTCCTCTATACGACGCTATAATGAGAATATCTGTCTTTCTATCAATGCTGCGTGTAGTTGAACAGAATCTCAATCTGAACTAAAGAGTGGAGAAGAACATACTGGAGAACAGGAAACAGAATGCAGCAGGTTCATTAGAGCACGGAGATCGTAGAGGTGGCGTGCAGACAGTCTATGGTCGTGCAGCGATCACAGGGAATAAACGTCACCACCCCCTCCCACTCGCTCGAGGTGAATTCTCCTGATTATATCCTGCTGCGTTCTCACATCAGCTCACTCTGACTTTCTGCAGAATTAATACGAGGAGGCTGGAGGAGAAACTCCGGGTGAAGAGAGAAACATTCAGCTGTTTGTGTTCACACATGCAGCTCAGCACGAACACTTCAGGAGGTTTATTAAAGTGTAAAGAACTAAAACTGTGAAAACTCTTCAGTAAAAATCATAAAATCTTAATGTTTTAATGTTTTCTGTTTGACTTTCAGATACTTTCTGACTATTAGAGGGTTTTATTGAATTATTATTCATGTCGTTTGTTGTCTGATTTAAAGTCAGGGTGTGACGTCACACCAGAGGACACAAAATGTACCGACTTCCTGCAGTTACAAAAATAAAAGAACTAAAAACAGACAGCTTTAACAACAGCTGATCATGTAAACAAAGTCACGTTTCACCATCTGATGCATTTGAATAAATCAAACACAAACTTTATAAATGTTTCATGTGAAGAAGAAGAGGTCAAAAACAAAAATAAATATTACTAATAATCATCCTCATTATATTATGATGGTTGTAGGACCTCTGATCGTCCACCAGGTGGCGGTGATGTCCCGGAAACATGATCCGATGCGCGGTGATGACGCAGTTGAAAGATGGCGGCGCAGGTGGAGTTGTGTTGTTTGGAGAGTTTCCCCTCTCACCTGAGTCCTCTGGATGTCCTGATGTTCAAATGTCACCTGGATTCGGTGTTCCAGAGCGACACCGACCCGCCGACCGGCCTCTTCACCCCGCAGCGGCTTCCGGGCTGCGGGAGGCCGGCCATCTTAGTGCGCGTGCACCCGACCACCGAGGAGGAGACCTGCAGAGGAGCTGACCCCCCCCGAGCAGAGTGGAGGAGCCGGGGGGTCCTCCTGTTCACCAGCCGCCTCTTCCTGCAGCTCCACGGGCTGCAGCGGCTCGGCAGCACCGGGACAGTCCGGCCTCTGGAGCCGGTCAGTCTGGACAGAGTGGTGCTGGGAGCCCGCAGCAGGAGGAGCCTCCGCCGGGCAGCGGCTGAGCAGTTCACCGCCGGGCTGCTGGAGCTCTGCAGCCCGGGACAGGTGCTGCTGGCCCGGCAGGGAGAGCCGCTGCTGCTGGGAAAGGATCCTCCGGTACCGGTGAGACTGACGGGTGGGGGTGGGGGGGGGGGGTTAGTCCCCGACAAAGAGACGTAAAGATTAAAACTGTTACAAACATTTGAAGATAGAGAGCAGAGCCGGTCCTCACCCCCCTGGGGCCCTGGGCCAGATTTGAGCTGGGGCCCCTTGTAATGCCACCAATTCCAGCATCAATCACAAAGTCCATACAGATATACAGCACCTGATATTTATCAGTACAGTCTGCGTCGCCCCCCCAGAGGTGTGGCAGGTCGAGCAGGTTATTTCCTCACTTGTGATATTTATGTTTTCTGGCTTCTTTTGTTTTATTACTGAATGATTGTTAAACACGTGTGTCCTTCTTTACCTTCAACTTTTCTTCACTGCACCTGGGGCCTGCCCGGCCCTCCATGGGGGGGCGCCTGCCCGGCCCTCCATAGGGGGGCGCCTGCACGGCCCTCCATAGGGGGGCGCCTGCACGGCCCTCCATAGGGGGGCGCCTGCCCGGCCCTCCTTTGGGGGGCGCCTGCACGGGCCCTCCATGGGGGGGCGCCTGCACGGCCCTCCATAGGGGGGCGCCTGCACGGCCCTCCTTTGGGGGGCGCCTGCACGGGCCCTCCATAGGGGGGCGCCTGCCCGGCCCTCCATAGGGGGACGCCTGCCCGGCCCTCCATAGGGGGCGCCTGCACGGCCCTCCATAGGGGGGGCGCCTGCCCGGCCCTCCATAGGGGGACGCCTGCCCGGCCCTCCATAGGGGGCGCCTACCCGGCCCTCCATAGGGGGGCGCCTGCACGGCCCTCCTTTGGGGGGCGCCTGCACGGGCCCTCCATGGGGGGGCGCCTACCCGGCCCTCCATAGGGGGGCCGCGCCTCCGTAGAGCATTAATGCCATCGGCTCTGACAGAGACTAAAATACTAATTAATATTTATCTGGAATATAATTTATAATCGGAGTTCTCTTCATTTCTTCTGTGATTAAAGGAAGCAGGGGTCTCTGGTTGCTTAGCAACAGGTCAGTTTACGTTAAGACAGTTTTCTACATAGTAATAATTAGAATTATAATAATGTCTTTATATCCCGTCTCTTCTTCGTGTGTTTCTCTTCTTCGTGTGTTTCTCTTCTTCTTCGTGTGTTTCTCTTCTTCTTCGTGTGTTTCTCTTCTTCTTCGTGTGTTTCTCTTCTTTGTGTGTTTCTCTTCTTCTTCGTGTGTTTCTCTTCTTCTTCGTGTGTTTCTCTTCTTCTTCGTGTGTTTCTCTTCTTCTTCGTGTGTTTCTCTTCTTCTTTGTGTGTTTCTCTTCTTCTTCGTGTGTTTCTCTTCTTCTTCGTGTGTTTCTCTTCTTCTTCGTGTGTTTCTCTTCTTCTTCGTGTGTTTCTCTTCTTCTTCGTGTGTTTCTCTTCTTCTTCGTATGTTTCTCTTCTTCTTCGTGTGTTTCTCTTCTTTGTGTGTTTCTCTTCTTCTTCGTGTGTTTCTCTTCTTTGTGTGTTTCTCTTCTTCTTCGTGTGTTTCTCTTCTTCTTCGTGTGTTTCTCTTCTTCTTCGTGTGTTTCTCTTCTTCGTGTGTTTCTCTTCTTTGTGTGTTTCTCTTCTTCTTCGTGTGTTTCTCTTCTTCGTGTGTTTCTCTTCTTCTTCGTGTGTTTCTCTTCTTCGTGTGTTTCTCTTCTTCGTGTGTTTCTCTTCTTCTTCGTGTGTTTCTCTTCTTTGTGTGTTTCTCTTCTTCTTTGTGCGTTTCTCTTCTTTGTGCGTTTCTCTTCTTTGTGTGTTTCTCTTCTTTGTGTGTTTCTCTTCTTCTTTGTGCGTTTCTCTTCTTCGTGTGTTTCTCTTCTTCGTGTGTTTCTCTTCTTCTTCGTGTGTTTCTCTTCTTTGTGTGTTTCTCTTCTTCGTGTGTTTCTCTTCTTCTTCGTGTGTTTCTCTTCTTCTTCGTGTGTTTCTCTTCTTTGTGTGTTTCTCTTCTTCTTCGTGTGTTTCTCTTCTTTGTGTGTTTCTCTTCTTCGTGTGTTTCTCTTCTTCTTTGTGCGTTTCTCTTCTTTGTGTGTTTCTCTTCTTTGTGTGTTTCTCTTCTTCTTTGTGCGTTTCTCTTCTTCGTGTGTTTCTCTTCTTCGTGTGTTTCTCTTCTTCTTCGTGTGTTTCTCTTCTTTGTGTGTTTCTCTTCTTCGTGTGTTTCTCTTCTTCTTCGTGTGTTTCTCTTCTTCTTCGTGTGTTTCTCTTCTTCGTGTGTTTCTCTTCTTCTTCGTGTGTTTCTCTTCTTCTTTGTGCGTTTCTCTTCTTCGTGTGTTTCTCTTCTTTGTGTGTTTCTCTTCTTCTTCGTGTGTTTCTCTTCTTTGTGTGTTTCTCTTCTTCGTGTGTTTCTCTTCTTCTTCGTGTGTTTCTCTTCTTCTTCGTGTGTTTCTCTTCTTCGTGTGTTTCTCTTCTTCTTCGTGTGTTTCTCTTCTTTGTGTGTTTCTCTTCTTCTGTGTGTTTCTCTTCTTCTTCGTGTGTTTCTCTTCTTTGTGTGTTTCTCTTCTTCTTCGTGTGTTTCTCTTCTTCGTGTGTTTCTCTTCTTCTTCGTGTGTTTCTCTTCTTTGTGTGTTTCTCTTCTTCTTCGTGTGTTTCTCTTCTTTGTGTGTTTCTCTTCTTTGTGTGTTTCTCTTCTTCTTCGTGTGTTTCTCTTCTTTGTGTGTTTCTCTTCTTCTTTGTGCGTTTCTCTTCTTTGTGCGTTTCTCTTCTTTGTGTGTTTCTCTTCTTTGTGTGTTTCTCTTCTTCTTTGTGCGTTTCTCTTCTTCGTGTGTTTCTCTTCTTCGTGTGTTTCTCTTCTTCTTCGTGTGTTTCTCTTCTTCTTCGTGTGTTTCTCTTCTTCGTGTGTTTCTTCTTCTTCTTCGTGTGTTTCTCTTCTTCTTCGTGTGTTTCTCTTCTTTGTGTGTTTCTCTTCTTCTTCGTGTGTTTCTCTTCTTTGTGTGTTTCTCTTCTTCGTGTGTTTCTCTTCTTCTTTGTGTGTTTCTCTTCTTCGTGTGTTTCTCTTCTTTGTGTGTTTCTCTTCTTCTTTGTGCGTTTCTCTTCTTCGTGTGTTTCTCTTCTTCGTGTGTTTCTCTTCTTCTTCGTGTGTTTCTCTTCTTTGTGTGTTTCTCTTCTTCGTGTGTTTCTCTTCTTCTTCGTGTGTTTCTCTTCTTCTTCGTGTGTTTCTCTTCTTCGTGTGTTTCTCTTCTTCTTCGTGTGTTTCTCTTCTTCTTTGTGCGTTTCTCTTCTTCGTGTGTTTCTCTTCTTTGTGTGTTTCTCTTCTTCTTTGTGCGTTTCTCTTCTTCGTGTGTTTCTCTTCTTCGTGTGTTTCTCTTCTTCTTCGTGTGTTTCTCTTCTTCGTGTGTTTCTCTTCTTCGTGTGTTTCTCTTCTTCTTCGTGTGTTTCTCTTCTTCTTCGTGTGTTTCTCTTCTTCGTGTGTTTCTCTTCTTCTTCGTGTGTTTCTCTTCTTTGTGTGTTTCTCTTCTTTGTGTGTTTCTCTTCTTCTTCGTGTGTTTCTCTTCTTTGTGTGTTTCTCTTCTTCTTCGTGTGTTTCTCTTCTTTGTGTGTTTCTCTTCTTCTTCGTGTGTTTCTCTTCTTCGTGTGTTTCTCTTCTTCTTCGTGTGTTTCTCTTCTTCGTGTGTTTCTCTTCTTTGTGTGTTTCTCTTCTTCGTGTGTTTCTCTTCTTCTTC
>CM036537.1:35524054-35536554 GCA_020745685.1 Tautogolabrus adspersus | reverse complement strand
GTGTGTGTGTGCCTGTTTGCGTGCGTCCTCGTACGGGCAGTCACTGTGTGTGTAGGTGTGTGTGTGTGTCTGTTTGTGTGCGTCCTCGTACGGGCAGTCACTGTGTGTGTAGGTGTGTGTGTGTGCCTGTTTGTGTGCGTCCTCGTACGGGCAGTCACTGTGTGTGTAGGTGTGTGTGTCTGTTTGTGTGCGTCCTCGTACGGGCAGTCACTGTGTGTGTAGGTGTGTGTGTGTGTCTGTTTGCGTGCGTCCTCGTACGGGCAGTCACTGTGTGTGTAGGTGTGTGTGTGTGTCTGTTTGCGTGCGTCCTCGTACGGGCAGTCACTGTGTGTGTAGGTGTGTGTGTGTGTCTGTTTGCGTGCGTCCTCGTACGGGCAGTCACTGTGTGTGTAGGTGTGTGTGTGTGTCTGTTTGTGTGCGTCCTTGTACGGGCAGTCACTGTGTGTGTAGGTGTGTGTGTGTGTGTCTGTTTGCGTGCGTCCTTGTACGGGCAGTCACTGTGTGTGTAGGTGTGTGTGTGTGTGTCTGTTTGTGTGCGTCCTTGTACGGGCAGTCACTGTGTGTGTAGGTGTGTGTGTGTGTCTGTTTGCGTGCGTCCTCGTACGGGCAGTCACTGTGTGTGTAGGTGTGTGTGTGTGCCTGTTTGCGTGCGTCCTCGTACGGGCAGTCACTGTGTGTGTAGGTGTGTGTGTGTGTGTCTGTTTGCGTGCGTCCTCGTACGGGCAGTCACTGTGTGTGTAGGTGTGTGTGTGTGTCTGTTTGTGTGCGTCCTCGTACGGGCAGTCACTGTGTGTGTAGGTGTGTGTGTGTGTCTGTTTGTGTGCGTCCTCGTACGGGCAGTCACTGTGTGTGTAGGTGTGTGTGTGTGCCTGTTTGTGTGCGTCCTCGTACGGGCAGTCACTGTGTGTGTAGGTGTGTGTGTCTGTTTGTGTGCGTCCTCGTACGGGCAGTCACTGTGTGTGTAGGTGTGTGTGTGTGTCTGTTTGCGTGCGTCCTCGTACGGGCAGTCACTGTGTGTGTAGGTGTGTGTGTGTGTCTGTTTGCGTGCGTCCTCGTACGGGCAGTCACTGTGTGTGTAGGTGTGTGTGTGTGTCTGTTTGCGTGCGTCCTCGTACGGGCAGTCACTGTGTGTGTAGGTGTGTGTGTGTGTCTGTTTGTGTGCGTCCTTGTACGGGCAGTCACTGTGTGTGTAGGTGTGTGTGTGTGTGTCTGTTTGCGTGCGTCCTTGTACGGGCAGTCACTGTGTGTGTAGGTGTGTGTGTGTGTGTCTGTTTGTGTGCGTCCTTGTACGGGCAGTCACTGTGTGTGTAGGTGTGTGTGTGTGTGTCTGTTTGCGTGCGTCCTCGTACGGGCAGTCACTGTATTATTTTGCCCCTTTCTCCTCCCTTTTTCCATCTACGGCCTGCGGCCTACTGAACTCCACCTAGTCAGCCATGACCTGTGTAGTGCGTGTTGTGTGAACACTTGTTGTGTTAGTGTGGGTTGACATTTGCTGTGTACCCTCTTGTGATTACTTCCTTATGTTGGATGGTGTGTATTTTGAAGTAACTTTGTGTGAGTTATAGCTTAGTCCATCACTTCCAAGCTTGAATTCTACAGAGGTCGTGGTCTGACTGAGATGTAGTGGGTGGGTGTGGGCCCATATCGCTAAAGAGTTGGGGGCGTTTGTGTCTGTTTATGGTATTCTGTTATGTGCATCACTTGCTCTCTCCTTTGTAACTAAGAAAAATTACTAAGAAAATGACAAGACAAGAACTAAACACAAATAAACTATTTATTGACTGAGACAGCCTCTATTTCCATTTACCTCGATAGTCTGTAATTCAGTAGTGATTATTGTGGTTTACCCTTACCACATTGTGTCTCATATGCTGTAAATGTTAGACCCAGTGACAGGCTGGCATGAAATGTCTTGCAAAATACTTAGGCCATAATATTTTTGACTAATGGCTGAAGTTAAGTTTCTCCAGCTCTCCCCAGGTTGGCAAAAAATGCATCAAATTGATGTTTTAAAATATGAAATATTCAACATGTTCTTCCGGGGGAGCATGCCCCCCGACCCCCCCTAGAGGGATAATATCCTTCTCACCTTTTTCACCCCTGACCCGTTTTCATGCCTGCATGTTACTCAGGGATGAGTTCACACCATGAATCGTTCAGACCACCTGAAACGTCTGAATGAAAACTGAGCATTCTGTTTGAGGAGAAAAGTCCTGCATGATGACGTTATGTACAACAGGTAACCTGGTCAGGCCGGGTTAGTCCTGGAGAAATCAACTCAAAGTCAAAAGAACTAACTACAGTCTGATGAGTACAGGCGCTGGTCTGACTCTTTGTCTGTGTGACCTCCGACAGGTGTCCAGTGCTGTTCTTCAGGGTGCAGAAGGTGTGTCGGCCTGCAGGGGGAGACAAAGAGGACGGAGGAGGAGCTCATCTGGCCGACAGACGGCACACCTCCCTCTACATGGTAACCTCAAAGAAAGGAGAGAGCCGTTCATCACGTAGTCAGACTCATGTAGTCCTGAGAATACCTCAGACACCATCATAGTTTGTGGTCTAAGGACCCGATCCCACGGAGAGCCGTCACGTGAGGCGCCGCCGCTCCAAAACCGCCTAAGCGTTCTACAGAACTGCAGCGTGGAAAAACAACCTAACCCTGCGTGTGCTCACGGGCGACCAAATAAAATAAGTTCCTAAAATGGATTTGAGCAAACGTAGAGCGCTCGCCGTCTCTTTGCTCCGAGGCGAGGAGGATGTCATAAAAAGGAGGTGAAGCCTCCTGCTTGATTTGATTGACCTTAACGAGCGCTGCGGCTCGGCGCCTGGAGCTGAACAGTTTAAAATGTTTGAACTTTAATGCGTTCTCAAAAACAGTATGAACAACACGTCACTCAGCAGGAGAGAAGAGCGCCCGGCGAGCGTGCTGTACCAGAGCCAAACAACGGTTCTACTGGCGAGGCTTTATTAGCGCCGTGTCTCCTTGTGATCCGACCGGTTGTTTAGAGAGCTGAGCTGACGATAACTCAAAGTATCCCAATGATCGACGAACAACGTGAAAATGTTCAAATGTCTTTCTAACATTTAAACTGCTCGTCAAACATGGATGACATCAACATTTCAAATATTGACTCTCCGTGCACGTGCCGACAAACGCTGCTCCAACTAAGATAGACATTTAATACGGTCATACAGACGTTAACAGACGGCTCTCCTTCCTTCAGTTGAGCAGTTTATTTATTGTAGTGTTTTATATTCACTTCTTTAAATCTTGTTGCAGACAGCTTCTCTGTTCATTTTGAGTTCTTCTTGTTTTTGTCTCAATAAAAACTGAAGTTACAACAAATCAACGTTTAGCTGCTCTGATGTTCAACAAGAGAAATGAACTGAACATTCAATTATCAATGACAATAAAGAATGTCTGCTCCATCTGATAGAGAGAGACTAACCCTACTAGAGAAGAAGAGGAATAGTAGCCATGGTAACACACACTTCCTGTTTCTGCCTGAGAGAAGGAAGTTTCTCCCAAAGCCTGCCGCTGTATTTCTACCCTACACCTTGATGAAGGGGACTTCATTCAGACTTCTAACGGCATGCACTCCGTCACCGAGGGTGTAGGGGTTGGTTTGAAAAAGGCCTGAAGTTTGTGTAGATTAGGAGAACCATGAGGGCGGAGTCAGTGAAGAGGGCGGAGTCAGTGAAGAGCTCAGTTAGGTGAGAGAACAAACACGTTACAGGTTGTTAAGAAGCTGTGGGGTCTGTGGTTTGGATTCTTGGATGTTGATGTGGCAACTCTCAGTCTATGAAATACTCTCTACACATTATAATATATATATATATATATTATCTTCATGTTTGTCTCTTCAGGGAGCGTCCACTAACCGCAGCGTCCCCGGCTGCTGCCTTCAAGGACCGTCGCTGTTCGGCTCTCTGTCTCCGCCCGGACTTAACAAGACCGTCCAGCTCCTCTGCAGCATCCTCCTCCCCCACCTGCACCACAGGTAACCTCTCCCATCCTCCCTCCCCCACCTGCACCACAGGTAACCTCTCCCATCATCCTCCCCCACCTGCACCACAGGTAACCTCTCCCATCATCCTCCCCCACCTGCACCACAGGTAACCTCTCCCATCCTCCCTCCCCCACCTGCACCACAGGTAACCTCTCCCATCATCCTCCCCCACCTGCACCACAGGTAACCTCTCCCATCCTCCCTCCCCCACCTGCACCACAGGTAACCTCTCCCATCATCCTCCCCCACCTGCACCACAGGTAACCTCTCCCATCATCCTCCCCCACCTGCACCACAGGTAACCTCTCCCATCATCCTCCCCCACCTGCACCACAGGTAACCTCTCCCATCATCCTCCCCCACCTGCACCACAGGTAACCTCTCACATCATCCTCCCCCACCTGCACCACAGGTAACCTCTCCCATCATCCTCCCCCACCTGCACCACAGGTAACCTCTCCCATCATCCTCCCCCACCTGCACCACAGGTAACCTCTCCCATTATCCTCCCCCACCTGCACCACAGGTAACCTCTCCCATCATCCTCCCCCACCTGCACCACAGGTAACCTCTCCCATCATCCTCCCCCACCTGCACCACAGGTAACCTCTCCCATCATCCTCCCCCACCTGCACCACAGGTAACCTCTCCCATCATCCTCCCCCACCTGCACCACAGGTAACCTCTCCCATCATCCTCCCCCACCTGCACCACAGGTAACCTCTCCCATCATCCTCCCCCACCTGCACCACAGGTAACCTCTCCCATCATCCTCCCCCACCTGCACCACAGGTAACCTCTCCCATCATCCTCCCCCACCTGCACCACAGGTAACCTCTCACATCATCCTCCCCCACCTGCACCACAGGTAACCTCTCCCATCCTCCCTTCCCCACCTGCACCACAGGTAACCTCTCCCATCCTCCCTTCCCCACCTGCACCACAGGTAACCTCTCCCATCATCCTCCCCCACCTGCACCACAGGTAACCTCTCCCATTATCCTCCCCCACCTGCACCACAGGTAACCTCTCCCATCATCCTCCCCCACCTGCACCACAGGTAACCTCTCCCATCATCCTCCCCCACCTGCACCACAGGTAACCTCTCACATCATCCTCCCCCACCTGCACCACAGGTAACCTCTCCCATCCTCCCTTCCCCACCTGCACCACAGGTAACCTCTCCCATCCTCCCTCCCCCACCTGCACCACAGGTAACCTCTCCCATCCTCCCTTCCCCACCTGCACCACAGGTAACCTCTCCCGTCATCCTCCCCCACCTGCACCACAGGTAACCTCTCCCATCATCCTCCCCCACCTGCACCACAGGTAACCTCTCCCATCCTCCCTCCCCCACCTGCACCACAGGTAACCTCTCCCATCCTCCCTTCCCCACCTGCACCACAGGTAACCTCTCCCATCCTCCCTTCCCCACCTGCACCACAGGTAACCTCTCCCATCCTCCCTCCCCCACCTGCACCACAGGTAACCTCTCCCATCCTCCCTTCCCCACCTGCACCACAGGTAACCTCTCCCATCCTCCCTCCCCCACCTGCACCACAGGTAACCTCTCCCATCCTCCCTCCCCCACCTGCACCACAGGTAACCTCTCCCATCCTCCCTTCCCCACCTGCACCACAGGTAACCTCTCCCATCATCCTCCCCCACCTGCACCACAGGTAACCTCTCCCATCATCCTCCCCCACCTGCATCACAGGTAACCTCTCCCATCATCCTCCCCCACCTGCACCACAGGTAACCTCTCCCATCATCCTCCCCCACCTGCACCACAGGTAACCTCTCCCATCATCCTCCCCCACCTGCACCACAGGTAACCTCTCCCATCATCCTCCCCCACCTGCACCACAGGTAACCTCTCCCATCATCCTCCCCCACCTGCACCACAGGTAACCTCTCCCATCCTCCCTCCCCCACCTGCACCACAGGTAACCTCTCCCATCCTCCCTTCCCCACCTGCACCACAGGTAACCTCTCCCATCATCCTCCCCCACCTGCACCACAGGTAACCTCTCCCATCATCCTCCCTCCCCCACCTGCACCACAGGTAACCTCTCCCATCATCCTCCCCCACCTGCACCACAGGTAACCTCTCCACCTGTCTGCTGGTACAGTTGTTGTAAACAGCAGCGAGAAGTGTGATGTAATCAGTGATGTCATTCTCTGGCTGGTGTCCGCAGCTCTCTCTCTGGGTGCACCGTCCTCCTTCACGGTCCTGCAGGAAGCGGGAAAGTGACAGCGGTGAGCGCAGCGAGTCGCATGCTGAACCTCCACCTGCTCAAGGTACGACAGAGAACTGACACAGTCCTCCACTGACATGTTGGCTTTTTGTACAGGTGGACTGTGTGAGTGTGTCTGCTATCACATGTCGTCATGGTAACACTCTCTTGATGTTACCTGTACAGGTGGACTGTGTGAGTGTGTCTGCTATCACATGTCGTCATGGTAACACTCTCTTGATGTTACCTGTACAGGTGGACTGTGTGAGTGTGTCTGCTATCACATGTCGTCATGGTAACACTCTCTTGATGTTACCTGTACAGGTGAACTGTGTGAGTGTGTCTGCTATCACATGTCGTCATGGTAACACTCTCTTGATGTTACCTGTACAGGTGGACTGTGTGAGTGTGTCTGCTATCACATGTCGTCATGGTAACACTCTCTTGATGTTACCTGTACAGGTGAACTGTGTGAGTGTGTCTGCTATCACATGTCGTCATGGTAACACTCTCTTGATGTTACCTGTACAGGTGGACTGTGTGAGTGTGTGTGCTGACTCTACTGCAGCCTCGGAGGTGAAGTTGGCGTCGGCGTTCCAGCGGGCGGACGCTCTGCAGCCATGTGTCCTGCTGCTCAGAAACCTGCAGCTCCTGCTCAGACCTCGAGGTGGCGGCGATGAGGACGGCCGGCTGCAGGCGGCGCTCTGCCAGCTGCTGCAGAGCGCCCCCAACAGGTGACTGCCATATATACAGAGTCACAGGAACCTTCTGCACGCGCTCAGTGAGCTTCAGAGGATGTGTGACATCACTTTTATTTGTGTTTCAGTGTGGTTGTCATAGCGACAGTATGCAGACCTCGGGACCTGTCCACAGGTGTCATGGTGGCGTTTGTCCACCAGGTGGAGTTAGAGAGTCCCTCTGAGGAACAGAGACTCTCCATGCTGCTCCACCTGAGCCGAGACCTGAACCTGGGGAGAGACGTGGACCTGCAGAGAGTCGCCAAAGTCTCTGTGGTATGCCGGACCAGACCAGAACAGACCAGAACAGGCCAGAACAGACCAGAACAGGCCAGAACAGACTAGACCAGACCAGACCAGACCAGACCAGACCAGACCATTCATGCTTATGAATGATAATCAGCTGTGATCTGTGATATTAATGATGTCAAAGTCCAATCAGTAAAATCTTTGTTGTTGGACTAAATATCTTCTTGGGTAGCTGTTGATCTTGGTCAAGTGGGTCAGGTCTCGTGTCCTCAGACGGTTTGTTTTTTCTGTCCAGGGTTTCGTGTTGGGGGATCTGAGTGCTCTGATGGTCGAGGCAGGTAGAGCCGCCTGCAGGAGGTTGAGACTCACCTGGTGAGACTGAAGACTCAAACTAAAATATCATAACAGTTTCTCTCTGATCAGATCATGAACGGCGTGCTTTATCCACGCCTTTGATTCAGCTCAGGGTTAACAAACACCATCATGTGTGTGTGCGTGTGTCTGCAGTGTTGGTCGGCAGGAGGCGGACCTGTGCTCAAGTGGAGTGACCATCATGAACCAGGACTTTAGCTCCGCCCTCCAGACGCTGCAGGATGCTCAGTCCACCGTCATTGGAGCCCCAAAGGTCAGCAGACCCAGATCAGAGCTCCACGCCTCCAAATGTCTTAATGTGTGATGTGCAGAAGAGCTCACAGTTGTATGATTTCCTAATGTGTGAAGTTGTATAGTTTGTCTGTCCCCTGGTGGCCAAAGAATGACTGATATCAGGTTTAAAAAGCTGCAGTAT
Organism: Tautogolabrus adspersus; assembly: GCA_020745685.1. Classification (NCBI taxonomy): domain Eukaryota; kingdom Metazoa; phylum Chordata; class Actinopteri; order Labriformes; family Labridae; genus Tautogolabrus; species Tautogolabrus adspersus. Next base: position 35,528,537 of record CM036537.1, on the reverse strand, counting down.
GAATTCAGCACGAACTAACCACCAGACCACCGGTGCCCCTAAATGTTGATTTTTGTTGAAACAGCTCAAGTTTGTACCTGTAACTTTAATATTTGTCATTTTTCAGATCCCTGACGTGCGCTGGGAGGACGTTGGAGGTCTGCAGCAGGTGAAGAAGGAGATCCTGGACACGGTGCAGCTCCCTCTGCAGCATCCAGAGCTCATGTCTCTGGGTCTGAACCGGACCGGAGTCCTGCTGTATGGACCTCCAGGGACGGGGAAACCCTGCTGGCCAAAGCTGTGGCTACAGAGTGCTCCATGACCTTCCTTAGGTAAGAACACCTGCAGGTTCATCAGGGGAAAACACAGAGGCGATCCTCTGGCACCACGTCAATCCTTCATTTCTTTGGTGTTTGATAATAAAGCTGCTCAAACTGAAAGGATGGATCTCTAACAGAAGAAGACTTTACAAACCTTTACAGACCTTCTTATAATAAACTGACTGACTCCATGTTGCTTATGTTTCAGTGTTAAAGGTCCGGAGTTGATCAACATGTACGTGGGTCAGAGCGAAGAGAACATCAGAGAAGGTCTGTGACACACTCAGACGAACAGATCAGCTGGATCGGAACTTTGTTTTTTTTAACCTAACCCTAAAGTTATAAGAGAGTAAAACAGAACGAGAGCTCTGAGGTTCATCATCACAGAAAACTAAACATTTATAATTTAAAGTAAATTCTGTTGATGTTTGAAGGTCTTCCTTTAATCAGGGGGTCAAAGGTTAATTAGTTTAAATCAAACTGTGACCCTCTGGCTGCTTAAGTGTTTTCCTCCTTTAAAAGTTGTGCGTCTGTATGTGGTCAGTTTTCTGCAGAGCGCGCTCAGCTGCTCCCTGTGTCGTCTTCTTCGATGAGCTGGACTCTCTGGCTCCCAGTAGGGGGCGCAGCGGAGACTCAGGGGGGGTGATGGACAGGTGTGTATGATCAAAAACTTCATCTCTCTTTCTCTTCTGCTTCCTGCTAAGTTTGATTTTTATATCAGGTTCTTTAATCGTACAGGGTGGTGTCGATAAAGTTATTTGAATGGTTCACAGGGTGGTGTCGAAAAAGTTATTTGAATCGTTCACAGGGTGGTGTCGATAAAGTTATTTGAATGGTTCACAGGGTGGTGTCGATAAAGTTATTTGAATGGTTCACAGGGTGGTGTCGATAAAGTTATTTGAATGGTTCACAGGGTGGTGTCGATAAAGTTATTTGAATCGTTAACAGGGTGGTGTCGATAAAGTTATTTGAATGGTTCACAGGGTGGTGTCGATAAAGTTATTGAATCGTTCACAGGGTGGTGTCGATAAAGTTATTTGAATGGTTCACAGGGTGGTGTCGATAAAGTTATTGAATCGTTCACAGGGTGGTGTTGATAAAGTTATTGAATCGTTCACAGTGTGGTGTTGATAAAGTTATTGATTCGTTCACAGGGTGGTGTCGGTAAAGTTATTGAATCGTTCACAGTGTGGTGTTGATAAAGTTATTGAATCGTTCACAGGGTGGTGTCGATAAAGTTATTTGAATGGTTCACAGGGTGGTGTCGATAAAGTTATTTGAATGGTTCACAGGGTGGTGTCGATAAAGTTATTTGAATGGTTCACAGGGTGGTGTCGATAAAGTTATTTGAATCGTTAACAGGGTGGTGTCGATAAAGTTATTTGAATGGTTCACAGGGTGGTGTCGATAAAGTTATTGAATCGTTCACAGGGTGGTGTCGATAAAGTTATTGAATCGTTCACAGTGTGGTGTTGATAAAGTTATTGAATCGTTCACAGGGTGGTGTCGATAAAGTTATTGAATCGTTCACAGTGTGGTGTTGATAAAGTTATTGAATCGTTCACAGGGTGGTGTCGATAAAGTTATTTCAATCGTTCACAGGGTTGTGTCGATAAAGTTATTTGAATCGTTCACAGGGTGGTGTCGATAAAGTTATTGAATCGTTCACAGGGTGGTGTCGATAAAGTTATTGAAGATAAAGTTATTTGAATCGTTCACAGGGTGGTGTCGATAAAGTTATTGAAGATAAAGTTATTTGAATCGTTCACAGTGTGGTGTCAATAAAGTTATTTGAATCGTTCACAGTGTGGTGTTGATAAAGTTATTTGAATCGTTCACAGGGTGGTGTCGATAAAGTTATTTGAATCGTTCACAGGGTTGTGTCTCAGCTGTTAGCCGAGCTCGACGCTCTTCACTCGTCTGTCGGAGTTTTCGTCATCGGAGCGACGAACAGACCCGACCTGATCGACCAATCACTGCTGAGGCCAGGGAGGTCAGAGGTCACACACACACACACACACACACACACAAACACACACACACAACCAGAAACACACACACACAAACACAAACACATATGTATAACATCTGTCCATCTGTGTGTGTTTCTGGTTGTGTGTGTTTCTGGTTGTGTGTGTGTTTCTGGTTGTGTGTGTTTCTGGTTGTGTGTGTGTGTGTTTCTGGTTGTGTGTGTTTCTGGTTGTGTGTGTGTGTGTGTTTCTGGTTGTGTGTGTGTGTGTGTGTGTTTCTGGTTGTGTGTGTGTGTGTGTTTCTGGTTGTGTGTGTTTCTGGTTGTGTGTGTTTCTGGTTGCGTGTGTGTGTGTTTCTGGTTGTGTGTGTTTCTGGTTGTGTGTGTTTCTGGTTGTGTGTGTTTCTGGTTGCGTGTGTGTGTGTTTCTGGTTGTGTGTGTGTTTCTGGTTGTGTGTGTTTCTGGTTGCGTGTGTGTGTGTTTCTGGTTGTGTGTGTTTCTGGTTGTGTGTGTGTGTGTGTTTCTGGTTGTGTGTGTGTGTGTGTGTGTTTCTGGTTGTGTGTGTGTTCTGTGTGTTTCTGGTGTGTGTGTGTTTCTGGTTGTGTGTGTGTGTGTGTGTGTGTGTGTTTCTGGTTGTGTGTGTTTCTGGTTGTGTGTGTGTGTGTGTGTGTTTCTGGTTGTGTGTGTTTCTGGTTGTGTGTGTGTGTGTGTGTTTCTGGTTGTGTGTGTGTTCAGGTTCGATCAGCTGGTGTTCGTCGGGGTTAACGAGGACCGGGAGTCTCAGCTTCAGGTTCTTCAGGCCGTCCTGAGAAAGTAAGAACAGCTCCCCCTGCTGGTCGCTCACAGTCTGTTAAAGGGATACTTCACCCGTTGAAACATGAATCTGTGTTGACATTGGGTCATATCTGTCGTAGAAATGTGAAATAAATGTTGAAGTTGGTGCCTTCTTGACCGAGAAAAGGCAAAAAGTGTATTTTTGCGTTTTCTCTGCAAAGACACAACTCCCAGAATGCACAGCACCGCAGGACACTCCCGCTGAAGGAGAGGTGCATTCATGTGGTATCGGAAAAATGAGATTCCGAGTTGTAAAATGCACATGAAACACCTGCTCAAGTCGGTTTTGTGTTTTTGTTAACATACTTTTTATTCAGGCACGTATTGCACATCAACTTTTTGCTCAAATATAACTTTTGACAATAAGATTTCTCTAAGAAACTTGGACCACCCGAGCAGCACCTGAATGCAGCATTACTCGCGGACATTTACTAAATAATACGGCAGTTTCCTCAACTGAATCCGAGATTTCTTCCATAAGGAATTGGCATCTTGGAAATTCCTGGCAGAAAACAGACTCTATGTCTGTGTCCATAGGCAAACAGTGACAGCACCGACAACACAAGTCTGCCCCGGCTCCTTCTTCCTCTCACAGCCGCAGACCTAGCATGCTAGGCTAGCTAGCTAGCCTGTCTGTCGGCACTCAGCAGCCAGCTCGCCGCTATATTGCTGCTCGTAGAGATAGCCACGAACATCCGATTCAAGCACAAGACCTTCAAAATCCCCTTCAGTCATATCAGTTTGAAGTTGAAACATACGTTTTTCTTCATTCTCGGTCCATATCAGCTTATCCGTAGAGACACCCAGCTTGAGCCCGGCTCAGGCTCCCTGTCTCACAGCCGCTGTTTCTGCAGAAGGCACCTGGCAGCAATATTGCGGGCGGCTCGTAGAAAGAGCCACGAACATCCGATTCAAGCACAAGACCTTCAAAATCCCCTTCATCCATATCAGTTTGAAGTTGAAACATACTTTTTTCACCATTGTCGGCAGATATTAGATTTCTAAATAGAGCCTGGTAGCATAGCCTTCAAGCAAGATGGCGGATGTTAAGTTTCGATTCTGGCAGTGAAGCCCCGCCCACTGATCTGTGATAGGTCTGTAGCTTCAGTGGTTGAAAACATGAGGAAATAGCAATGTAGTTTTAGCCTGCTAACCCGTGCTAACCATAGCCTCCGCGAGTGACGCAATATGACGATTTTTGCGTCTATTGAGGAGGCATCTCAGAAAAGAAAATACAGATTTCTCCCGTCTCAGGGGGAAATGAGGGCTGGATGCAAGACCATTCAATAAAAACACAAGTTTACTACTGATACAAAGCTTAATGCAAATGGGTGAAGTATCCCTTTAATGAGTCGTATAAACTGACTTTAATATTTAAACA
>CM036537.1:35491554-35519054 GCA_020745685.1 Tautogolabrus adspersus | reverse complement strand
ATACACATTCACTCACTGATGGTAGAGGCTGCTGAGTAAAGAGACCATCAGTATTAACTCATCCATTCATACACATTCACTCACTGATGGTAGAGGCTGCTGAGTAAAGAGTCCATCAGTATTAACTCATCCATTCATACACATTCACTCACTGATGGTAGAGGCTGCTGAGTAAAGAGACCATCAGTATTAACTCATCCATTCATACACATTCACTCACTGATGGTAGAGGCTGCTGAGTAAAGAGTCCATCAGTATTAACTCATCCATTCATACACATTCACTCACTGATGGTAGAGGCTGCTGAGTAAAGAGACCATCAGTATTAACTCATCCATTCATACACATTCACTCACTGATGGTAGAGGCTGCTGAGTAAAGAGACCATCAGTATTAACTCATCCATTCATACACATTCACACACTGATGGTAGAGGCTGCTGCATTCATACACCACCTATGAAGCAGCGGGAGCAACTCTGGGTTTAGTGTCTTGCTCAAGGACACATCGAACATGTTGCTGCAGGAGCTGGGGATCGAAATCTCGACCTTCCGGTTGAGAGACGACGACTCTACCAACTGAGCCGCCCCAAGGTCAAGTGTGTTGACCTTGATTTTCATTGGTCCTGGTTGTTTTGCATTTAGTGAGTTCATCGTTAATAAATTAAATGTATTAGATTCTTGATTCAGATTAGTTTGCAGTAACTTGTTAATAATTTATTGGTGTGAGTCATGTGATGTTTGATGTCATGAGGAACTCATCTACTTCTAAAATCACAGTTTGTCTTAAAATGATATCAGCGTCAGTCGGTGTCTACATGATGTTAAAAAAAGATTTATTATGTCAGTGTGACTCAAACTGGACTTTAAAATCCACGTAAACACGCCAGTCATACTAACTCAGACTCACACACCTTGATAACTGTGTTGTGTATCGAGTTACTCTCACATGTTTACACCTCAATCAGACCCAAACTGGACAAGACGTTCTGAGCATGCTCCACAGCTCCCATGCCAAGCTTTGTCGTCCGCCTTCCGAATATAAAAATAATCTCGAGGGATGGCGTGCATCATTTGTACCAAAAGTAAAGCGTAGAGTTTGTACGAAATGTGCAGAGCCATAAAGTTGTCTATGTTTTCAAAACTCGAAGTATTACCTGTTTGCAAATGTGTTTGTACATTTCAAATTTGGGACTAAATATGTATACCGAGTGGTTTACAGCTAAAGCTCGATACTTCGTATGTGAATCTGTATCAGGGAGAAAACATATTTTAACATCTCTAGTGAAAGAAGACTGGGAGGCATACGTTGGCGTCTCATCAGAGTTTAATCAGCAGCTGGTTTGGACTCTTCTGAGACTCAAACACATGAACCTGAAAGACTAAAAGAGTCTGAACTAAGAACACAAGGACAGCTGGGTTTGTTCTACCAACAGTGTTTCTTTGGATAGAAGTGATGTACAAGCTACAGTCATTACATGCTCATTCATATTTGAAGAAAAGGGTGGTAGTCCTAGATTAGTCTGGAGGTCTCGATCTCTGTGGTGCGTCCTCTGGCGTCCCTGGGTTTTGCGGTTTGTGGATTTTAGTTCGTTTCTGGGGCAAAAATCCAACACACGGGTCGTCTTTGGTTTCATCTTCTTCCATTTCTAACAGGCAGATCCTCTCTGATAAGAACTCAGGTGAAGTGGGGCATCCGGCTGCAAGTTCTGAGAGAGAGACAACTTTTGGTTCATCTTTTTTTACACACAGGTTTCCTAGAACGATTTAGAAACAACACCTCTTTGGATAACATTAACTATAACACGATTGCAGAACCTGACGTTTTTTTATCGACCACAATCTGAACACAAACCCACTCAAAGCTTTAATATTCAGAGTAGGTGTCAGTAGAATTCCCCCCTTTAACATCAGACCAACAGACCAAAATAAAATTCCCTCAGCGCACTGCCTCCCCTCCCCCTCCCCTTGTCCTCCCTTCAAATAAAGTATTTTCTTTTGTTCCGATGGTTCTCCTGCAACTGTACTCTCCTGAGGTAAGACGTGACGTAAAAAGAACAACACAAAACAAAATCTGCTTTCAAATGCAAAAATTGTGGAATTCAAACATGCCATTAAAGATCTGATTAAAAAATGAATCGTTTGACAGCCCTTGTTCAAATCTGAAATAATATTTGCTTCATACACTAAACTGAAAAACACTAATGCCCCAGCCCGTGTGTGCAAGCTAAGACTGCTGGAATAACAGTGAGAATAACACTTTCTTTGCCCGCCTGTCACTGAGTATTACACTGACGTTATTAGGGTGTCATGTGTCTAACTTCTTTTTAAAGGTGCTCTATGTAACTTTAAAAAATACTGCGTTTGTAGTGATACCGCATGGCTGTCAGGCGAACTGCACCAGTAACCTGTTGCTCGCTCTCCCTCGCGTGCTCGTCATACGTGCTCGTACGTACACAAACGAGCATCAACATGGCCCCTGAAACATTGGATATTTACCGGCATAATGTTTCCAGAGGAGGAAAGTGGTCATACACATGTGAGAGTCTGTGAAGGAGTCTGTGTGTCTCATTCTCCATCCTACAAACGACAGTCTCAGCAGGCACTGCCTGAGAGCAGGAGTGTGTGATGAGTTTGTCCGCCTGTGAGAGCTCCTAGGACGGATAGAAGTGTGGTGAAGGCGGCCTCTGGCTGTGCAGGTGAAGACCGGGAGTGTGTGATGAGTTTGTAGTTTGTACTGTTGATTTCTGTAAGCGGAGCGGAGTGAGGAGGACGTTGAGAACGCAAATAAAATGACACTGCCTGGAGCTTCAGCGGAGAAATCGGACCCGGGCAAGTTGTATACAGGCAACACAGATAGACAGTGAACATCTACTTTATCACTTCAGTTAAACGTTCGCTTATTAGTGGGCGATAAAAAACGATTTATACATGTTTACACATATATGTAACCTGTAGCTCTATATAAATCATTAGGCCGTTAGGCAGTTCCATGCGGTATCGCTACAAACACAGTATTTTTGAAAGTTACATAGAGCCCCTTTAACACATTTTACATTTAGACACTAAAATATGTGAGGAGAAAAATAAGCAAATGTTCATAAATACAGGAAAATCCCCTGAAGTGAAATGACTCTTGGCTTATAGCATGAAGACATCCTACAGCAACCAACTCTCTTCCTTCAAACAGAAGAGAAAAAGAAAACACGGACGCTAAAAAGCTCTAAGGTTCCCTCTGTCTAAAGTTCCCTCTGTCTAAAGTTCCCTCTGTCTAAGGTTCCCTCTGTCTAAAGTTCCCTCTGTCTAAAGTTCCCTCTGTCTAAGGTTCCCTCTGTCTAAAGTTCCCTCTGTCTAAGGTTCCCTCTGTCTAAAGTTCCCTCTGTCTAAGGTTCCCTCTGTCTAAAGTTCCCTCTGTCTAAGGTTCCCTCTGTCTAAAGTTCCCTCTGTCTAAAGTTCCCTCTGTCTAAGGTTCCCTCTGTCTAAAGTTCCCTCTGTCTAAGGTTCCCTCTGTCTAAGGTTCCCTCTGTCTAAGGTTCCCTCTGTCTAAAGTTCTCTCTGTCTAAAGTTCCCTCCATCTAAAGTTCCCTCTGTCTAAAGTTCCCTCCATCTAAGGTTCCCTCTGTCTAAGGTTCCCTCTGTCTAAGGTTCCCTCTGTCTAAGGTTCCCTCTGTCTAAAGTTCCCTCTGTCTAAGGTTCATTCCCTCTGTCTAAAGTTCCCTCTGTCTAAAGTTCCCTCCATCTAAGGTTCCCTCTGTCTAAGGTTCCCTCTGTCTAAGGTTCATTCCCTCTGTCTAAAGTTCCCTCTGTCTAAAGTTCCCTCTGTCTAAGGTTCCCTCTGTCTAAGGTTCCATCTGTCTAAGGTTCCCTCTGTCTAAAGTTCCCTCCGTCTAAGGTTCCCTCCGTCTAAGGTTCCCTCCGTCTAAGGTTCCATCTGTCTAAAGTTCCCTCTGTCTAAGGTTCATTCCCTCTGTCTAAAGTTCCCTCTGTCTAAAGTTCCCTCTGTCTAAGGTTCCCTCTGTCTAAGGTTCCATCTGTCTAAGGTTCCCTCTGTCTAAAGTTCCCTCCGTCTAAGGTTCCCTCCGTCTAAGGTTCCCTCCGTCTAAGGTTCCATCTGTCTAAGGTTCCCTCTGTCTAAAGTTCCCACTGTCTAAGGTTCCCTCTGTCTAAAGTTCCCTCTGTCTAAAGTTCCCTCTGTCTAAAGTTCCCTCTGTCTAAAGTTCCCTCTGTCTAAGGTTCCCTCTGTCTAAGGTTCCATCTGTCTAAGGTTCCCTCTGTCTAAAGTTCCCTCCGTCTAAGGTTCCCTCCGTCTAAGGTTCCATCTGTCTAAGGTTCCCTCTGTCTAAAGTTCCCTCTGTCTAAGGTTCCCTCTGTCTAAGGTTCCCTCTGTCTAAGGTTCCATCTGTCTAAGGTTCCCTCCGTCTAAAGTTCCCTCCGTCTAAGGTTCCCTCCGTCTAAGGTTCCATCTGTCTAAGGTTCCCTCTGTCTAAAGTTCCCTCTGTCTAAGGTTCCCTCTGTCTAAAGTTCCCTCTGTCTAAGGTTCCCTCTGTCTAAAGTTCCCTCTGTCTAAGGTTCCCTCCGTCTAAGGTTCCATCTGTCTAAGGTTCCCTCTGTCTAAAGTTCCCTCTGTCTAAGGTTCCCTCTGTCTAAAGTTCCCTCTGTCTAAGGTTCCCTCTGTCTAAAGTTCCCTCTGTCTAAGGTTCCCTCTGTCTAAAGTTCCCTCTGTCTAAAGTTCCCTCTGTCTAAGGTTCCCTCTGTCTAAAGTTCCCTCTGTCTAAAGTTCCCTCTGTCTAAGGTTCCCTCTGTCTAAAGTTCCCTCTGTCTAAAGTTCCCTCTGTCTAAGGTTCCCTCTGTCTAAAGTTCCCTCTGTCTAAGGTTCCCTCTGTCTAAAGTTCCCTCTGTCTAAAGTTCCCTCTGTCTAAGGTTCCCTCTGTCTAAGGTTCCCTCTGTCTAAAGTTCCCTCTGTCTAAAGTTCCCTCTGTCTAAGGTTCCCTCTGTCTAAAGTTCCCTCTGTCTAAAGTTCCCTCTGTCTAAAGTTCCCTCTGTCTAAAGTTCCCTCTGTCTAAAGTTCCCTCTGTCTAAGGTTCCCTCTGTCTAAAGTTCTCTCTGTCTAAAGTTCCCTCTGTCTAAGGTTCCCTCTGTCTAAGGTTCCCTCTTTCTAAAGTTCCCTCTGTCTAATGTTCCCTCTGTCTAAGGTTCCCTCTGTCTAAGGTTCCCTCTGTCTAAAGTTCCCTCTGTCTAAGGTTCATTCCCTCTGTCTAAAGTTCCCTCTGTCTAAGGTTCCCTCTGTCTAAGGTTCCCTCTGTCTAAGGTTCCCTCTGTCTAAGGTTCCCTCTGTCTAAAGTTCCCTCTGTCTAAAGTTCCCTCTGTCTAAGGTTCCCTCTGTCTAAAGTTCCCTCTGTCTAAAGTTCCCTCTGTCTAAAGTTCCCTCTGTCTAAAGTTCCCTCTGTCTAAGGTTCCATCTGTCTAAGGTTCCCTGTGTCTAAAGTTCCATCTGTCTAAGGTTCCCTCTGTCTAAAGTTCCCTCCGTCTAAGGTTCCCTCTGTCTAAGGTTCCCTCTGTCTAAAGTTCCCTCTGTCTAAAGTTCCCTCTGTCTAAGGTTCCATCTGTCTAAGGTTCCCTCTGTCTAAAGTTCCCTCTGTCTAAGGTTCCCTCTGTCTAAAGTTCCCTCTGTCTAAGGTTCCCTCTGTCTAAGGTTCCCTCTGTCTAAAGTTCCCTCCGTCTAAGGTTCCCTCCGTCTAAGGTTCCCTCTGTCTAAAGTTCCCTCTGTCTAAAGTTCCCTTTGTCTAAAGTTCCCTCTGTCTAAGGTTCCCTCTGTCTAAAGTTCCCTCTGTCTAAAGTTCCCTCTGTCTAAAGTTCCCTTTGTCTAAAGTTCCCTCTGTCTAAGGTTCCATCTGTCTAAGGTTCCCTCTGTCTAAAGTTCCCTCTGTCTAAGGTTCCCTCTGTCTAAAGTTCCCTCTGTCTAAAGTTCCCTCTGTCTAAAGTTCCCTCTGTCTAAAGTTCCCTCTGTCTAAAGTTCCCTCTGTCTAAAGTTCCCTCTGTCTAAAGTTCCCTCTGTCTAAGGTTCCCTCTGTCTAAAGTTCCCTCTGTCTAAAGTTCCCTCTGTCTAAAGTTCCCTCTGTCTAAGGTTCCCTCTGTCTAAAGTTCCCTCTGTCTAAAGTTCCCTCTGTCTAAAGTTCCCTCTGTCTAAGGTTCCCTCTGTCTAAAGTTCCCTCTGTCTAAAGTTCCCTCTGTCTAAGGTTCCCTCCTTCTCACACCTTTCTTTGTATGTCTTGATGGTTCCTTCATGCAACATAAGCCATATTTACCGCTTACGTGGCCTTTGCTACTTTTGTTCGCTTCATCCTTTTCCTCCTCATGAGGGTCACCTGAGGCCTCTTCAACCCTGCAATCAGCAGCAGCAACCTGGGCCGCGACTTGGTGAGCCAGCTTCTCAGTAGCGTCCCCTTGGGAAACCTGCGGGAACAGCAGCAACAGTAGTGTGTTAATACCATAGTGTGGATCAGTCATGTTTTAGACTCAAGTCCTGAAACCACAAAGGTCACACAGAGTCTCTTACAATCCAGTAAGAAACAACCAGAGGACAGGTGATTTTACAACTCAGAATATTGAACAAATCAGCCTTAATCCATAAAAACAAACCTGTAGATCGTGTAACTAAGGCTGGCACAAACTGTTGTTTCAGTTTAAAAAAGTCTGCAGACCTTCTTTTTTTTAGGATTAATTGACTTCAAAAATGTCTGAAGCTACGTCTCCAGATTGCTTCTTTTTTCAAAGCCACAGTTCATAAACACGACTATTTATTTACAGAATCACTGTAAGACATGAACGTAGCCTCTTGGTTTCAAAGTGAAGCTAATGCAAAAGTGCCTAGAACCTGCATTCTTTCTAATGTCCAGCAGGGGGCATCAGATGGTATAGAAGTCAATGATAAAATGTCCCTATTTGTCAGCTGATTTATTCCCTCAGTAAACATTTTCTGAACGAGTTCATGGTCTCAAATCTCTAGTTTCAAGTCCACTTCAACACAGCATGATGTTCATTGAGTTAATTATGGTCCAATTAGAGTCTGTTTTCATTCTCTCTCTCACTCACTCACTCTCTCTCTCTCTCCCTCCCTTCTGTTTTCATACGCTCTCTCTCTCTCATGAGAGAAATCGTGCGCTTCAATACGAGTGGTAGCAACACAACGGGAGAACAGCATTGAAGCTGGCGGCAGCTTCATTTCATCTATGACAGACACGGATGCTTTTGAACTGTTGATGCTGGAGCAAACTCACTGACAAACTTGTGACCTGAGACCTGAATTTATTAACTGATCATTTACAAGTTTTTCCAGGTCGAGAGTAAACTCTTTGTTCTGCTATTTAGAGAGACTACATGAATCCACCAAGAGACAGACACCATCCTATTCAGAAACCTAGACCAGGAGCAGAACATTAGACGCCAGAAACACGGAGCGTTTGATTTTTCTGCTTCGGGAAAAAAAAAACTTCGTATCAAATACTTTGGAGGGAAATAACAACCAACAAACTCAAAGACTTCCTAGACGCAAATTTCTGTCGTCGTCACCGCTATCTCGTTTTTTTAACTTTAAATCTTAATTTTTACACCTTGTGAGCAACCAGCCGACCAATCACACCCCCCGTCACCTCCGCCTCAGCAGCCTCCCACCCTCCCTGGATATGAAGCAGGACAGTTCCTCACCCAGAACACTCCTCACCGAAGCACCATCGCTCACGCTTCCTTCACACTTCAGCTTCACATTCTGCACAGACAGCAGCGCTGACCTTTGTGTCTTTATAGCGGCGAGCTGCTGAGCGTGACGGAAAATCTGCAAAAAAAAACCTCTTGATTGTTTGGACGCTGTGTTCGAGCACAGCGAGCGGCCAAAGAGAAATCTAGCAAAGAGTGGACCCGGAGCGCAGTGCTGATGGCTTTGTTGTCGCCCGGGGGGCTTGATGTTAAATGTACCACGGATGGGGGGCTGGAGGGGGGCATTGTTTGTAGAGCTGTCCCCTCCCCTCCCCAACCCTCACTCCCTTTAGCCCCTTTCATTATGATCAGCTTCAGGTTCCTGAGGTTTTTAAAGCATATTCATTTCAGTGAAGTTCTTCATCTGCCATCTTTAAATTCTCCTCAGGCTCAATTTAAGTTCAGACTTAAACATCCCCTCAGTTTGAACTTCGCCAATCGATCAGTTTGACCTTCGACAGTCGATCAGTTTGAACTTCGACAATCGATCAGTTTGACCTTTGACAGTCGATCAGTTTGACCTTTGACAATCGATCAGTTTGAACTTTGACAGTCGATCAGTTTGACCTTTGACAGTCAATCAGTTTGACCTTTGACAGTCGATCAGTTTGACCTTTGACAATCGATCAGTTTGAACTTTGACAGTCGATCAGTTTGAACTTTGACAGTCGATCAGTTTGAACTTTGACAGTCGATCAGTTTGAACTTTGACAGTCGATCAGTTTGAACTTTGACAGTCGATCAGTTTGAACTTCGACAGTCGATCAGTTTGAACTTTGACAGTCGATCAGTTTGAACTTTGACAGTCGATCAGTTTGAACTTCGACAGTCGATCAGTTTGAACTTTGACAGTCGATCAGTTTGAACTTCGCCAATCGATCAGTTTGAACTTCGACAGTCGATCAGTTTGAACTTCGACAATCGATCAGTTTGAACTTCGACAGTCGATCAGTTTGACCTTTGACAGTCGATCAGTTTGAACTTTGACAGTCGATCAGTTTGACCTTTGACAGTCGATCAGTTTGAACTTCGACAGTCGATCAGTTTGACCTTCGACAGTCGATCAGTTTGAACTTCGACAGTCGATCAGTTTGACCTTCGACAGTCGATCAGTTTGAACTTCGACAGTCGATCAGTTTGACATTCGACAGTCGATCAGTTTGACCTTTGACAGTCGATCAGTTTGAACTTCGACAGTCGATCAGTTTGAACTTCGACAGTCGATCAGTTTGACCTTTGACAGTCGATCAGTTTGACCTTTGACAGTCGATCAGTTTGAACTTTGACAGTCGATCAGTTTGACCTTTGACAGTCGATCAGTTTGACCTTCGACAGTCGATCAGTTTGAACTTCGACAGTCGATCAGTTTGACCTTCGACAGTCGATCAGTTTGAACTTCGACAGTCGATCAGTTTGACCTTCGAAAGGTGGATCAGTTTGACCTTCGACAGTCGATCAGTTTGAACTTTGACAGTCGATCAGTTTGACCTTTGACAGTCGATCAGTTTGAACTTCGACAGTCGATCAGTTTGACCTTCGACAGTCGATCAGTTTGAACTTCGACAGTCGATCAGTTTGAACTTCGACAGTCGATCAGTTTGACCTTCGAAAGGTGGATCAGTTTGACCTTCGACAGTCGATCAGTTTGAACTTTGACAGTCGATCAGTTTGACCTTTGACAGTCGATCAGTTTGAACTTCGACAGTCGATCAGTTTGAACTTCGACAGTCGATCAGTTTGAACTTCGACAGTCGATCAGTTTGACCTTTGACAGTCGATCAGTTTGACCTTTGACAGTCGATCAGTTTGAACTTTGACAGTCGATCAGTTTGACCTTTGACAGTCGATCAGTTTGACCTTCGACAGTCGATCAGTTTGAACTTCGACAGTCGATCAGTTTGACCTTCGACAGTCGATCAGTTTGAACTTCGACAGTCGATCAGTTTGACCTTCGAAAGGTGGATCAGTTTGACCTTCGACAGTCGATCAGTTTGACCTTCGACAGTCGATCAGTTTGACCTTCGACAGTCGATCAGTTTGACCTTCGACAGTCGATCAGTTTGACCTTCGACAGTCGATCAGTTTGACCTTCGACAGTCGATCAGTTTGACCTTCGACAGTCGATCAGTTTGACCTTCGACAGTCGATTCATGTTTTCTGTCTGATCCTGTTTGGTCCTTTTTTCTCAGTTTGTAGCTTTTCTTTGTCCCGCTCTTCTTCTTTTCCCTTGATGGTTCTCTTCCTCTGAAGATCCAAATAAAAACCCCTTTGTGTAGTTTTTCTACAAAACACCTAAAAGGTCAGGTAAGAACAAAAACTCTGTTTGCAAATCTGTGCGTGTGGATTTTAATCCGTGCTCACGGAAATGCAATCTGTGGGCACAGTCTAAAAATCTGAGCAGACAGTTTTTTAATCCATGTGCACAGTTTAATATTCCAGTTTTGCAGTTGACTTCATTTGGTTCTTACCTGAGACTTCGGGGTCTCAGCGGTTTTGACTGTGTCGAGTCCTTTGTTTCTCTTTCTTCATTAGGGTTCGGGTTAGTTCCAGAAGTCTTCCCCTCTTCCTCTGTTACACATTAAAGTACGATGAGCACCTTCTCCTCCTGAAACTCTGCACTCTTTAACTCAAGGTTTCTTCTGCAGAGTTTCACAGACGACTTGTTCTTTAACTTCTTCTCTTCCATGTGAGGATCAGCGGCCATCTTGAAATCCTTTCAGACTCTTGTCATGTTCACCTCGACATTATCTTTAACACCAGATTCCTTTGTCTTTCATCTCACCTTGTTTGGTCTCTTCTTCTCTTGTTTTGTTTGCTTTTATTATCTTCTTTGTGTCCTTTTTGCCAATCCTTACTTTGTCTTGTTCCTTGTTGAGACTTGGTCTTTGTATCGTCCTCAGACTGCGTCCACGTTTACAATCCGGCCTCTTTGTTGTTTTGCTGACCTCGACTTTTCTTTTCACACTTGATTTCCTTTGTTTTGTTTCATTGTTTTGTTTTTCACCTGATCCTCGGCTTTAATTTTCCTTTTTTCTTGTTAGTTTTTTCCCTTACAGAGATCTTCTCGTCCTCCAGAGAAGTTCAGAAACAGACGCACCTGACCTTCCAGCACTACTTGTTTAAATCTTACCATTCTGATCTCTGCACTGTTTTCTTTCCCCTCTTGCTTGTCTTGTCAGGTTAAGACCCATATCTACCTCCTCCTCCTCTTCCTCAGACAACGTGTTTGTTGTTTGCTGTTACTGACCGTTCGTCCTTTAAGTCTCAGGGTAACTTTGACATCATCCTCGAGCGTCCGTCCTGAGGCAGCGAGCGAGACGAGCTACCTCTTAAAGTCTCCTAACAAACCAACTCATGGACCACAGCAGCAACAAACCAACCATTCATCTGCACGTAGAGATCCAAGAGAATAGTTTCCCCTCACAAACACAAACGAGTAAAAAGGAACAAACAGCCGCCTTAAACTCATCAAAGCCTTGAAAAGTTAGAAAAGTTAAAGTCCAGGTAGATCCACATCAAGCCCTCCATCACCTCAGATCACACCTTAGCCTCCCCCCCCTTCCCTTAAGACCCCACAGAAAGCGTCCTTACCAATTGACCCCACACATTTGTTAGGTTATGCCCCCGGCGTCCCTGCAGAGGCACATATATGATCCCTGCTGCACGTTTTCCTCTCGCACTAGAAGCTTCAGCCTGGACGCACAAACAAACCGGCTCAATAATAGGAGGCCATGAACCCACTGAGGGAAGAGAAGTGAAGGGGTAGGGGAGGGGAGCTTTAAAAAAAGGAGGGTCCACTCAGCACTTCTGACTGCACACAGATGATCCCACGACACATAGCCAATCAGGGAGCAGGCTGGATCTGTTGACATGACGACAGTATTAAAATGGTAGGGGGAAAAAGGTTTAACACAGTGACATCCTGTCGGAAACTTTGACAGAATATTTCCGTTTTCGTTTTATTCACTAAGAATAAAACACAGAAGTTACCATTAGTTTGAAAACTCCCCCAAAAAGATCTCCAATAACGGTTATCAAGATTGCAGGTAAACAGGCTGTAACGTCTGCAGCAGGTAAACAGGCTGTAACGTCTGCAGCAGGTAAACAGACTGTAACGTCTGCAGCAGGTAAACAGGCTGTAACGTCTGCAGCAGGTAAACAGGCTGTAACGTCTGCAGCAGGTAAACAGACTGTAACGTCTGCAGCAGGTAAACAGACTGTAACGTCTGCAGCAGGTAAACAGACTGTAACGTCTGCAGCAGGTAAACAGACTGTAACGTCTGCAGCAGGTAAACAGACTGTAACGTCTGCAGCAGGTAAACAGGCTGTAACGTCTGCAGCAGGTAAACAGACTGTAACGTCTGCAGCGGGTAAACAGACTGTAACGTCTGCAGCGGGTAAACAGGCTGTAACGTCTGCAGCAGGTAAACAGACTGTAACCTCTGCAGCAGGTAAACAGGCTGTAACGTCTGCAGCAGGTAAACAGGCTGTAACGTCTGCAGCAGGTAAACAGGCTGTAACGTCTGCAGCAGGTAAACAGACTGTAACGTCTGCAGCAGGTAAACAGACTGTAACGTCTGCAGCAGGTAAACAGACTGTAACATCTGCAGCAGGTAAACAGGCTGTAACGTCTGCAGCAGGTAAACAGACTGTAACCTCTGCAGCAGGTAAACAGACTGTAACGTCTGCAGCAGGTAAACAGGCTGTAACGTCTGCAGCAGGTAAACAGACTGTAACGTCTGCAGCAGGTAAACAGACTGTAACGTCTGCAGCAGGTAAACAGACTGTAACGTCTGCAGCAGGTAAACAGGCTGTAACGTCTGCAGCAGGTAAACAGACTGTAACGTCTGCAGCAGGTAAACAGACTGTAACGTCTGCAGCAGGTAAACAGACTGTAACGTCTGCAGCAGGTAAACAGGCTGTAACGTCTGCAGCAGGTAAACAGGCTGTAACGTCTGCAGCAGGTAAACAGACTGTAACGTCTGCAGCAGGTAAACAGGCTGTAACGTCTGCAGCAGGTAAACAGACTGTAACGTCTGCAGCAGGTAAACAGACTGTAACCTCTGCAGCAGGTAAACAGACTGTAACGTCTGCAGCAGGTAAACAGGCTGTAACTTCTGCAGCAGGTAAACAGGCTGTAACGTCTGCAGCAGGTAAACAGGCTGTAACGTCTGCAGCAGGTAAACAGGCTGTAACGTCTGCAGCAGGTAAACAGACTGTAACGTCTGCAGCAGGTAAACAGACTGTAACGTCTGCAGCAGGTAAACAGGCTGTAACGTCTGCAGCAGGTAAACAGACTGTAACGTCTGCAGCAGGTAAACAGGCTGTAACGTCTGCAGCAGGTAAACAGACTGTAACGTCTGCAGCAGGTAAACAGGCTGTAACGTCTGCAGCAGGTAAACAGGCTGTAACGTCTGCAGCAGGTAAACAGACTGTAACGTCTGCAGCAGGTAAACAGACTGTAACGTCTGCAGCAGGTAAACAGACTGTAACGTCTGCAGCAGGTAAACAGACTGTAACGTCTGCAGCAGGTAAACAGACTGTAACCTCTGCAGCAGGTAAACAGGCTGTAACGTCTGCAGCAGGTAAACAGACTGTAACGTCTGCAGCAGGTAAACAGACTGTAACGTCTGCAGCAGGTAAACAGGCTGTAACGTCTGCAGCAGGTAAACAGGCTGTAACGTCTGCAGCAGGTAAACAGACTGTAACGTCTGCAGCAGGTAAACAGACTGTAACGTCTGCAGCAGGTAAACAGACTGTAACGTCTGCAGCAGGTAAACAGACTGTAACGTCTGCAGCAGGTAAACAGACTGTAACGTCTGCAGCAGGTAAACAGACTGTAACGTCTGCAGCAGGTAAACAGACTGTAACGTCTGCAGCAGGTAAACAGACTGTAACGTCTGCAGCAGGTAAGCAGCAGGTAAACAGACTGTAACGTCTGCAGCAGGTAAACAGGCTGTAACGTCTGCAGCAGGTAAACAGGCTGTAACGTCTGCAGCAGGTAAACAGGCTGTAACGTCTGCAGCAGGTAAACAGGCTGTAACGTCTGCAGCAGGTAAACAGACTGTAACGTCTGCAGCAGGTAAACAGACTGTAACGTCTGCAGCAGGTAAACAGACTGTAACATCTGCAGCAGGTAAACAGACTGTAACGTCTGCAGCAGGTAAACAGACTGTAACGTCTGCAGTAGGTAAACAGGCTGTAACGTCTGCAGCAGGTAAACAGACTGTAACGTCTGCAGCAGGTAAACAGACTGTAACGTCTGCAGCAGGTAAACAGGCTGTAACGTCTGCAGCAGATAAACAGGCTGTAACGTCTGCAGCAGGTAAACAGACTGTAACGTCTGCAGCAGGTAAACAGACTGTAACGTCTGCAGCAGATAAACAGACTGTAACGTCTGCAGCAGGTAAACAGACTGTAACGTCTGCAGCAGGTAAACAGGCTGTAACGTCTGCAGCAGGTAAACAGACTGTAACGTCTGCAACAGGTAAACAGGCTGTAACGTCTGCAGCAGGTAAACAGACTGTAACGTCTGCAACAGGTAAACAGGCTGTAACGTCTGCAGCAGGTAAACAGACTGTAACGTCTGCAGCAGGTAAACAGGCTGTAACGTCTGCAGCAGGTAAACAGGCTGTAACGTCTGCAGCAGGTGAACAGGCTGTAACGTCTGCAGCAGGTAAACAGGCTGTAACGTCTGCAGCAGGTAAACAGACTGTAACGTCTGCAGCAGGTAAACAGACTGTAACGTCTGCAGCAGGTAAACAGTCTGTAACGTCTGCAGCAGGTAAACAGACTGTAACGTCTGCAGCAGGTAAACAGGCTGTAACGTCTGCAGCAGGTAAACAGACTGTAACGTCTGCAGCAGGTAAACAGACTGTAACGTCTGCAGCAGGTAAACAGGCTGTAACGTCTGCAGCAGGTAAACAGACTGTAACGTCTGCAGCAGGTAAACAGGCTGTAACGTCTGCAGCAGGTAAACAGGCTGTAACGTCTGCAGCAGGTAAACAGGCTGTAACGTCTGCAGCAGGTAAACAGGCTGTAACGTCTGCAGCAGGTAAACAGACTGTAACGTCTGCAGCAGGTAAACAGGCTGTAACGTCTGCAGCAGGTAAACAGACTGTAACGTCTGCAGCAGGTAAACAGGCTGTAACGTCTGCAGCAGGTAAACAGACTGTAACGTCTGCAGCAGGTAAACAGGCTGTAACGCCTGCAGCAGGTAAACAGACTGTAACGTCTGCAGCAGGTAAACAGGCTGTAACGTCTGCAGCAGGTAAACAGACTGTAACGTCTGCAGCAGGTAAACAGGCTGTAACGTCTGCAGCAGGTAAACAGACTGTAACGTCTGCAGCAGGTAAACAGGCTGTAACGTCTGCAGCAGGTAAACAGACTGTAACGTCTGCAGCAGGTAAACAGACTGTAACGTCTGCAGCAGGTAAACTGCAGAGAGGACAACCTGAACTGTTCTGTAATAAAGAAGAAAAAAACTAAATGTTATTTATGTATTGTTGTATTGTGGATGTATTGTTAGTTTGTTCCACAGATTTCAGATGGAATCTCTGCATGAATGTTAAAGTGGAAAATATCTTAAATCTGAAACAAGTTTCTCCTTCAAAGGAAGGAGTGATCCCTCAGGTGTAGTTCACGCTGCAACCACCAGGAGGCGCATGACTGCTTTACACTGAGGAGAAAGTATCACTGTAAAGGTGCAGCAGTAATCTCCGCTGTGCTCTTATTTTTATCATATCTTACATGTTTATTATTCAGGCTCTGGTCAAATGGATGAATAAATAAAATCAGATCAATCACAACACTTCAGGCTGTAAAATGTCGAGTTTATTAGAATGTTTACATGAATTCTGTTTTTTAATAAAAATGGATTACACTTGGGTTATGTCATTTTGTTCTTAAATTACCTCAAATATTTCAAAGCCAGAGAAGTCCTTCATTTTGCATTTGTAACGGGACGTGTCTTGTCGCCCTGGACGCATCGAATGAGAGAATCACCCCCATGAATCCTCGCCAACCTCAACGTCATCTGTTGTTATTGTTATGATTGAGAGCCCCCTGGTGGTGGAGTTCACACACTGAGTGTTTCAGTCTAAATATTAACAAGAAGATTTATTAGCACATTTATTAAAATCTGTTTGTCTGTTTATTCTTTTGGTATACCTTCATTTATTTTATTTTTTTAATGATATTTCTTTTCATATAAAGTTAAATAATTGTCTTCGAGTCCTTTATGGATTAATTTTTCTTTATTGGCCCTTCTGTGACTCCGTAGAGTCCAAACTTATAATAAATGTATTTCTATCTTAGATCAGCTGAGTCAGAGATGGTGATGTCTGCTGTTGGGTCTGTAGAGGGCGCTGTGACATCAGGACATATAGAGGAGGGGGGGGGGGGGGGGGAGGAGGAGGAGGAGGAGGGGGGGGGGGGAGGCTGTGCAGGCATGTTTTTCTCACACTGAGAGGATCGCCCCGCTGTTTGTGGACTGCTGCAGAGATCAACCTGAGGGAGGGGAGGAGGGGGAGGAGAGGCTGGCACTGCAATGCAGAACATCAAATGAGGAGGAGGGAAGATAAGGGGGGAGGTGGGGGGGGAGAGAGGGAGCTGCCAGCTCTGCAGATAGAGGGGTTTTTTCCGACGGGGAGGTTCAGGGATTCCCTGTCGATGCAGAGCGACATAATTAACATATCTTACTCAAGATGTGACCACCATGTTTGTAGCCTTTGTATTGTAAATGCATTTATTGACTTTAATCCACAGCAACATGGGTCCATGTTAGTGTGTGTGTGTGTGTCTGTGTGTGTCTGTGTGTGTGTGTGTCTGTGTGTGTGTCTGTGTGTGTGTCTGTGTGTGTCTGTGTGTGTGTGTGTGTCTGTGTGTGTGTCTGTGTGTGTCTGTGTGTGTGTGTGTCTGTGTGTGTGTCTGTGTGTGTGTGTGTGTCTGTGTGTGTGTGTGTGTCTGTGTGTGTGACCTTGTGCAGGTGACAAAGTGGGGACCCTCGTTGAAAGATGTGCCTGTAGGGACCGTTCCAGCCAGTGTCTCTATTTCTCCGAAATGCTCTACTTACATGTTCTACCCTTCAACAACATTACCCAACGCATTAAAACTGTACCTGATGCACCGTGTTCAGGAGGTATGCTAAAGCGCCTTCCTGTGGTCATATGAGAGATGAACCCACGGACTCTGTACATGGGGCGTGCACATTAACCACCAGGCTATTCAGACGCCACGGGAGGCATTCCTTTAGAGGATAACGGATTTATGTTGATTTAATTAAAGGAGAGCAGCTTCACTCACTAGTCGCTCCCAAACATGAAAACCCAAACAAAGTACAAAGTATAAAATCATTTATTGTTAACATTGCATGTATGAGTTTATAAATAGTCTGAGCTGATACAGTTTTCATTCTTTACAGAAAGCCAGGAACAGAAATAAGAATATATTTCCGTGCTTACTAAAAGTTTTCTCCGAAGATTTTTCTCAAAAGTGAATTTTCCAAAACAGTGCATATGTGACGTTCATAAAGACGGCGTACCATTTAAACATTGAGGTGCTCTTCATGCACGGACGGTGGTCGTTACATACATGTGACCGACAGCAGAAGGGAGTAAAGAGAGAACGAACCTTAAGTCCTCAAAGGTGTTTAAGCAGCAAGGCAAAGTAAGATTAGATTCAGCCTTCAAAAACTCAAACACAGCGTCATGCAGAGACGACCAAAGTGCATCAGCGTCGATACCGGTGGTGCTCGTTGGACACAAACAACATCCAGTCTCTCAGTACAAACAGCAAACATGGCATTAATTGCATATTATGACGCTATATTACATCACAGCTACACAGGACACATGAAACACCAAACAGATCTTCTTTCTTTCCTCTGATAACGAAGCGCTGAATGTGTCGCCATGTTCTGGATGTTTAACACGTCTCAAGTTCTGAATCGTCATTGGACAGTTTTTGTAAAACATATTTGCAGATGATGCCCAACTTAATATTTCAGGACATATTCTGTATTATTAACCTGGTTTGCTTAAAATGTAAAAGGTGTTGGGATAGTTCAGGAGGTGAAGAGTGGTCTCTGATGGTTTTGCTCAATCAGCAGAAACCAGTTGGAGCTTAAAGGACATCACGGTTTACCTCCCCAGAGCTGAGCTCGGGTACCGTTCAGGTTTTATTGAACTCAGTTCCACTTTTTAAATCTGGTTCTTAACAAATCCAAATTCATATTTCAAGAACATAAACGTTGTCTTATATTGTCTATGATATTCGTTAAACTGTTTCTGATGTACTACGATGACAATAAAAACATACCGATCAAAAACCGCCTACCTTCTCTGGTCCAAACAAATCCAGACCATTCAGGACCAGAATCTAAAGTTAGAAGGAGGACATACTGGCTGCTGCATTGTTGTCAGAGAAGCCAGCACTTCAACATAGCATGTTTCCTTAATGTCTGATCATAGAGTGAGCTCACTTTATCATCTCACTGATTGGACCTTTAAGTCTACAGATTAATAACCAGAAATCAATAATGCATTTTGTTACCCAAACGCTGCTGGACTCAGGTTTCTGCTTTCATCGGAGTTTAAGAAAACGGCAACCGTAGTAAACTCTGAAACTTCAGACTCTCCGGTCCAGCAGACACATTCAGCGACTCATTATTACTTTGCTTTATTACATCTCTCATTCATTCTGGATATAAAACGCTACCATCCCAAACGTCACAGACTTCTCACAATAAGTCTGCACACACAGTGTTCAGTCTGCAGGATCTTTACTCAGGAAACAGTGCGAGTGTCTGGTCAGTCATTAAATTAACAAAGCAAACCATGACTGAACCTTTTGATTTGTGCGCTCAACAGCCAATCACAGACTGCTGTATCATCAACACGATGATCTCTAACCTTTTCTGACCTGGACAATTATTGAGAAGTTTCCTTTGATTCCAGGAATATTGACAGAGATAAATGACCCTAACCCAAACCCCCGAACGTTTCAGTATCTGGAAGTTCTGAACACATAAACCCACTTTGTGACCAGACTCTAAAAGACTGAGCCAAGTCCACCCAATCCAACCTTCAAACACACTTTCTGTCATCACAGTGCCAAAGTCCTGTTAAAAACAGCTGTTATAGCCATCTTTAATTATTGCCGTTATCATATGAAGGTGCCTCCCTGACTGCTATGAATCTCTCTGTAGTCTCTGATCAAAGTAAAAACAGCCCTCTAA
Source organism: Tautogolabrus adspersus (assembly GCA_020745685.1). Lineage (NCBI taxonomy): Eukaryota > Metazoa > Chordata > Actinopteri > Labriformes > Labridae > Tautogolabrus > Tautogolabrus adspersus. Next base: position 35,500,067 of record CM036537.1, on the reverse strand, counting down.
GTTTCTATTGTTAATCTGGCAGACTGATGCTACCAACCTCACAAAGTGCTTTTGTCATCAGTGTGACATCAGTGATATCTTTGTGAACCAACAGCATCACGCTTCGTTCAGACGCTCCTCCCTGACAACTGAAGGTTGAACATGTTGAGCTCTGTTCCCGCTGTTTGACTCGACGTCGAGTTTAGGAGTAGCTGTCTTTATCAGAGTCAGGAGAGGGGGGCCGCGAGATCTCAAAGAAGGATCCAGAAGACTTCCTGGATTTGAGAAGTCGCAGCATCTCAGCCAGCTGAGCCTCCAGCGCTGCCATGCGACTGTTCAGAGATCTGATGTCTCCTCTTAACTCTTGTTTCAGCTCAAGGAAAGATGCCTGAATGCTCTGCTCGGGTATCGCACAGAAGACCGTCTTCTCCTCAGACTGGACTGGGCTTTGCTCCTGCGGTGTTCTGGCGCCGCCGACATTGTCCAAACGGAGGTCACTTTTTGTGATGCCACTGTCGCAGGAGTCAGTTTTCTTTAGGGACAACTCGTCCTGAGACTTAGTTCTATCGGGAAGTGTCTCCATGGACTCGGCCTTAGAGACGCTGCTCCACGACTCGGCCTTCACGACTGACTCCTTAAAGCGACCCCAACCTTTAGCCTTTGGTGGTTCTGCTGATTTGCAGCCGATCAGATTTCCATTTTGGGTGGCAGGGGCATGCAATATGACTCTGCTGGAGGTCCTGGATGAAGAGGAAGCTGTGGATGATAAGGTGGGGGGTGTGGCTGGACTCTCATTCACCATGACGATACTGGTAGAGGCCAGGACCTCTGGACCTCTATTCGTCTTAAGGTGAGCGCCTTTCTCCACATCACCAGCACTCTGAACAACCTGTTCAGAGGCGAGGCGAGCCTCCCTCTGCTGCCGGAAACGCTGGAAGAGTCGTCTGACCGGATGATCTGGAGGGAGGTTCAGAGGAGCCTCGTTCTTCCTCTTCAACATCTCCTCCTCCTCACGTTTCACGTCACTGATCTTACGAAAGACAATCTGTAGCAAGAGACAAAACCAAAGAATCAATTAATCAAAGACAAAAGCTCACAGTGACAATTTCGATGTTAAGCATATTAACCCTCTTAAGTTTGAGAGTTAACATGCTATAACTTTTAATTATGAAAAAATACAGTGCAATGAACTGTCATCAGTTCTGCAGGGAAAATAAACGTATTGATTAGGGATGGTAGGGTTAAGGGCCTTTCAGATGCGCGCCACTGTCAAGACCATTCATTGTGAATCGGGTTGCTCCGCGCAAGCGCGCATCTCCTTGCAGCCGAGTTGAGGGCAGCGCGGGATCCTGCGCGTTTGCGTGAAAGTTAAAACATTTTCTACTTTCGTGCCCCTAAATTAAGACACAGCGCCTGAGACTGATCTGAATTAAACTCATTAAATCTCCTGATGACAACTTTTAAATGGTTGTAATTTAAAAATCCTTGAATTGAACCTCTAATTTAATTCCCAGCTTATTACTTCTTCAGATACTCTGCGCTTTGGTACTTATTCTATGTATGTGCTATTGTGTGTGTTTTATTTATATATACGTTTATCTCCTACTGCCTCATAGTGTTTAAGAGAATCTGTAATGAGCACATTCACCCCGGGATTAATAAAGTATTTCTGGTTGAGCTTATTTCAAGACTTTTGGAAACTATAAAATCTACTGAAGCACTTCCAAAACTTTATTTTTGACCTTCAGTCTTTTAGAAACGAGAATACTCGTTAAATTTAGAGTGCTAACAAAGAACTTCAGTTAAATCCATTCAAGTCTACACATGAAGGAAGCTGAGGACGCTGTGGGAGCTGCAGCAGGTGTGTCAGCTCTCCAGGTGTGTTCACCTCTCACTGAAGGCTGCTCAGGTTGCAGGTGATGCAGGAAGTGAAGGTCGTGTTACAGCTAAGCTGACTGTAAATTAATTACATGAACGTCTGTAATGAACATTCACGTTTGGGGGAGCGCTAGCGACATGTGACCTCTGACAGCTAAGTCACGGTGTGTCGGTACTCAGCAGTGACTGAGAAAGGCAGCCATGTCATCAGTATGTTGAGCCAGGAGCCAATCAATGAGCTCCTGACCTGCCGAAATTGGATCATGTGGATGAAACATCAACAGTGGACGGTTCTATCGGAGAGCCCTCAGAATGTGAGAGCTGTTGATGTTCCTCTGAACAGTTGAGTTCTCTCCCTCACTACAACCTTAAACCTGCAGTCATTATATTCTTGTCTACTTATTTTACGCAGGAACAGAAGTAACGCCAACATTCACGTAGAGTTTTGTTTTGTCGTGTTTACAAGAGGTGGATGTAAAGGTGACTTCGATCCTGCAGCAACATGTCCGATGTGTCCTTAGGCATGACACTTAACCCCAAGTTGCTCTCGCTGTTTCGTCAGCGGCGTGTGAATGTGATTACTTCTGATGGTCACTACAAATAGAAAGCCATCAGTGTGTGAATGTGTAGGTGTGACCTGCGGTGTAAAAGCGCTTTAAGAAGTCAGAAGACTAGAAGAGAGGTCTACAACACATGTAGACCGGATTAGCAGGTATGTCCCCCCCAAGAAGCCTTGTGAAGGTAAAATAGGGCCTAGTGTTAGTGCTCCGTGAAAATCTTTCTAATGTGCAACATGCAGGACGCTTTGTTTCTGTCTAGCAGGAAACGCATCATCTTTACTGACGTCCGATTCTTCACCACCAAAAATAAATATTCAAACAGCCAGAAACTGAAATGTCCTTTTTTTGTGTAAAAAGTGAGTTAATCAGCTGATGTTTGTTTTCACTCCGGATAATATCTGGATAATTACGGGAGGACTGCTCCGGAGATTCTCCCGACCTAGCCGTTCACATATGCTCCTCACAGCTGGAGACTCTCCCTGTTAGATAGGAGGGGGGCGGGGGATTTCCTTAATTAAGACGTGACATAAAAAAACAACGCGGAAGTAGCGGACGAAGCAACAGAGACCTCTACAATGAGAATATTTGCCTTTATATCAATGCTACGTGTAGTTAAACGGAATGACAACATCAACGAAAGAGCGGAGAACAACAAACTGACGAACAGAAAACTTAATGCAGCCGTTTAATTACGTGCACGGAGATCGTAGTGGTGGCGTGCAGACACTCTATGCACCGTGCAGCGATCACAGGGAATAAACGTCACTCCGCTCCTATTGGCTCGAGGTGAATTCTCCGGAGAATCTACTGCCGCGTTCTCACATCAGCCCCTCCGGACTTTCTGCGGAAAAAATACTAGGGGTCTGGCAGGAGAAGCTCCGGGTAAAATCCGAGTGAAAAATGTGGCTGTTGTGTTCACACATACAGCCCCTCCGGATAATCTCCGGAGTTTATCAGGAGATTTCCGTATGTGTGAAAAGGGTTTGTGTCCCCTCTAACAGAAGAAGACGTTTTTCAGATCGACTATGAGATTAAAAATCTCTCGTGCAGCAGCTGCTGATGTGAGCATGTTGTGAATCGGTTCTAAGCTGCAGTCGGAGGGTTTGGAGGTGAGAGCTGCCTCGGCAGGTCGTTTCTCTTCTTGCCTCCATTATTGCACAGCCAAGCAGAGCAGGACACGATGGCTCTCACATCGATTTACAGCTGAGAGCGAGCGAGGCTGTGAGACTAACCAGGAGGGAGAGAGAGAGAGCAGCTGATCAGTGTTTTATACCCCGTCTACATCCAAGCTCCACTCGCTTGTTCTTATCTGAAAGAAAAGTCTACACACAAACATGTTGGACCGATTATAATCTTCATTTAAAGCTCAGACTAAAAATAGTGACTGAATGTTGTGTGTCACAAAACTGTTTTAGAGCTCTTATTTATAGGGTAGATTTTACTATTAAGACTTCAATTGTTGAATATTGTTGCTGAGTGTTTACAGCTCTTCAGTCTCACTTCTTTTCTTCAAACATACCTTAATGACTTTAGATAAATGGTGGTTTAAATCTTGATCGCTGCATTAGAGGCGTTGTATCGTGTTAACCTCGTCTTCTTTTAAACACTTCAGCCAGCTGATGTTGTCTTAAACGTGCAGCACAGATAAATGTGACCTGACTCGACTCGCCTTCAGTGCTTGTGTGTCTGAGTTTGATGTGTGTGTGACAGCAGACAGACTGACCTGGAGTCAGGCTGAATGAACACCTAGTGTTTAAAATGGGTACTGCAGTCCAAACTCTAAACATTGTAGAGAGCTGTCTCCCCCCCCCCCTCCTCTCTAGAGTGGATGCTCACGCAGGTCACCATGTGGTGGACTCTGAAGCTTCAGTGTTTAGCCAGCTCTGCATCGGTCTGTAAACCTTTCTGCGTTCTAACCTCTCTCCATTTTTCAAAAGCATCTCCAATATTGATCCTAGTTTGAGCACGTTTCTGCTCGTGGAGCTTATTAGAAACATGCAGAGGCTTTTTAGGTCGGGTACAATCACTTCTATCTGAACCAGTTCTCTTGCCCGCTTCCATCGCTGCAACACCTGTTGGTTTGACCTGATAACTGCTCTCATATCTGGCAAACCGAGGGGCGTCCAAAACGGCCGTGTGGGGGTGCCTTAAAACCGCCTACCTTCTCTGGTCCAAACAAATCCAGACCATTCAGGACCAGAATCTAAAGTTAGAAGGAGGACATACTGGCTGCTGCATTGTTGTCAGAGAAGCCAGCACTTCAACATAGCATGTTTCCTTAATGTCTGATCATAGAGTAAGCTCACTTTATCATCTCACTGATTGGTCCTTTAACCTTTTGTGTCTTTTTGACTTTTTACACGGGTTTAACTTTGTTGTTCTTTGATTTGGAGTCACAATGATTTCAGTTACATCTGAAAAATGTAAATTCTGTGTTTTGAAAGCAGATGTGAGAATGTGTTGGACCCTCAGCTCTCTTCAGGTGTGTCTGGTTTCAGTTGTTTGTGAAGCAGCTGTTAGTTTCAGGGGATCAGTTCCTCTTCTTGTTTTTTCAGAGTAGAGCCTCCTAAATTCAGATTTGTACCGTGTGTTAGTGGGCCTAGTGGTGAACATCCCCTCAGGACTGCCCTGTCGTCAGGAGGTCCAGTTATCTGCCGTTTGAGTAAATGGATCTCTGATGACTTCAGTAAATCCGTGTAGTGGTCGGTGCTGCTTGGATCAATACGTCGACCTTTCAGAGGTCAAGGACTTGTTCAGAAAGATTCAGATTATAACTTAATTTTCAACTGTGCATCTTTTTTACAGCCGACCTTCAACCTTTAAGGTTTTTTTTTAAATACTTGACGCTGTTACAACATGTTGGCGTCTAAATGACAAACTTATAAAAACAGGCTGTAACATAATCCCTCCGGATCAAAGTACATTGATCTCTTTAAAGCCGGGCTAAGGTTATAGGATCACCGGGACCACTTGAGGTCCGATTCCTTCCCGACAATCGCGGGGTCGTTCTCAACTTGAGGCCGCTCTGAATCATTAATCCTCCCAGATTATCTCGTAGTGTGAGATAAAGATCCAATCTGAACGCCCCGATCTGTTCGGAGATCGTCAGGGACGCCCAGATTCCATCAATATATCAAACATGTTTGATATTTAGGATTTTAAATCTTGATGATCACATCATCAAAGGGTCTGGATGAAATTGTGTAAGTTAACAATAACCACGAGAGACAAGGGACGATAGTGTTAGTGATCAGCGACAGGAAACAACCCGTACAGGTGTGCTGAACACATGAGATCACCTGAGAGAACTATCTGAACCAGGCTTGCATTAGAGCCTGTGTACCTGCAGCTGGATGAAGAAATCTACTGGAAACATTGAGCCTTATTTACTGATATGTGCGTACAAATGTTCTTACTTATTAAATAAGTGCATACGCAAAATCACCGTCGGATTCATGACACGTGCGTACCAGCCAGTTTTGTTGTCACCACCATGCGTACGTTAGTGAATCAGAGCGTGCCCGCAGCCTGCAATCCATCTCTCCATATAAGGACATCTGATTGGTGTATCAGGACGAGAGGTGAGGTTTTTAAGAGACGGCCCCAAAAGGTAAAACAGAGCGAGGTGTCCACATAGTTACAGCTGTACGTGCACTGGCAGTCAGAATCAGCTGATCAGTCACTCGTCACACGTTGTGACGGTCTGATGCGCTCTCTTCTGAAGGAGGCTCGTTATCTCTCAGCAAGGCTGGATCTTTACACTTTGAGACGTAAATCTCAACCATGTTCCCTTCATGCTCTTAAATAAGCTCCAATGAATCAGCTGGTTTTACTAACAGATGTTTCAGTATCAGTGAGAGAGGTCGACGACTAGATTCAAGATTTTAGATTAAAGGATGAAAAGACACTTCATGATTACTTCATACATTTAGTCGATGCATTAGTTCATGTTTTTAATTCTTGTCTTTTCAAAATTAAAAACACATTTATATATATATTATATTTACTGAATGTTTAATACGTCATTCATTTAGTTAAGAGTGTAAGTTAACATTATCTGAGAGAGCTGGTCCATCGTTTGTGCGTACGTTGGTCTCAGGAGGTTCTACATTCTGTCAGAATATATCGATGAATCTCAGATTTGTGCTTCAAACGTTCGTACGTAATGAATGAGGCCCATTTTCTTTAGTTTCTGTTTGCAGGAAGAACCCTGAGAGTCCTGAAAGCCCTGAGAGCCCTGAGAGTCCTGAGAGTCCTGAGAGCCCTGAGAGTCCTGAGAGCCCTGAGAGCCCTGAGAGTCCTGAGAGCCCTGAGAGTCCTGAGAGCTCTGAGAGTCCTGAGAGTCCTGAGAGCCCTGAGAGTCCTGAGAGCCCTGAGAGCCCTGAGAGTCCTGAGAGCCCCGAGAGCCCTGAGAGTCCTGAGAGTCCCAAGAGCCCTGAGAGCCCTGAGAGCCCTGAGAGTCCCAAGAACCCTGAGAGCCCTGAGAGTCCCAAGAGCCCTGAGAGCCCTGAGAGTCCTGAAAGCCCTGAGAGTCCTGAGAACCCTGAGAGTCCTGAAAGCCCTGAGAGTCCTGAGAGTCCTGAGAGTCCCAAGAGCCCTGAGAGCCCCAAGAGCCCTCTTGGGAGAGTCCTGAGAGTCCCAAGAGCCCTGAGAGCCCTGAGAGTCCCAAGAGCCCTGAGAGTCCCAAGAGCCCTGAGAGCCCTGAGAGTCCTAAGAGCCCTGAGAGCCCTGAGAGTCCTGAGAGTCCTGAGAGCCCTGAGAGTCCTGAGAGTCCTGAGAGCCCTGAAAGCCCTGAGAGTCCTAAGAGCCCTGAGAGCCCTGAAAGTCCTGAGAGTCCCAAGAGCCCTGAGAGTCCTGAGAGCCCTGAGAGTCCTGAGAGTCCCAAGAGCCCTGAGAGCCCTGAGAGTCCTGAGAGTCCCAAGAGCCCTGAGAGCCCTGAGAGCCTTGAGAGCCCTGAGAGTCCCAAGAGCCCTGAGAGCCCTGAGAGTCCTGAAAGCCCTGAGAGTCCTGAGAACCCTGAGAGTCCTGAAAGCCCTGAGAGTCCTGAGAGTCCCAAGAGCCCTGAGAGCCCTGAGAGTCCTGAGAGTCCCAAGAGCCCTGAGAGCCCTGAGAGTCCCAAGAGCCCTGAGAGTCCCAAGAGCCCTGAGAGTCCCAAGAGCCCTGAGAGTCCTGAAAGCCCTGAGAGTCCTGAGAACCCTGAGAGTCCTGAAAGCCCTGAGAGTCCTGAGAGTCCCAAGAGCCCTGAGAGCCCTGAGAGTCCTGAGAGTCCTAAGAGCCCTGAGAGCCCTGAGAGCCCTGAGAGTCCTGAGAGTCCCAAGAGCCCTGAGAGTCCTGAGAGCCCTGAGAGTCCTGAGAGTCCCAAGAGCCCTGAGAGTCCCAAGAGCCCTGAGAGCCCTGAGAGTCCCAAGAGCCCTGAGAGCCCTGAAAGTCCCAAGAACCCTGAGAGCCCTGAGAGTCCCAAGAGCCCTGAGAGCCCTGAGAGTCCTGAGAGTCCTGAGAGCCCTGAAAGCCCTGAGAGTCCTAAGAGCCCTGAGAGCCCTGAAAGTCCTGAGAGTCCCAAGAGCCCTGAGAGTCCTGAGAGCCCTGAGAGTCCTGAGAGTCCCAAGAGCCCTGAGAGCCCTGAGAGTCCTGAGAGTCCCAAGAGCCCTGAGAGCCCTGAGAGCCCTGAGAGTCCCAAGAGCCCTGAGAGCCCTGAGAGTCCTGAAAGCCCTGAGAGTCCTGAGAACCCTGAGAGTCCTGAAAGCCCTGAGAGTCCTGAGAGTCCTGAGAGTCCCAAGAGCCCTGAGAGCCCTGAGAGTCCTGAGAGTCCCAAGAGCCCTGAGAGCCCTGAGAGTCCCAAGAGCCCTGAGAGTCCCAAGAGCCCTGAGAGTCCCAAGAGCCCTGAGAGTCCTGAAAGCCCTGAGAGTCCTGAGAACCCTGAGAGTCCTGAAAGCCCTGAGAGTCCTGAGAGTCCCAAGAGCCCTGAGAGCCCTGAGAGTCCTGAGAGTCCTAAGAGCCCTGAGAGCCCTAAGAGTCCTGAGAGTCCCAAGAGCCCTGAGAGTCCTGAGAGCCCTGAGAGTCCTGAGAGTCCCAAGAGCCCTGAGAGTCCCAAGAGCC
>CM036537.1:35459054-35484054 GCA_020745685.1 Tautogolabrus adspersus | reverse complement strand
CGGAAATCATCACAAAGTTTGAGTCTATAATTTATGAGTCTGTTAAGACAGAAGTTTCATGTGCCCTGAAACCGTTGGAAGAAAAAGTTGACTCACAGAAAGAGACGATTTCAGACCTAGAGCGTTCGGCTAATGATCACGAAGGCCAGCTAACGAGCCTACAAGCTAATGTGGCTAAGTTGTCGGCTACAGTGGAGTCTTTGGGTAAGAAATGCGAAGATGTAGAAGCATGCTCTACGCGTAATAATATTCGTCTTGTGGGCCAGCCGGAAGGAACCGAGGGTCCCAACCCCACAGAGTTTGTGGCTAAACTTTTGAAAGACTTGTTGAATCTCGAAGCCGAGCCTGAGTTGGACAGGGCCCACCGCACGCTGCGTGCTAAGCAGAGGGGGGACGAGCCACCACGGCCAATGGTCATCAGAGTCAACAAGTTCCAGGTCAGAAACATCATCCTGCGTTGGGCTGGGGAGGCTCCGCCCCTGCTGCACAATGGGAAAAGGGTCTATATCTTCCAGGATTTTACCTCTACTGTGGCCAAGCAGAGGGCGGCGTTCATCAAGGTAAAGAGGGAGATACATTCATGTGCTAACGTGAAATTTGGCCTCCGCTACCCGGCTACTCTACACATCACCATACCTAACGGCCCAACCCAGAGATTCGTCGACCCGGACCAGGCATTGGAATTCGTTAATAAGAGGCTGAAGAAGACCCAGGATTCAGATGGAGACTGAGACCGGATCAGGGAGCACAGTGGTGCTGCTGTTTTGAGTTTACAGACTTCAAGTATTATCACGCACCGTTTCTGTGCCCTCCAGCTTTGTTCATTATTTTCAGGTATAATGGCACATGTCTTATGTTTATTGGTCTATTTTATCTACTTCTTTGTTCAATCACACCAGTGAGTGCCTTTCTTTATTATAATATCTTAATGCAGCCTAATAGTACACCGCCTACTGTAGGTGGGGATATTAAGTTTGTTAGTTTAAATTGCAAAGAGCTGAACAATCCGATAAAAGTAAGCTCCTACATTATCTACATCATCTTAACGCTCGTGTCATTTATCTGCAGGACATTTAAAGAATACAGAGTCTGAGGTTCAAACAGAGTTGGTCAGATATTTCTCTCCTTGTTCTCCAGTAAAGCAAGAGGCGATACTTTTACATCAAACTATTCCTTTTGTTCATATTGAAACGATATCTGATCCCTCAGGCAGGTTCATCATAGTCATTGGCCATATTAATGAGGTGAAGGTAGTCCTTGCTAATATATATGCGCCTAAATGGGATGACGAGGCCTTCTTTAAACGGGTATTTTCGATGTTGCCGGACTGGTCACAACATAACTTAATTCTGGGTGGAGATTTTAGTTGCTGGTTGAACCCTTCATTAGACCGCTCCTCCTCAACCTTAGTGCCACGATCTAAACCTGCCAAGGAGCTTTCATGGATGAGTTTAATGTTGTTGATCCTTGGCGTTATTTTAACCCAGGCAAAAGGGAATACTCTTTTCTCTCATGTACACCGGACTTTTACACGTATTGATTTCTTTTTGGTAGCCAGCTCTCTGCTTCGGCAGTTTCTGGCTGTAAATATGATTCAATTATTGTGTCAGATCACGCATCAGTCTCCACAAATATATACTTTCAGAAATTCACAAGCGCACGGCCACCTTGGCGCCTTCACACAGCTTCTCTTGGATAAAGATCTTATGTTGAAGCCCTTAGATTCTTTCTTTCAGATGAATAAAACCTCAGATATATCAGCTTCTGTATTATGGGAGTCGATGAAGGCCTTAATAAGGGGGGAAATGATCTCCTATGAGGTACACCAAAAGAGATCTGTGAGATTGAAATTGGATAAATGATCCCAGCGTATAGCAGCGTTAGACTCTCAGTATGCTGCTTCAAAATGACCAGAAAGGAGCGGGTGTCTTTACAAACAGAATATCATCTTATTACCTCTCATCATGCCACCAGGCTTCTGCTTCTTTCAAGGTCTAAGTTTTAAGAGCAGGGAGATAAAACCAGTAAACTACTGGCCCATCGATTGCATCAAATATCTACATCCCAGTTAATCCCACAAGTGAAAACAGAAGTAGGTGTCTCATCAGACCCATTAGAAACTAATAAAACGTTTATGGAGTTTTATAAATCACTGTATGCATCCGACCATTAGGTGAGTCATTAAGGTGACTCTTCCTGTTTTGGATCGCGCTGTGAGTGAGGAGCTGGAGCGCCCTATCACAGCACTAGAACTTGAGACGGCTGCCAAATCTTTACAGAGTGGTAAAAGTCCAGATCCGGACGGCTTTCCGTCTGAGTTTTATAAAACGTTTTGGAAGCAGTTAGCTCCATATTTGTTAGAGATGTTTATTGAAGCTTCTGTTCTTGGTGCGCTCCCTCAAACTTTAAATCAGGCGTGTTTTTCTTTACTTCTGAAGAAAGGCAAACATCCACTACAATGCAGCTCCTATCGTCCCATCAGCTTGTTGAATGTGGACTTTAAACTGTGATCTAAACTCCTAGCTCTTCATTTAGAGGGTGTCCTACCATCAATCATCTCACAGGACCAAACTGGATTTATTCACAACAGACGCTCCTTTTTAACCTTAGAAGGGTTTTAATGTGGTTTATAACCCTCCTTCAAAAACTCTTTCTGAAGCCTTGTTGGCTCTTTTCATAGAGTAGAGTGGGATTACTTGTTTTTTATTTTGTACAGATTTGGATTTGTGGTGACATTTGTTTCTTGGGTTAAGTTATTGTATTCGGCTCCACAAGCCTCTGTTAGAACAAATAGCACAAACTGTTTATGGTTCTGGAGCCTTTGTCAGCTGCTGTAAAGTCTCACCCTGATCTCAGTGGTATAATAAGAAATGGGGTGGAGTTGAAAGTCTCCCTTTATGCCGATGACCTTTTACTGTTCTTGTCTGACTTATCTCGCTCCATTCCTGCAGCCCTCTCGGTCTTGGAAGCCTTTAGTGAGATTTCAGGATATAAATTAAATTTAGAAAAGAGTGACATTTTTCCTGTGAATAAATTAGCCAAGGATTATCCGTTGAAAAAACGTCCATTCAAAATATCTAACTCAGGCTTTGCTTATCTGGGAGTATACGACACATTGGTTAACCTTCGTAAGATGGTCGCCCTGCTTAAACGAATCCAGCAAGACTTTGAAAGATGGTCTTTACTTCAACTTTCTGTTGCTGATAGAATTAATTCAACGAAGATGAATATTCTTCTTCTTGTATTCATTACAGTGTATTCCAATCTTTCAATCAAAACAGTAGATAGACTTTTTATAGATTTTATCTGGAACAAAAAAACACCCAGGTTGGACTTCAGATCCTGCAGCGACCCAAAGAGAGGTGGAATGGCTCTGCCAAACATTTTATTTTATTACTGGGCTGCAAACATAAGGAATTTAAACTACTGGCTTTGCTATGAGAATATTGAGAGCCCTCCATTATGGCTGGTTGTTGAAGCGCACTCCGCACTTCCTGTGACATTGAAATCCTTACTGTATTCGCCTCTTCTGTCTTCCACTTCCCCTTATTCAAAAAATGTTATTGTTGCCTCCTGCCTTAAAATCTGGACCCAGTTTAGACGCTTCTATGGGCTACAGACCTTTTCTGTCCGGGCTCCAGTCTCAGCGAATCATGCCTTTCCTCCGTCCTTACTAGACGGTACTTTTTCTTTGTGGGCTAGGCTGGGCATACAAACTTTTAAAGAGTTATATATAGACTCAACGTTTGCGTCTTTTCAACAGTTGGTTGAAAAGTTTTCATTACCTCAAGGCCTTTTTTTAGGAACCTCCAGGTCGTAATTTAGTTCGTTCTTTGTGCCTGAATTTTCCAATCATCCCGTCTTCTTCAGACTTTGATATTTTCCTGAAGGTGCAATATCTGTCATTTATTCTAATATTCATAAAATCAGCTCAAACTCTTAAAACTGTTTGGGAGGCTGATTTGGGACAGAAAGTTTCAGATGGTGTTTGGGAGGGAATCCTGCAGAGGGTTCACAAGTCATCTATGTGTGCTAAACATAACTTTACTCAGTGGAGAATTTTACATCGAGCCCACTCCACTAAAGTGAGGCTGTCCAACATATTTAATACAGTTTCTTCTCTTTGTGATCGGTGCAAACAAGCTCCAGCTGACTATGTACATACGATCTGGCACTGCCCTTCTTTAAATACATATTGTATTGACGTCCATGTTTTCTATAGTGTGTGTGTGTGTGTGTGTGTGTGTGTGTGTGTGTGGACAGAATCAGTGACTTCCTGCGTCTTCACTTCTTGTTTCTCACGCACAGATATTTGTGTACATCGAGGCGTTTGTGGGTCACCAGTTTGGAGTCTTTCCAATAACTCCACTTCAGCTCACCTAAAATGGCCACCACCTCGTCGTCCTGGATGACCTCCAGTGACCCAGACACCACGAAGCACAGACTGTCCACGCTCTCTCCAGCGTGGAAGATGAGGTCGCCGGGCGCGCTGTGCACTGTCTGGAACTCCATGGCGAGCGCTCGAAGGCAGCCATCACTCGCCAGTCTGAACGCAGGGTGTTCCTTAAACACCTTCCTGTTCAGGTGGACGCAGATATCAGCACGCATGTCCTTCGGACAAATCTGCAGCACCTGTAGGGGTCAAACAGAGGTCAAACTCAGGAGAGGGAGAGGTTAGAGAAAGCGGAATGACATGCAGGAACGGAGACAAAGGTGGGACTTGAACCCGGGCCGCCCACTCGAGGATTACAGCCTCTGTACATGGGGCACGACCTAAACGTTAGGCCACCAGCCCCCCAAAATGATACCACGTGTTTTATTTCATTTTAGTGATCGATATTGTCCAAAAATGACGAAGAGAAGAAGCGAGCACACGTTGTGAACTCCTTTCTCTGTTGCCATGGTATCCAAACAGGGGTCAATATCGTGTTGATAATTCTGGTATTGTGACAGCCCTCGTGACCATCTGATTGGACGAGGCGTTACCTTGTCGGTGTCGATGCCTCGGGACATGGACCAGGTGGACACGATGTAGTCCATGACGCGCTCGCTCAGGCCTTTAGGGACCTGGTAGAGTTTGAGGAAGTCTCGCACGCTATTGAGCATCTCGTGGTAGCGGTTGGTGTTGGCGTACATCTGCTGGAAGATGGTGGTGACGTTACCGAAGATGGTGGCGTAGAGCAGAGCTGGAGACGGGACAGAAACAACATAAAGTTAACAATGAGAACCTGTCAGATAAAATAAGTCTCTGCAGAGCAGGAACCTTTAACACGAGTGAATCATACGATGTAGGAACCTGTTTCTATACCACGCCAACACAAATAGATGATCTAGGCGCCCAATGAGAGGATTTCTAGTTTTAAATTAAAAGTTGTAAACAAACTCATGCACACCGAATAATAAAAACAATGTCAGTTCCCGATGTGCCTCAGTGTGACCTCCTCTGCTCTGTCTGTTTTAACGTAAACTTCACGTCTTTCTGAGACGCTGGAGGACGAACGTCAGAACCTGCTGACCTGTCAGTTTGAATGAACCACCGCTGCTCTCTCTCTCAGAATCATTTCAAAACCCATTTTGACAACCGTTCTGCAAGTTCCTGTTCGTCCTGGAGGAGCTTCGATATCTGTTTCTATGCAGATGATAAAACGTTTTATGTCCCAGTGCCGAGACATCTCCAGCCTGTCTGTCATTTCCCAGAATCCCCCAAAGTGATGCCTGGCTGTTAGTGTCCATCTCACACACACACACAGACACACTGACAGCCTGTCAGCAGGACAGAACCCGGGTCAGCGGATTGATTCTGAACCGTCCAGCAGAACGACTTAGAGTCAAAAAGGGACTCGCCGTCACCTTCAGAAGGTCACTAAAGACTCAGCACAGAGAGGGCGCCGAGCTAACGCTGAAACAGCACAAACACGATTCAGGACTGGCTGGAGGCTCATCAGCAGGAATCACCTGCAACAGATCCTGGTGCACGCCGTCTACAAAGACCTGCTGGTTTCCCTCATTCACGCTCTCCGTACTACACACTACGTTTGTATGTGTGTGTGTGTGTGTGTGTGTGTGTGTGTGTGTGTGTGTATCTGTGTGTGTGTGTCTGTGTGTGTATCTGTGTGTGTGTATCTGTGTGTATGTGTCTGTGTGTGTATCTGTGTGTGTGTATGTATCTGTGTGTGTGTGTGTGTGTGTGTGTGTGTGTGTGTCTCTGGTGGATCTGTGGAGGAAATGGATCAGTTATTTCTGTCCTTCCTCTCAGACTCTGTCCTGATGTCACCGCGAGCATTGCAACACTCACGCTCATCATGGCAACCGCCCAAACTCTCAGCCTGCATCCAGGATGGTGGCTGCCTTGGCAACCGCCTCAACATCCACCTCCAGCAGCTCTCGGCCTTTCTGTAATCCAGCCCTTGACTTCCTTCATTCAATCTAAAGAGGAACCCAAAACGTTTACCCAGACTGCACTGCAGCCTCGGTGCAGAGCCTCTACAGGAGCCCCAGAGGGACAAACTGTCAGAGCAGCAGAGCTCAGACTTCACAAACACAACGTGAAACTGGGTTACCAGAGACCTGCTGCTCTCACTGCAGCTGCTGCTCCGCCATGCTGTTCTTTAAACCACATCAATTAATTATGTGATCATTTTTAACAACCTGTTTTTTGGGGTTCTTAAACCCGGGTCTCTGACGTCCCCAGTCTGTTCCTGCAGGGGGCTCTGGAGTCCCATCCATGGCGGTCTCCACCCCTCTCATCCACCTTCACTGGGTCCTGCTCAAGTCCTGCATCAAACAAAGTCCTCCTCATCTAAAATCTCAGCACCAGCTTCACCCCCCCGGTACCTTCCTGACCTCCTCCCCCCCTACAAGCTGACCCAGAATCCTCCTCTGATCCTGGGACACTGGTCTGATCTTCATGGGGGGCAGAGTCTTCAGTGTGGCAGTTATTTTTCTGTGTTTGCAGCCTGACTGTCAGTGTGTGTTCTGATGGGTCCCTTTAAAAGGCGCTTCATAAATTAAAGATGTTATTTAAGATGATTGAGCTGTTCCCTGCAGCGCCCTCCGCCATACTACCGCTGAAGAAAGAAAAACACAAACGGAGTAAAAGCTTCCTGCGTCTCTTTGTGAGATCCAACAGCAGGATGGATGGCGTTGGATGCTGCGTTCAGACTCCATCCCCCCCCCCCCACAGTTCACCTCGCATGTGATGAATCCCCGTACAGATAGGGAGTCAATTCAGTCTTTAAATTGTATTTTTACACAAGTCCTTCCGTCTGCAGGTATCAGCTAGAGGTTACAGGTGACAACCATCAGAAATGTTTGGTCATTTCTTAAAGAGCCAAGATGTTCTGACAGAAGAAGTTCTATCCTGAGAGAGAGGTGGGAACCATCAGGGTCTATCCTCTGAGGACGATGAACATCTCTGTGTGTGGAGCTGCTCGAGATGAACCTGACCTGACTGTACTCTGCTCTGAATCAGGCGTCCTGCTGAGCGGCTGCTCGTGCTCAGACTGACAGCGGGGAGGGCGTGATGCAGCTGATGTGACAGGACGGTTAATATTTCAGGAGGAAAATCCACCCCACCAGACCGAGGCATGTCAGACCACATCACATCGACGCCTCTGATAGAGAGACCGTCTGTCTGTCCGTCTGGATCATAGGGATCAGGTCTTTATAAAACTGACTCTGATGCAGGATTATCTCTAGTCCACCATCAGCAGAAAGATCCTCCAGGAGAAACTAGTCCGACAATGTTGGAACTTTCATTTCTTCATTAAACTTTTATGAGACTTTGACGCTTTAACTAAATACTGAAAATGAAAGCCTAGTTATCATCGGAAAGGGTTAGGGTTAGGGTTAGCCCTAACCTAACCTCCAACAGAACATGAAACCTCATGAACTCAATTCAATCTAACGAAACACAAAGTTAATTATTTAGGTAAAAGCAGCTCTAGTCCAGACACAACTGAGTACAAACAGAAACAGCTGCAGCTTCTGTTTGTGCAAATAAAGATCAGATGATCCACGTGGTGAGGTATAAATCTCCACCGAGCACAGAGTGTCTCAATGAGCCTGATGGTCCACATTGAATCAGTTTCTCACCCCGGCTGACTCATGTTGGAGTGACTGTGTGAACATCCCTCACGCTGCAGGCTGCACAAACACACCACGTTTAGAAAGACTGCGCATCCCTCGGGCTGCACAAACACACCACGTTTAGAAAGACTGCGTATCCCTCAGGCTGCACAAACACACCACGTTTAGAAAGACTGCGTATCCCTCAGGCTGCACAAACACACCACGTTTAGAAAGACTGCGCATCCCTCAGGCTGCACAAACACACCACGTTTAGAAAGACTGCGTATTTCTCAGGCTGCACAAACACACCACGTTTAGAAAGACTGCGTATCCCTCAGGCTGCACAAACACACCACGTTTAGAAAGACTGCGCATCCCTCAGGCTGCACAAACACACCACGTTTAGAAAGACTGCGCATCCCTCAGGCTGCACAAACACACCACGTTTAGAAAGACTGCGTATCCCTCACGCTGCACAAACACACCACGTTTAGAAAGACTGCGTATCCCTCAGGCTGCACAAACACACCACGTTTAGAAAGACTGCGTATCCCTCACGCTGCACAAACACACCACGTTTAGAAAGACTGCGCATCCCTCACGCTGCACAAACACACCACGTTTAGAAAGACTGCGCATCCCTCAGGCTGCACAAACACACCACGTTTAGAAAGACTGCGCATCCCTCACGCTGCACAAACACACCACGTTTAAAAAGACTGCGTATCCCTCAGGCTGCACAAACACACCACGTTTAAAAAGACTGCGTATCCCTCACGCTGCACAAACACACCACGTTTAGAAAGACTGCGCATCCCTCACGCTGCACAAACACACCACGTTTAGAAAGACTGCGCATCCCTCAGGCTGCACAAACACACCACGTTTAGAAAGACTGCGTATTTCTCAGGCTGCACAAACACACCACGTTTAGAAAGACTGCGTATCCCTCAGGCTGCACAAACACACCACGTTTAGAAAGACTGCGTATCCCTCAGGCTGCACAAACACACCACGTTTAGAAAGACTGCGTATCCCTCACGCTGCACAAACACACCACGTTTAGAAAGACTGCGCATCCCTCAGGCTGCACAAACACACCACGTTTAAAAAGACTGCGTATCCCTCAGGCTGCACAAACACACCACGTTTAGAAAGACTGCGTATCCCTCAGGCTGCACAAACACACCACGTTTAGAAAGACTGCGCATCCCTCACGCTGCACAAACACACCACGTTTAGAAAGACTGCGCATCCCTCAGGCTGCACAAACACACCACGTTTAGAAAGACTGCACATCCCTCAGGCTGCACAAACACACCACGTTTAGAAAGACTGCGTATCCCTCAGGCTGCACAAACACACCACGTTTAGAAAGACTGCGCATCCCTCAGGCTGCACAAACACACCACGTTTAGAAAGACTGCACATCCCTCAGGCTGCACAAACACACCACGTTTAGAAAGACTGCGCATCCCTCACGCTGCACAAACACACCACGTTTAGAAAGACTGCGCATCCCTCAGGCTGCACAAACACACCACGTTTAGAAAGACTGCGCATCCCTCACGCTGCACAAACACACCACGTTTAAAAAGACTGCGCATCCCTCACGCTGCACAAACACACCACGTTTAGAAAGACTGCGTATCCCTCAGGCTGCACAAACACACCACGTTTAGAAAGACTGCGCATCCCTCAGGCTGCACAAACACACCACGTTTAGAAAGACTGCGCATCCCTCAGGCTGCACAAACACACCACGTTTAGAAAGACTGCGCATCCCTCAGGCTGCACAAACACACCACGTTTAGAAAGACTGCGCATCCCTCAGGCTGCACAAACACACCACGTTTAAAAAGACTGCGTATCCCTCAGGCTGCACAAACACACCACGTTTAGAAAGACTGCGCATCCCTCACGCTGCACAAACACACCACGTTTAGAAAGACTGCGTATCCCTCAGGCTGCACAAACACACCACGTTTAGAAAGACTGCGTATCCCTCAGGCTGCACAAACACACCACGTTTAGAAAGACTGCACATCCCTCAGGCTGCACAAACACACCACGTTTAGAAAGACTGCGTATCCCTCAGGCTGCACAAACACACCACGTTTAGAAAGACTGCGCATCCCTCAGGCTGCACAAACACACCACGTTTAGAAAGACTGCGCATCCCTCAGGCTGCACAAACACACCACGTTTAAAAAGACTGCGTATCCCTCAGGCTGCACAAACACACCACGTTTAGAAAGACTGAACATCCCGGGGGGGCGTGGTTTGCTTGCAAAGGAGTAAGTCGTGTTTCGTGTGAGCTCCCGCTAGGCTCCCTTTTCATTGATTTTTCATGCAGAGTGGTTGTTTAAAATGTTTGCAAACCTTTTTCAAACTAATGTTGGATCTAGAGTGAGCCCGTTGGAGTACACAGATGGCGTCGAATTTGAGGAAGTACAAGTACACCGGACCCGCTGGCGGTAGGCCCAACTCCTCCTCGGACCAGACTGCCGCCAAGAGCCCGGACCGACCGGCCCCACCATCACCCGGCTCCGGAGAGATGGACATTTCGGGTTTGAGGTAAGAAATCCTGCTCTCATTGAAAGCAGACATTTCGGCGGTGATAAAGTCCGAATTAAAAAATGCTCTTGCAGAGGACTTCGCCTTCTGAAGAGTGAGCTACAGGCGGTGAAAACGGAGAAAATTAACAACCACGGCGCTCAAATCCGAGATCGACCAGGTGAAGGTTAGCATTAAAGAGGTGGAGGGGGGGCTATCGTCATGGTCGGATGTATTCTGTTTTTGTATGTTTGTATAGTTTGTTTGATATTAGGCTTCTACAGGCTCGCTCCAACAGTATTTCGTTGTACTTGTTCAGAGAAGAGACAGAGGACGAGGTCGCTGCTGTTATTCTATCGACAATGTTTCTAAGACAGGAAGTGACTCACATCCGATCATCATCATGGCCACAGCGAAGATCTTCTCCCCGTCCGTGTTGGGCGCGATGTTCCCGAAGCCGATGGAGGTCAGACTGGTCATGGTGAAGTACAGCGACGTTATGTAGACAGAGTCTTTGCTGGGCCCGCCCTCCCAGCGGCCCGAGCCCGAGGCATTGAACCTGTACGGCCTCCCTACTGTCTCGCCGAGGAGGAAGAGCCAGCTGTCCATCCGCACGCTGTTGGTGTCCTCGTCGATCACCTCGTAGTCTCCGATGCTGTACCAGATGCAAGCCAGCCAGTGCGCCGCCAGCCCGAACACGCACACCAGTAAGACCAGCACGGCTGCCCCGTACTCGATGTAGTGATCCAGCTTCCGTGCGACTCGACCCAGACGAAGCAAACGGACCACTTTAAGCGAGCTGAAGAGGCTGCTGATGCCCTGAGGAGGAAGAGGAGGAGACGATGAAGAAGGAAAACATCAAGAAAAGAAACGCAGAAACACGCCACCTCGGAGTAACAACGCTGGTTCCTGAGGAAACAACAGAAACGGACTCATTATAGGGAGGGAGAGGGGAGAGAGAGAGAGAGGGAGAGAGGGAGCGAGAGAGAGAGAGAGAGAGGGAGAGGGAGAGAGAGCGAGGGAGAGAGGTAGAGAGGGAGAGAGAGAGGGAGAGGGAGAGAGAGGGAGAGCGAGGGAGAGAGAGAGAGAGAGAGAGAGCGAGGGAGAGAGGTAGAGAGGGAGAGAGAGAGGCCAGGCTCACTGAGGCCAGGTGTGAGTGACTGATTGGCTGTGACCTCGCCCAGGTGTGAGTGACTGATTGGCTGTGACCTCGCCCAGGTGTGAGTGACTGATTGGCTGTGACCTCGCCCAGGTGTGAGTGACTGATTGGCTGTGACCTCGCCCAGGTGTGAGTGACTGATTGGCTGTGACCTCGCCCAGGTGTGAGTGACTGATTGGCTGTGACCACGCCCAGGTGTGAGTGACTGATTGGCTGTGACCACGCCCGGTGTGAGTGAGTTTTCCTGTGATCACGACAGAAATGTTGAATGACGCCGACATAACGACCAACTTCGTTACGACAAAGAGAATTATTCTGTAATGAGAAGCAGAGCGCCGTCTCCTCCCGACTCAAACGTCAAACTGGATCCGAGGTTAGAACAGGATCACGCTGGTCATCTCTTCTGTCCTTTGATTGGTCACCTGTGATGATCAGCTGTTACAGAGTGATTGAAATACACTCTTTGCTTTCTAACATAGTAAATGTTATGTGGTCAGTTTTCAAACTGAGACCGTCTTAAAATACTTTCTTGAGTCTCAGTGACGTTTTGAATTCGCTCCTTTGATTCAGCCGTGAAACAGGCCGTTATGGATGCAACGTGCTGCGGGCGTGCCAACCACGTCTCTGTCCTGGCACGTATGATAGGTCACGGGGTTTACCTTTACAGTTTGAGTTTCAGTTTTCAGGTTTTAAATCCACAACACGTTCAAAGAGCTGCGGGTCAGCCCTCATCCGATAGCTACTAGACCTGTCTGCTGGTCTAGTCGACTGAACGAGACCCCGAGAAACTTAAACTTCATTCATTATTCTAAAAGGTGGCTATGTTAACGTCAAGCTCCCGTCATTATAATGTCAAATACATCAAACTGACGAAGAATCGGTATCACACGCGGTGCGCTCAGCCGAGGATAAAAAAGGATGAAGGTTTTTGTTTTACATTTTTGTCGTGTCAGCAGTTCAGCCGTGCTCTATCTCCACCTCTCTCTCTCTCTCTCTCTCTCTGCTCCTACAGGAAGTCCTCCCACGCTGCGCAGTCATTGGCTGAATGTATAACAGTCTACTCCATCATCTTGATTACACTCTCAGCATCCACATCCTGTTTAATTTCATGGCTCAGCTGAGTGAACAGTGGCTGCTGGTGGGGGGGGGGGTACATGTGACCGCCGGTCAAACACACACGCACACACACTCTGCTGAATCAGGAGTTTTCTCGTCTCAGGCAGCGGCTGGTTTTAATTTTAGATCAAACTGGAGAGACAAGAAACCGCTGAAATCCCCGACCATCAGTCCACATGAAGGCCGAGACCAAACTGGACCGTCTCAGGTGATCAAACTGGACCGTCTCAGGTGATCAAACTGGACCGTCTCAGGTGATCAAACTGGACCGTCTCAGGTGATCAAACTGGACCGTCTCAGGTGATCAAACTGGACCGTCTCAGGTGATCAAACTGGACCGTCTCAGGTGATCAAACTGGACCGTCTCAGGTGATCAAACTGGACCGTCTCAGGTGATCAAACTGGACCGTCTCAGCTGATCAAACTGGACCGTCTCAGGTGATCAAACTGGACCGTCTCAGGTGACCAAACTGGACCGTCTCAGGTGATCAAACTGGACCGTCTCAGGTGATCATACTGGACCGTCTCAGGTGATCATACTGGACCGTCTCAGCTGATCAAACTGGACCGTCTCAGGTGATCATATTGGACCGTCTCAGGTGATCATACTGGACCGTCTCAGGTGATCATATTGGACCGTCTCAGGTGATCATACTGGACCGTCTCAGCTGATCAAACTGGACCGTCTCAGGTGATCATATTGGACCGTCTCAGGTGATCATACTGGACCGTCTCAGGTGATCAAACTGGACCGTCTCAGGTGATCATACTGGACCGTCTCAGGTGATCATACTGGACCGTCTCAGGTGATCATACTGGACCGTCTCAGCTGATCAAACTGGACCGTCTCAGGTGATCATATTGGACCGTCTCAGGTGATCATACTGGACCGTCTCAGGTGATCATACTGGACCGTCTCAGCTGATCAAACTGGACCGTCTCAGGTGATCATACTGGACCGTCTCAGCTGATCAAACTGGACCGTCTCAGGTGATCATACTGGACCGTCTCAGGTGATCATACTGGACCGTCTCAGCTGATCATACTGGACCGTCTCAGCTGATCATACTGGACCGTCTCAGCTGATCAAACTGGACCGTCTCAGGTGATCATACTGGACCGTCTCAGGTGATCATACTGGACCGTCTCAGGTGATCATACTGGACCATCTCAGCTGATCATACTGGACCGTCTCAGCTGATCAAACTGGACCGTCTCAGGTGATCATACTGGACCGTCTCAGCTGATCATACTGGACCGTCTCAGCTGATCATACTGGACCGTCTCAGCTGATCATACTGGACCGTCTCAGGTGATCATACTGGACCATCTCAGCTGATCATACTGGACCGTCTCAGCTGATCATACTGGACCGTCTCAGCTGATCATACTGGACCGTCTCAAGTGATCAAACTGGACCGTCTCAGCTGATCAAACTGGACCGTCTCAGGTGATCATACTGGACCGTCTCAAGTGATCAAACTGGACCGTCTCAAGTGATCAAACTGGACCATCTCAAGTGATCAAACTGGACTGTCTCAGCTGATCAAACTAGACTGTCTCAGCTGATCAAACTAGACTGTCTCAGGTGATCAAACTGGACCGTCTCAAGTGATCAAACTGGACTGTCTCAGCTGATCAAACTGGACCATCTCAAGTGATCAAACTGGACCGTCTCAAGTGATCAAACTGGACCGTCTCAGGTGATCAAACTGGACCGTCTCAGGTGATCATACTGGACCGTCTCAAGTGATCAAACTGGACCATCTCAGGTGATCATACTGGACCGTCTCAGCTGATCATACTGGACTGTCTCAAGTGATCAAACTGGACCATCTCAGGTGATCATACTGCACCGTCTCAAGTGATCATACTGGACCGTCTCAGCTGATCATACTGGACCGTCTCAGGTGATCATACTGGACCGTCTCAGCTGATCAAACTGGACTGTCTCAGGTGATCAAACTGGACCGTCTCAGGTGATCAAACTGGACCGTCTCAAGTGATCAAACTGGACCGTCTCAGCTGATCAAACTGGACCGTCTCAGGTGATCAAACTGGACCATCTCAAGTGATCAAACTGGACCGTCTCAAGTGATCAAACTGGACCATCTCAAGTGATCAAACTGGACCGTCTCAGGTGATCATACTGGACCGTCTCAGGTGATCAAACTGGACTGTCTCAGCTGATCAAACTGGACTGTCTCAGGTGATCAAACTGGACCGTCTCAAGTGATCAAACTGGACCGTCTCAGCTGATCAAACTGGACCGTCTCAGCTGATCAAACTGGACTGTCTCAGCTGATCAAACTGGACTGTCTCAGGTGATCAAACTGGACCGTCTCAGGTGATCATACTGGACCGTCTCAGGTGATCATACTGGACCGTCTCAGGTGATCATACTGGACCGTCTCAAGTGATCAAACTGGACCGTCTCAGCTGATCATACTGGACCGTCTCAAGTGATCATACTGGACCGTCTCAAGTGATCAAACTGGACCGTCTCAGGTGATCAAACTGGACCGTCTCAGCTGATCATACTGGACCGTCTCAAGTGATCATACTGGACCGTCTCAGGTGATCAAACTGGACCGTCTCAGGTGATCATACTGGACCGTCTCAAGTGATCAAACTGGACCGTCTCAAGTGATCAAACTGGACCGTCTCAGCTGATCATACTGGACCGTCTCAAGTGATCATACTGGACCGTCTCAGGTGATCAAACTGGACCGTCTCAGGTGATCAAACTGGACTGTCTCAGGTTACGAGACGTGTGAAAGCCCACTGACCTCGTCGACGTTCTCAAAGGCGTTGATGACGTCATACGGCAGGCAGGACAGCAGGTCGATGACGAACCAGGTCTTAACGTAGTTCATGCGGATGAGCTTTGGGTCCGAGATGACCTCGCCTGCCGGGCCGACGAAGGTGGTGTGGAAGTTGAGGACGATGTCGACGAGGAAGATGACATCCACGATGCTGTCCACCACCAGCCAGGTGACGTTGTTCTGCTTGGTCTTGAAGGAGACGTTGTAGGGGACCATGATAGCGGTGTAGAAGGTGAGGATGAGGATGACCCAGTCCCACGTGGTCTTAAAGAGACAGTAGTGCAGGATGATGTGCGGCGGCGTCTTCGGTGTTTCCTGTTTGTACTGAGGCAGGATGTCCGAGCCCAGCTGCAGCACCTGAGACAGAAAACAACAAAAACAAACACAGATGTGAGATTGATGTGAAGGCCTCAGGAAGTTGGTCAGAGTGTAAAGATCAACCGAGCTGAACTGTTTACAATCTTCATGGTAAGATCGGAGTGAATGAGTCCATGGTGCTCTGGATCTACGTTCAGGTGGACCTCCGGATTTTAATGGTATGAACCAGTCTACTGAGACCCTGCTGCTTCTTCCTTTTACTGTGCTCAGCATCTTCAATCTGACCAGAATGAGTTAGACCCGTTTACCTCTTGTGGGAATAATGTTAGCTTAGGTGGCTTGCCGATTAGCGTAACTTAGCTCACAAGAAGAAAACAAAATCGATGCAGCGTTGTACAGTTCTCCACATCCGAAATGAAGTCATGTGGACTTCATATGAAAAGGAGAAACTTTCCCAGAGTCTACCCGTCTCTACGCTTTTCAGAAAAGTTATTAAATATAACGACAGAGTCACGAATCTCGGCTACTACTATGTACAGTCTGAGGCCACGCTTAAGTGAAAACGATCCTCTGGAAACTAAACTGCTTTTCTTTCGGTTTTCAAAAAAGTTCAGCATTCAGACGACAAAGTTTTGATAACAACCGGCGTGCACATGGATCCACAAATACGTCTATAAACGATGTAGTGCACATGTCAGGCCAGTATGTGGCGATGTGACTTTCTAATGAAACGACATGTGCATGCTCACATCCTCGTCCTTCTACAGAGCGGCGAGGTGTGAACAAACACGACTAACACACAAACGTTTGTGGACAGACGATGAGGTGGAGGTGTTACTCCGAGTGACCCTAAACTACAAAGAGAGAACATTTAGAGGAAAGGTCGACTGGGAGTCACGACAGTCGACGTTTTCATAAGCAGAACTCTGGAGTCAGCCATTGTTGTTGTAGTCCAACTCCTCGCTGATGACTGTTGACTGGAAGCGTACTGAGCATGTGCAGAAAGTCTCTGTTTCAGAGGAGCTGCATATTTCCAGTTTTCACAATGACGGAAGTGCTGATGTTTTTAATCACCCATAACACTGTTGTCGTGTAAACCAACAGCCAGAACTCAACAACAGGCTTGATGTTTCAGAGAGAAATGTTCGTCGTGTAAACTCCACCTTTGATTGAACTTTACTGAGACTAAGAAAAGCAGAGAACAGAAACAAACAAAACACCCCAATAAACAAAAGACAGCTTCACCAGCGTCTCCACGGCGATGACTGATATCTCACAGAACATCAACTGAGAGGAACGAGATGATTTGTTCGTCGGTGAAAAGATGAGCTGAACATAAATGAGGACATCTTCATCACCACTGATGAGGAGAGCTGAATCTTTGGGTGTCTCACGATTCGATTCGATTCTTGGGGTAACGATTCGATTCAGAATCGATTTTCGATTCAAAACGATTCTGGATTCATGGACCCAAAGTCCATTTATGAATGAGTCCATACTTCAGGATCTACTCAGGTCATCTGTGAGACTGGCTGAATGTCTTGTTGCTCTATTTGGCATTCTGCTGATTTAAAGAGCAGGGAGTGACTGATTACCCCCCCCCCCAAAAAAAAAAAAAAAAACGAAAAATAAAATCGATTTTTGGAAATTATGAATCGATTTTAAGTCTTAGAAGAGAAGAATCTCGATTTTTACATGAATCGATTTTTTTTACCACCTTTACTGATGAGTGTTTGATTCATAAACAGTTCGTATCCGTCTGCAGTTACTTGGAGGATTAGTCACGGATCATTGGAGCCGAAGAACTCGTCAGCTAACGACACCTTCCAGTAGCACGACTGATGAGTTTGATCTGGACCCGTTTGTCTTTCTAAACAAGAAGCCTTACAGAGATTCATTTAGGACTTCTCCAGCATGTCAATCAAAACGCTAACAGATCATTTAATCACACCAAGAAACATCGACCCAACGAACGCCGACGCCACACGAGGAATAAAAAACACAAAAATTCATTAAGAAAGTAACAAAAACGTAATTAAGCCCTGACGACACTAAGCTCTGTAATTAACTATAAAAGAATGTGTTTAACACTTTAGCTGAAACGGGGTCTCCGTCGTGTTGAATAACACCGTGGTCAATCTTCACTCGTACCTTCGGCGGATACAAAGCTTCGCTGCAGTGTCCCTGTTCCGCAGTGAGGCTAACGTAGCGTAGCCTGATAAAGCGGGAACATTTAGCGGGTGTCACTCTGTTCTCGTTCCGTGCAGGTTGCACCGGAAAGTATGTTCCGCCCCCTTAGTGCGAGTGAGAATAGAACAACGCGGTATAGCAGAGCCTTTAAGATGAATTAACTGTGACGTTTTTAATCCTACATCACCCCTAGCTTCCTGCACAAAAAACCCCGTCTGTGGACATACTTCTTCTACTTGTGTGAATACTTCAGACAGGAACGCTGGATTAAACCGGGAACAAGTATTATGTATTTCATGGGGACTTTAAATGAAGGTGGATGATGATGATGATGATGATGACTGCAAAAGCCTCGATCTCCTCTGGGACAGAGTCAGAAGGTGTTTCTCCGTCCGCTGTGTTTACAGACTCTCAGCTTTCAGCTTCAAACGGATCGTCACCTCAGCAGGTGAAGCAGAAATAGTCCATCAGCAAACACAGTGCAGGTGTTCTCCAGCTGCAGCACTGAATCTGCAAATCAAGCTGTCAGCACTTTCAAATAACCATGAAAAACTGTGAATGAATAACAACCAACAGAAGCATTCAGCAACGTCTCCTAAACTTAAACTATTATACAGAAATAAATCAAGCTCAGGTCCACGACTTCTCAAAACTGCTGCAGGCCTGGAAATGTCTGCTTTCAAATTATTTTCAACGACCACACAAACCCTGTACAATCTGCTCAAAGTGGGGCGTATTAACTTAAAGCAGCAATATGTAACTCTGACCCCTAGTGTTTAAAATGGGTACTGCAGTCTAAATTCTAAACATTACAGAGAGCTGTCTCCCCCCCCCCCCCTCCTCTCTAGAGTGGATGCTCACGCAGGTCACCATGTGGTGGACTCTGAAGCTTCAGTGTTTATCCAGCTCTGCATCGGTCTGTAAACCTTTCTGCGTTCTAACCTCTCTCCATTTTTCAAAAGCATCTCCAATATTGATCCTAGTTTGAGCACGTTTCTGCTCGTGGAGCTTATTAGAAACATGCAGAGGCTTTTTAGGTCGGGTACAATCACTTCTATCTGAACCAGTTCTCTTGCCCGCTTCCATCGCTGCAACACCTGTTGGTTTGACCTGATAACTGCTCTCATATCTGGCAAACCGAGGGGCGTCCAAAACGGCCGTGTGGGGGTGCCTTAAAACCGCCTACCTTCTCTGGTCCAAACAAATCCAGACCATTCAGGACCAGAATCTAAAGTTAGAAGGAGGACATACTGGCTGCTGCATTGTTGTCAGAGAAGCCAGCACTTCAACATAGCATGTTTCCTTAATGTCTGATCATAGAGTAAGCTCACTTTATCATTTCACTCTCTACAGATAGACTTCATCTCTGACAGCAGCAGGATGGTTTAAAGGTGTGAGAGCAGAGATTCTGTAAACAGGAAGTGTTTTCATCCATCTGAACTGTCAGGAGTCAGGATGTCCGAGCTCTCAGCATAGATGTGTACGATCACTTCTCTCACTGTGACGGTGTAAACACCATTAACAGACCATTAACTCATCTATTAAACATCAGGTTCTGATGGAGGCTGGAGCTGTTAGAACGTGTTTCTCATGGACACAGGTGAGGACACCTGGAGGGACATCCTGCTCTCTCTCTTATAGAAACCTTGTTTGTATGTGACAGAGAGTTTATCTTAACCCAGCAGGAGGAGATCACCTTCACCAGAGAGCTTACTGTCACGACATCTTCTGATACCAGAGCTGTCACAACGCCACAACGTTAAACTTTGATATGATGCCTCTCTCTCTCTCTCTCTCTCTCTCTCTCTCTCTCTCTCTCTCTCTCTCTCTCTCTCTCTCTCTCTCTCTCTCTCTCTCTCTCTCTCTCTCACTCTCTCTCTATCTCTCTCTCTCTCTCTCTCTCTCTCTCTCTCTCTCTGATTTCCGACCCTTTCAACTGTCCTGTCTCTAAACAAAGGCACAAAAAGCCCCCAAAATAAACCATAAAAAACACCAATGTTTTAGTTTATTTCAACGTGTCATACACCAAAGGATGCCCCGCCCACATGAGCTCACACTGACAAACATAAACAGACAGATTTACATCAGTACGTCAAACAGTGACAGGACAAATATGAACATAAATCAGCTTCAACACTCGTTAAGCTCTGACTGTGACTTCACTGAATCATACATAAAGTGTCCTCCTGAACCAGGGGAAGGCATCACACTGAAACAGCTTATGTGTGAACCAGTTCTGTAGTCCGTCTCCATCCCACACAGGAAACACATCTGGACTGTCTTCAGACAGAACAGCTGACACCTCAGAGAATGCATCTTTTACCTTCTGAGACTTATTTTGTAAATTGTCCCTATTACAAATAAGCTGAACTAAACTGGTACAATGGACAGCAGAACAAAAAGTACATTTCACTTTCTACCTCACCCTCATCTCACAGAGAACACTTTCTATCCTCCTCTGAAGGGAAGTGAAACAATCTGTTTCCACTGCCAGAGGAAAGATCCCACACCTCAGCTGAGCTCAGACAGACCTCTGAGATCTGGTGAGGTCCAGGGTCACATCGGGCTCTGAGATCTGGTGAGGTCCAGGGTCACATCGGGCTCTGAGATCTGGTGAGGTCCAGGGTCACATCGGGCTCTGAGATCTGGTGAGGTCCAGGGTCACATCGGGCTCTGAGATCTGGTGAGGTCTAGGGTCACATCGGGCTCTGAGATCTGGTGAGGTCTAGGGTCACATCGGGCTCTGAGATCTGGTGAGGTCCAGGGTCAAATAAGGCTCTGAGATCTGGTGAGGTTCAGGGTCAAGTCGGGCTCTGAGATCTGGTGAGGTCCAGGGTCACATCGAGCTCTGAGATCTGGTGAGGTCCAGGGTCAAATAAGGCTCTGAGATCTGGTGAGGTTCAGGGTCAAGTCGGGCTCTGAGATCTGGTGAGGTCCAGGGTCACATAGGGCTCTGAGATCTGGTGAGGTTCAGGGTCAAGTCGGGCTCTGAGATCTGGTGAGGTTCAGGGTCAAGTCGGGCTCTGAGATCTGGTGAGGTTCAGGGTCACATCAGGCTCTGAGATCTGGTGAGGTTCAGGGTCACATCGGGCTCTGAGATCTGGTGAGGTTCAGGGTCAAGTCGGGCTCTGAGATCTGGTGAGGTTCAGGGTCAAGTCGGGCTCTGAGATCTGGTGAGGTTCAGGGTCACATCGGGCTCTGAGATCTGGTGAGGTTCAGGGTCACATCGGGCTCTGAGATCTGGTGAGGTTCAGGGTCAAGTCGGGCTCTGAGATCTGGTGAGGTTCAGGGTCACATCGGGCTCTGAGATCTGGTGAGGTTCAGGGTCAAGTCGGGCTCTGGATAAGGGTCAATTTGCCATTTTGAGGGTAAAAGCTTCTGTACAACTCAGGGGAAGTGACTAAGTTACAAATGTAAAGGTTTATATTGGGGCCTCTATTATTTTATTGAAGGACAGGACAGTGGACAGAAACAGAAATTGGGGAGAGAGAGAGAGAGAGTGGGGAACAACATGCCAGAAAGAAGCCCCAGGTCAGACCCAGACCTGGGCTGCACTCCCAGAGGATTCCAGCCTCCGCACACGGGGTGCGTGAACAAACCACTAGGCCACAGGCGGCCCTCAGTTACTCATTTAAAATCAGAATTCTTACCTCTGCTAGTCGGGAGTGTTTGTGGATGTTTTCTCCTTTCTGCACAGCCGGAGCGAGCTGCTGAAGAACTCCTCGACTGCTCGTCAACGCTCGAGTCAGACGGGCAAATTTACCCCAACCTGGGGACCAGAGAGAGAAAGAGACGAGTCACGAGACTGACGACCAAAAACCAGAGAGAGAAAGAGACGAGTCACGAGACTGACGACCAAAAACCAGAGAGAGAAAGAGACGAGTCACGAGACTGACGACCAAAAACCAGAGCGAGAAAGAGACGAGTCACGAGACTGACGACCAAAAACCAGAGAGAGAAAGAGACGAGTCACGAGACTGACGATCAAAAACCAGAGAGAAAGAGACGAGTCACGAGACTGACGACCAAAAACCAGAGAGAGAAAGAGACGAGTCACGAGACTGACGACCAAAAACCAGAGAGAAAGAGACGAGTCACGAGACTGACGACCAAAAACCAGAGAGAAAGAGACGAGTCACGAGACTGACGACCAAAAACCAGAGAGAGAAAGAGACGAGTCACGAGACTGACGACCAAAAACCAAAGAGAAAGAGACGAGTCACGAGACTGACGACCAAAAACCAGAGAGAGAAAGAGACGAGTCACGAGACTGACGACCAAAAACCAGAGAGAGAAAGAGACGAGTCACGTTATCGTTGTTCATCATCCACATATTTGACGAGTGTCTGAATGTTAATCAAATAACCAAAATAACTTAGTGACAGTCACAGTTATGGTTATACAAGAATGCGAAACCAACGAGCCGATAATCAGACAGTTTTAAGAATCCGTGACGTGACGTGATCCAAACCAGCAGTTCAAAACCAGTTAAGTTTATGGCAGATCAACAACGGTTACATCTGTCTACAAACACACCAGACTGCAGTGATCGCCACACACCGAGGATACCGACGGGAGGGACGCCCAACCTGCTTTTTTTTATTCATAAAACTGCAGCATGCACAAGAAAGAGGGAGAGAGGTGATACGCTGCAGGGACCTCACCGTGCACACGGATACTCGATTGCTAATCCGTGAGTTCAGTTTATGAAACCATGAGCACAGTTTGGCGCACAGAATCGGGTATTTACTGAGCTTCAGGAGGCTCCACCTCCGTCTCCATTTTCCCAACAGAAGAGCTTCGTGTGGAGAAGCTTCTTCATATCAAAGCGCAGTTAAACCAAGAGAGAGAGAGTAGTAAGCTAGTAACCTGCGATATCTCCACCGCCCAGGTACAGCGTCCTTCTGTGGGAACACTAAACAGTCCTTTGACCTCACAGGACACGGGAGCTGTTGGTCTAACTCTTTGGCAGCGGTGGACAAACAGCTCCTGTCTGATGGAGGTAGAATGAGCGTTTGTGTGGCTGCAGTCTGGCGGTGTTTAGAGAGCGATGTATCGAGGTCGATGTCAGAGTGTGCTCGTGTTTCTGTGAATGTTCAGACTTTCAGGATCATAAACAGAGTGACTGATGAAGCTGCAGCTGCTCTGACAGAACATCAGTCTGACTGAGAGAAGAGGAAGTGAAGCCGAGGTGAGACCGCTTTCAATATTCTCTGAACAGAAGTGTGAGTGGACGAGTTCAGCTCCGACGTTCTCACACCAACGTCAGACAGAAACACACAAAGACCGCCGCCTCATTTCCCTTCGAGGCCAAATACGTGTTTTCATCAAGCCACACACACACACACACCTTTGACAGAGTCGTCCTCGATTGGTTGCTTGAAGGCGGTGATGTCACTGAAGGTGCAGAGAAACAGGACGACTTTATCCTGCTCGTTCCTGATTGGAGCGATCTTCACAAAAAACCAAACCGGCATCCCTGAAACAGAGAGAGGAAGAAATGTCACCATCAACAGAGCGACACCTGACCTCGCACTTCGTCCCTTTAATCTCTGAACTTTTCTTTTACTTTGCTGAATAACCGGCGGTAAACTCTCCTGACAGCGTGTGAAAATGACCCTGTGGGAGCCGATGGAATCTTTATCGTCTCCACAACAAACAGAGCAGCAGGTTCAAACCAGTACAAACTGGTGAGGGTTTTAAAACACTCTCTGGGAGGGGTGTCTTCGTATTGTATTTGTCCCGTAACGTCCCGGTTTGGACGTCACGGTTAAGCTGTCACGTTTTACCTGTGTCCTCGGATCAGATGTCAGGCATGAAAACGGGTCAGGGGTGAAAAAGGTGAGAAGGATATTATCCCTCTAGGGGGGTCGGGGGGGCATGCTCCCCCGGAAGAACATGTTGAATATTTCATATTTTAAAACATCAATTTGATGCATTTTTTGCCAACCTGGGGAGAGCTGGAGAAACTTAACTTCAGCCATTAGTCAAACATATTATGGCCTAAGTATTTTGCAAGACATTTCATGCCAGCCTGTCACTGGGTCTAACATTTACAGCATATGAGACACAATGTGGTAAGGGTAAACCACAATAATCACTACTGAATTACACCACAGACTATTGAAATAAATGGAAATAGAGGCTGTCTCAGCCTTGTCAGTCCCCTCACCTCAAAATGATCCACACGTCCTGGGAAAACGAGTTGTAGAGATTTTAGAAAGTAGCACTAAGTCCACTAACATTAACCAGTTTTTCTTTTTTGTGATTTGCCGTAAGCTATACAAGCTAGCATCTAACTTTAGTAACGATATCTAGCTAATGTTAGGCTAATGTTAACGGTAGCGTTAGGTAGTGCTAATCATTTTCCACCGGAGCTTTAGTGCTAGCAGCTAGCTGTCTAACGTTGTGTTCTCTCCTGCTGTGTTCAATGACTCAGTTCATCAAGCTGTAGCTAACATTAGCTAAGCCTATTTTAACAGAGCTCCTGGCTAACTTAGATATACCAGAAAATATTCTATATACGAGACCCAATCACTGCCGCTGAGAGACTCTCTCGTTGTCTCAGCGCTACTGATTGTGTCTCGTCTTCCACTCGTCACCCACCGGTGCGTACCGTTACTCTGAACCTACCCCCCCCCCCCCTCAAATATTTTCTCATCGAATCTACACGATTCACGTAGGTCACCTATTTTGGTTTCAAAACGGCGAATTTCGCCGAAAGGTGAGTGATTTTCATGCCTGAGATGTGCATTGGTACGATTGC
>CM036537.1:35444054-35454054 GCA_020745685.1 Tautogolabrus adspersus | reverse complement strand
CAAAGTCCAAGGACGCTTCCTATCAGAACACACAAACAAAACAACACAACAATGAGCCGAGACGATCAGGTGGGGTTAAGTCCCAGGATGTGGGGGGGGGGGGGAGATTGAAGAATCTGCCCCCCTGACAGTCTGCAGGTCGGTCTGGGGAATGGAGAGCAGACCAGTGTCCCAGGATCGGAGGAGGATTCTGGGTCGGCTTGTAGGGAGGAAGGGGGTCAGAAAGCTGGTTCTGAGATTTTAGATGAGGAGGACTTTGTTTGTGATGCGGGACTTGAGCAGGAGCCATTAGAGGTGAGTGAGGGCGGGGCTGATGTGATGCCAGGACTTAGAGCAGCTGAGTTCTGCACAAACTGGAGCCGGGCGTGTCTTGTTCTTCATCGGGTCTGTGAGTGACGGCCGCGGTCTGGAGATGTTTCTGAGATGGTCGGTGCAGGTTTGGACTTGATGTGTAAACGTCTGTGACACAATAATAATAAAAACTTAAAAGGTCTCTAAGAGAAAGTTGGTCTCATTTCTTCTTCTCACGACGAGTCGAGACCGACATCGAGATGTTTCAGAGCTGCACTGAGTTTAACGAGTTTAGAACAACGCGTCTCGTTTAGCGAACATTTGGTTTGTTTATTGTCAGATTTATTTAACTTTATTTTGAAGGTGAAACAGGAAGTGCCTGAAAATACTCCCACTGCTCCCTGAAACATTAGTAAAGATAAATCCTTAAGGTCAGATAAACATAAATATAAATGTTTATTGAATCTGTAGTTTAAAGGTTGTAGTGAGGCGACTCTTATTGTGAAGGCATGGATAGAACATGAACAGGATGTAAAGGGTTAATTAAATAAACTGATCTTTAATGTCATAAAGCATCAGCAGGACTTCTTCTCTGCAGGCTGGAGCTCCCTGCACGGCGCTGTGTCTCCCTCTGCTGGTGGAGGAGAGGCAGTGCAGGAATACACAAACACAAACAACCGGCGGAATCATTTCCGGTATTCGTCTTTATTTTGGGTTCTTTGTGAAGTTTAAAGACAGTACTTATTCTTATCTACGTTTATGACGTCATATTGAACTTGTACGTCATGTTGACTTTTATTTCTGGCAGAGTTTCTGAGTTTGTGTCGGCGGAGGGATCTGCAGGCGGAGTGCTGCAGCTGCAGGCTGTCAGGCTGACGTTGCGTAAAAATCCTTCCGCCGCGCTGGTTAGTCCCTTCAGTGAGGAAGGAAGATCTCCCTCTCAGCGATGATTTCACATGTTTAAATTCATCAACACTTTAAGGTACGTTTGCGGTGGTTTTCTGTGACGTGTGAAAGGCTGCGTGCGCAGCTTTTATCGCGCAGGGATCGGAGAGAGACCCCTGCGGAGGTCTGAGGAACTGCAGCTGAAAACAGCCCCGCTCCTGCTGACATTTTACAGCCCGACACAGCGGCCCAGACTCGGTGTGAAAGAGCGCGGAGATGCCGGGGATGATGGATAAAGGCTCGGAGTATTTGGGGAAGGGTCGCTCCAACGGAACCAAGAGTCCGTCCAGCGCTTCTAACGGACACTTCTCAGACGAGAGCGGCAGCGACGACGAGCACGGTGAGGAGAGCCTCGAACACCCCCGCCGCTCCGCTCCGGAGCTCGCTTATTAACGGGAGAGTCTCACGTCCTCATTCACGAGCTTTATTCTCCTGTCTTTCAGATGTGGGCATGCGGGTCGGAGCCGATTATCAGGCCAACATCCCGGAGTTCGAGCCCGGTGAGGTTCCGCTGTATGAGGCAGAGACACGGACGGTGGTAGCCTCGGTCAGAGCTCGGTCCTCTTCTCTCTGCAGACGGAGACATGACCGAGGCTATACCAAGCTGTGAGCGGGTTTCTACCCGCAGAGTACCGGACCCGGTGTGGTCTTTCTGAGAAGAAGAGGAGGAGGAGGAGGAGCTGTGTTCATTTAAATTAAACTTTATTTATTCTGGACTCCTCTTTAATATGATGAATGTGATGTTAATGAATCATTTGTTCGTGACCTTTGACCTGAAGAAGAACACAAACACTTTAGTTTCATGTTTTTAATGACGAGTTTCTAAAAAAGTTCAACTTCTTAAAGTGAAAGGAACATTGAAAATGGAAGGATTAAAGGTCAAAGGTCAAAGGTTATTTAAAGTGTCTTATTATAATGAAGATGATGTCTCTCCTCAGGTTCCACTAAGTACTCTGACAGAGACAGCGGGGGGATGCTGGTCTGGTCTCCGTATCACAACATCATCGACTCCAAGTGTAAGTCCTCTCTCAGGTCCTCAGACGCGTTCACATGAGGGGGCGTGTCTGAACCTCTGTGGGAATGTTCCGGAGGTCATGTCTGAAAATCAACTGTGTGTGTTTGTCCTCCACAGTGGACGAGTACATCGCCATCGCCAAAGAGAAACACGGATACAACGTGGAGCAGGTGGGCGTCCGGAGTCTCGTAACGTAACGAGGGTCAAACATGATCGACGTGTTTCACACAGTGTGTGTGTGTGTGTGTGTGTGTGTGTGTGTGTGTGTGTGTGTTCTTGTTCTTATATCCCGGTGGGGACTTAGACCTGACTGCACACTAACCCATGGGGACGCGTTTCACCGTGGGGACAAAAATGACAGTCCCCACGGGCAAACCCCCTCTAACAGCTCTAAAACAGTGTTTAGACACGCCCCATGCATTTATCTCAAAAGTCCCTTGGATGACCATTTTCACTACTTTAGTGTGTAAGTGTGTATAGGGATGCGCCCCTTGGGGTCACACAGAGTACTGCGGTCCCCACGAGGTCTACGTTTCTTGAAGTGTGTGTCGCGTATGGTTCACTCTCTAGGGACCTCTAAAGGTCAAAATCGGCATTACAGTTTTTAATAATGTTTTTAACTGGAGGCTATGCTGAACAGAAATTGATATTTATTAGTAGATAATAATTAATAAATAAAGGATATTATTAATAAAAAACAAAAAATAAAATAAAATTTCTAAACTGCTATTACACAGCTCATGAAAATAATTTTCTTGTCCTTTTATTAACCATACATTGCAATTTCTCAAATTAAACTTCAGGTTTGATTTCTTTTAACATGATTTACTAAGAAAATATATATTTATAAAAAGGATGTAAAGATTTTCAAAAAGTAAGGTACCGAGACAGAGGAATTCCTGCAGTAAATTTACAGATTAATGTGAGATGCATGTATTGAGTTGTATATTGAGTTTTATACCACATACGATGTATGTGGTATAAAACTGTTGCACGGCCCCTGCTCACATCCTACATTACCTGTTATTCAGACACAGAACAGCTCATAGAGTCTCAGACACAGAACACCTCATAGAGTCTCAGACACAGAACAGCTCATAGAGTCTCAGACACAGAACAGCTCATAGAGTCTCAGACACAGAACAGCTCATAGAGCCTCAGACACAGTACAGCTCATAGAGTCTCAGACACAGTACAGCTCATAGAGCCTCAGACACAGTACAGCTCATAGAGTCTCAGACACAGTACAGCTCATAGAGTCTCAGACACAGTACAGCTCATAGAGCCTCAGACACAGTACAGCTCATAGAGCCTCAGACACAGTACAGCTCATAGAGTCTCAGACACAGTACAGCTCATAGAGTCTCAGACACAGTACAGCTCATAGAGTCTCAGACACAGTACAGCTCATAGAGCCTCAGACACAGTACAGCTCATAGAGACACAGACACAGTACAGCTCATAGAGCCTCAGACACAGTACAGCTCAGAGTCTTAGACACAGAACACCTCATAAAGTCTCAGACACAGTACAGCTCAGAGTCTCAGACACAGAACAGCTCATAGAGTCTCAGACACAGAACAGCTCATAGAGTCTCAGACACAGTACAGCTCAGAGTCTCAGACACAGAACAGCTCATAGAGTCTCAGACACAGAACAGCTCATAGAGTCTCAGACACAGTACAGCTCAGAGTCTTAGACACAGAACACCTCATAAAGTCTCAGACACAGTACAGCTCATAGAGCCTCAGACACAGTACAGCTCATAGAGACACAGACACAGTACAGCTCATAAAGTCTCAGACACAGTACAGCTCAGAGTCTCAGACACAGAACAGCTCATAGAGTCTCAGACACAGAACAGCTCATAGAGTCTCAGACACAGTACAGCTCAGAGTCTCAGACACAGAACAGCTCATAGAGTCTCAGACACAGAACAGCTCATAGAGTCTCAGACACAGTACAGCTCAGAGTCTCAGACACAGAACAGCTCATAGAGTCTCAGACACAGTACAGCTCATAGAGCCTCAGACACAGTACAGCTCAGAGTCTCAGACACAGAACAGCTCATAGAGTCTCAGACACAGTACAGCTCATAGAGCCTCAGACACAGTACAGACACGATACAATATACTTTATTGTCCCAAAAGCAAACACTTTCTTGGACTCTGTCCTGCAGTAAGAGAATACAAAATAAAATGCATAAATAGAGATACAAAACATAGAGCATAGAGCGGTTCAGCCGGGTCTGAGGGACCCTGAATCGTCTCCCTGAGGGTAAAAGCTGAAACTCAGGGTGAAGAATGTGGATAGGATCAGACACTATTTTCTGTGCCTGTCTAACAACAGACTGCTCATAGAGTGTTTGGAGAGATGAATGGTTTTTAACACCCATGGTTTTCAAAGCATTCTGCACAAGACGAGCTATCTGTGATTTTAACTGAACAGACCAGTGCACAAATGTCTCCTCAGAGTGATAAAAAGAAGGACTGCTGTCTGTGCATTAGGCTCAGGATAGCTGTATCATCTGATAATTTAATGATGTAGCTCTCTGGATAGAGTCTTGTGCATTCATTGGTGTACAGAGTGAAGAGAACAGGAGAGCTGACAACCCTGAGGAGCACCAGTACTGCAGAGTCTGGGCTGCGAAAGTGCATTATTCACTCTGACATGTTGGGTTCGATTAGTTAAAAAAGAAGAGTACCATTGTGAAATAAAAGGGTTCAAGCTTAATGTAGTAATGAGTAAGACCTAATGACACACAGATCCTGACTTCTACAGTCCCCATAATTACCATGCCATCTACCCCAGCCCCTACTGTGTCACATGTTACACAAATCCTGACTGTAGACGTCCCCATCTTACCCATGCAGAGGCCACGCCCCATTCTTTCTGTAACAGCCAGAGTAAGCCATGAGCATGTTTATTACACAAATCCTGATTGTAGACGTCCCCATCTTACCCATGCAGAGGCCACGCCCCCTTCTTTCTGTAACAGCCAGAGTAAGCCATGAGCATGTTTATTACACAAATCCTGACTGTAGACGGCCCCATCTTACCCATGCAGAGGCCACGCCCCCTTCTTTCTGTAACAGCCAGAGTAAGCCATGAGCATGTTTATTACACAAATCCTGACTGTAGACGTCCCCATCTTACCCATGCAGAGGCCACGCCCCCTACTTTCTGTAACAGCCAGAGTAAGCCAAGAGCAGATTCATTACACAAATCCTGACAGTAGACATCCCCACTTTTACCATGAAGAGGCCACACACCTACTGTCTCACTCAGCCATTGGAACCTGCAAGCTTATATTTTATTTTGTTTAAGTTCTTGCTTTTTTGGCTTTATTTCCCTTGTTAACTGTTTTTGCACCAATACACCAAGAGAAATTCCTTGTATGTGTAAATGTACTTGGCAATAAAACCCGATTCTGATTCTAAAGAAACAGCCTGACTGTAGCTTCAAGGCTGTGTCTGCAAAGTATGATGAAACTGCAGCAGATTATGATTTTCCCTCTCAAGTTAATAAAATATGATTCAATAATCACAACATGTAAAGCTTGCTAAGTGGGTGTAGCCTATATACAAACTTACATATATATTAAGTTATTATTTTTTTAAGTTATAATTATTACATTAGCTTGTTCCAGACCATGGATCAATTATTTATTTATAAAAAAAAGTACAACACAACAGTAGCTTTAGATAAACTTGATAAACACAGTAAGAAAACACATGACATTAGAATGAGTCTAGTTTCTGTTTCCCCTCCCCCTCCTCAACGAGCTGCTGGCTGTGAGCCAACTTCTGCAGGCGGCCGAGTGAACATGATGTTTGATTTTATACCAGGCTCGCCCGTCTGTTTCTGGCTCTGTTCATCACAGCAGTGTGGTTACTTTGGTGTATGCTGTGTCATAAATCAAGCGCCCCCTTTCTGATCTGCACACGGCACACCTGCTGCCAGACACAGACAGACAGACAGACAGGCACCGTGCTCTGTACATGCAGCTCAACGGAGCTAGCTGAGATCTTCGAAGAAGAAATGGTAAGTTTAAAGACTTATTTTCTGCTCAAACTTTAATGTTGTGTTGTGAAAGCTAATTTTATAGTTTTCACACCGTGTTGCACGATAAAATTAGCATAATTAAATTCTAAAAACGTCAACTAAGCTGATGAGTTAAAGTTGGCTAGCTAACTCTTAGCTATCAGGGATAGAGGCTGAGGGGAAGCTAATTAGCACAGCACATGTGCTGGTATGTCAAGTTAACCAGGTAACACAAGGCTAACTACAGAATTATCATTGGCAAAACATTTTTATTTTTTAATGTATGTTTTGTAAAAAAAGGTTTTGATGAAAAGTTGAACCGTGTGTAAATACAGAGAGGCAGGAAGGTAATGCTATAAAGACTTTGATCCTGCTTGCTGCTTCGCTTAATGATATATGGTGTATGAAACATGACAGGAATATTTTTTGTGATAAAGAAGGTAGATGTAGACTTTATTTGTGATGTGTGGTTAAATAAAGAGACAGGGATACTTCATCTCTGGTTGTTAAGGTGTGTGGTGGGGATCAGCCAGGTCTTGGTTTTAAACATTGTCAAGTATTTCTAAATATATAATATAAATCTAAAATGAAAGTTTTTTATCGCGCAGTGTACAGTTCTACTTATTTTTGTCTAAGGGAGGGTGCTTTTTTAAAATGAGCATGAATTGAAGCCGAAGCAGGTGTGACTGTGTGGCAGTAGAGGGTTTAATTAGAAATGCATGCTCGAGAATTTTCTTTCTTTCCCTGTTCTGAATACTCATGTACTTAAACAAAGCTTCTGTGTTTACAGACAAATCCAGGGTGACAAAAATCTATCTGTTGAAGTTGGACAAAAACTATCCACATCCAGTCAAAGGTAATCACACTTCTGTCATTTAATTAAAGTGACGATAATATTAGTTACTCTGATTACATTTTTACTTGTGTACATGTAAAATTACTGGTCTATTACTAAACTGGTCTTTACTAAAAGTACTGAGAAGTAAAAAATTGTCTATCCCATGTCATGCAAAAATGCAGAGAATATGAATCTCCAACCAAGTTGTTTATAAAAGAAACATCTTACAATGGTGAGACCATATAGGTGTAGATGAAAGGTGGTTGTATGGAGTATTTATTTTCTGTATATAGTTTCCCCTAATCTTAGACTGTATATCTGGATTTCTTTGGCCCTGATGTATCTCCAGATATAGTGGTGTGTGATGGATTTGAGCGTGTTGACGATCTGCCAAAGCAGAGAGATCGTAGAACCGGGCTTATGTGTTTATATCATGCTGCATTTTATGCTCCCACACAGACGCGGGATCACCGCTGAACATGAAAATGAAACTTAACAGTTAGTCCGTAAAAAACTACTCCATCCCAGTTATATACAACGGTTAGAGTTATTTCCAAACCGACAGGGGGCAAGAAACAGTTAACTGAATAGTTTGCAAAGTGAAGGTTTGTAGCCTACTTCGGATAGTGACACAACAAACTCTAAACGAGCTGGAGAGACATTCACAGTCTGCTGAGAGTCACACAGAGCAGAGCTCAGACAGTCAGTCAGTGATGGGAGATATAACCCCGGTGTTTAAAATGTTGCTGTCGGTGTTTTTCTGCTCTCTTATTTTTTACAGTGTTTGTGCATGTAAAAACATTATACAAGGTATTAAGTGAACTGGTCAATAACTTACAAAACATTTTTTTTAAGATCATTATGATAAAATCGTGATCCTGACAACAAAAAATGGTGTTATGATATTTTTTCCATATTGCCCACCTCTATCCAGGTAACAGCTAATTTGTGACCTTTTGATCACATTTTGCTCTGACTCGTCCAATTCTGTCTCCTCCTCAAGTTTGGATCTCCTTTTTGCTTTTTATTTTTTTTATTTGGTAGCAGATGCTATTTAAGTTGTAGAAGGTACAATACTCAAAATAAATTTCACTAAAAAGTAAAATTACTGATTTTAAAAACTCATCAGAAATAGGACAGGGACACAATAATTACTCAATTATACATGAGTCATTTCATTTGTCACTTCACCCCTGATTAAATTGAATGCATTTAACTTTTCTTCTATATTTTTTGTCTCTAATCACTCTCTTTATTGCATCATCTTGCCCCTCTATCATAACAAAGAAGAGCCCATCCATTTAGTCTATTTCTTTGGTTTCAGATGGGAGGTCAGATGACAAGATGCCACTGGCTGGGGTCGTGTCCGGAAAATCTCCAAGTCTATCTGTCTTCACTAAATCGGACAAAACAGATCATGTGGAGTCACATGAAGCACCTGATAAATCAACCCAGAGTTTCTGTAAGCATGTTCCCTAAAATGAGTTTACTGATAACATGAAAAAGTCTGCCCTGAGTCATATTTTACAAAATTTAGATCAAACTGATGAATATAAAAAAATATTGAAAGCAAGAAGTTAATAATTAGATTTCAAGAACTCAATCAAAATTTTCGCAAAATAAAGTCATAATTTATTTTTAGCTTTAATACATTTTAGTGTTTTTTTAGATTTTCACAACTTGAAAATAAAATGATTAAATACTATTTTTATTTCTCAAATTTACATGTTTTAGCTGCCCAATAGGATCATGTCACACTGCATGCAGACTTTATTTTTGAAAAATGTCATTTACTGTCTTGTTTTTTCAGGTTCATCGCAAACAAAGAGAAAAAAGTGGTCGGAAGTGGAAATACAGGCTGTTAAGGAGACGCTCATGGACTTCATCAAGACAGGAAAGGTTCCAGGCAAGGCCCAGGGTCTTCAGTGCATAACATCTGAATCCATCGCCCTTCAAGACAGGAGCTGGGAGGCAGTTAAGTTCTATGTGAAAAACTGCATTGATGGCAAACTTACGGTATTTAGGTGAGTGTAAAATAACTCAATTGCTCTTGTGCGGACAAAAGGAACTTACACTTAACAGGCAGACCCTTTAACTCCAGACAAAAAAGTACCTGATATCGCTCATCTGACAAATTCTTCTCAAAATGTGTTTCACATTCTCGCTTTTAAGTGCTATTGTGTTTTTTGCACATTAAAACATTCGGAATCTCTCAACTCCCCTTTAGTAGTAATAGGCATCTTACACTCCAGACACTTAGATCCCTAGTGTTGAGGTAGTCCGTGCATACATTTCAAGCCTTGTCTTTGTTTTAGCAAATGTTTGATTTTTTTGGCTTGAAGTTAGCTTCATAAGTATATTCATTTCAGCCATGTTAAGAGTTTTGTACTATTAAAATAATGGTATGGAGAGCGATATAGTTTGTGAACTGTTATACATTTAAAACAAATGTAAATACTGTATTTGGATATATCTCTAACAAAATGTATTTTGAAACCTCATTAGCCGTGTATGTGTTGCACGGCTTGTTTTTTGTGGGTTTGTTTGTTTTTGCACATCATTATGTGCATATGATGAGTAATGTTGTGTTGCAGGTCTTTGAACTTACCACACTTAGTGTACAGTTTTGTACATTTCTCTAATTTGAAACCTTCACACTCGAACGTGTCATGTATATGTATATTTGTTTTAGAATACAATGCAGTTATAAAATACTAAAAGGCATTTACAAGAGTTTAAAGGCTGTAAGGCAGCTTGTTATTCATGTTAAGAGCAACACAGAAGATACTGTCATTTTTAAGTACAGTGACTTTGGAATACAGCTCTTATGTTTTGTATTTACAGTGCAGTAAATTTAACAAAGCAAA
>CM036537.1:35424054-35439054 GCA_020745685.1 Tautogolabrus adspersus | reverse complement strand
TGTTCATGAGAGACAACAACTCCCAGAATGCACAGCACCGCAGGACACTCCCGCTGAAGGAGAGGTGCATTCACGTGGTATCGGAAAAATGAGATTCCGAGTTGTAAAATGCACATGAAACACCTGCTCAAGTCGGTTTTGTGTTTTGTTAACATACTTTTTATTCAGGCACGTATTGCACATCAACTTTTGCTCAAATATAACTTGACTATAAGATTTCTCTAAGAAACTTGGACCACCCGAGCAGCACCTGAATGCAGCATTACTCGCGGACAATAATACAGCAGTTTCCTCAACTGATTCAGAGATTTCTTCCAGAAGGAATTGGCATCTTGGAAATTCCTGGCAGAAAACAGACTATATGTCTGAGTACATAGGCAAACAGTCACAGCACCGACAACACAAGTCTGCCCCGGCTCCTTCTTCCTCTCACAGCCGCGGACCTAGCCAGCTAGGCTAGCTAGCTAGCCTGCCTGTCGGCACCAGCAGCCAGCTCGCCGCTACATTGCGGCTCGTAGAAAGAGCCACGAACATCCGATTCTAGCACAAAACCTTTAAAATCCCCTTCATCCATATCAGTTTGAAGTTGAAACATACGTTTTTCGCCATTCTTGTCCTTCAGCTTTAGCCATAGAGACACCCAGCTTGAGCCGGCTCAGGCTCCCTGTCTCACAGCCGCTGTCTGTCTGCAGAAGGCACCTGGCAGCAATATTGCGGGCGGCTCGTAGAAAGAGCCACGAACATCCGTTTCGAGCACAACACCTTCAAAATCCCCTTCAGCCATATCAGTTTGTAGTTGACTTTCCGCCATTGTCGGTTTTACTCAGCTTTCTCCACAGAGCCTGTTAGCACAGCTTCCAACTAAGCAATATGGCGGATGTTAAGTTTCGTTTTTGGGAGTGAGGTCCCGCCCACTGATCTGTGATTGGTCTGTAGCTTCAGTGGTTGAAAACATGAGGAACTAGCAATGTAGTTTCACCCCTGCTAACCACAACAGCCGCCAATGACGCAATATGACGATTTTTGCGTCACTGGAGGCTGCTTGTCAGAAAAAAAATTACAGATATTTCTCATCTTAGAGGGAAATGAGGGCTGGATGCAAGACCATTCAATAAAACCACAAGTTTACTACTGATACAAAGCTTAATGCAAATGGGTGAAGTATCCCTTTAATGAGAAGATAACTGATGTGAGTGCTGATCATTGGGTTGTTTTGTTGTTGTTTGGATGTTTTGTTGTTGTTTGGATGTTTTGTTGTTGTTTGGATGT
Organism: Tautogolabrus adspersus; assembly: GCA_020745685.1. Classification (NCBI taxonomy): domain Eukaryota; kingdom Metazoa; phylum Chordata; class Actinopteri; order Labriformes; family Labridae; genus Tautogolabrus; species Tautogolabrus adspersus. The sequence goes on along the minus strand of CM036537.1, from coordinate 35,437,785 downwards.
TTTGTTGTTGTTTGGATGTTTTGTTGTTGTTTGGATGTTTTGTTGTTGTTTGGATGTTTTGATGTTTTGTTGTTGTTTGGATGTTTTGTTGTTGTTTGGATGAGGTGAACAGCTGAATTTTGTCTTGTTGTTGCCGTAGCGATGAGGAGATGGAGGAGGCCAATCCCATTGAAGCCAACGACAGCGACTACGACCCAAACAAGGAAACCAAGAAAGAGGTGGGAGTACAAACCTTAGCAACGGTTACCACGACAACAACACACCTGAGAACTCGTCACAGCAGGTTTTTGTTTGAATGTGTCGAGTCGATATTTTCTTATATTTACAACTTTGACCCTTTTGAAAAGCTCCTGAAGAATAAGTAGTTCAATTCCTGCAGGAACGGCTTTCACTTGTTTGATTTTCATTTCCTGTTTCCTCTTCAAGACTTCGGTTCTGTATTTTAAAAACAATAAGGAAGCAGTGATGCAGGTTTGTCTCTCGTTACGATGACCCCAGCGTCTCGTCAGCTTCAGGCTCCGTGCACAGGCCGTTTTAACCCCGTCAGTAAACGTCTCGTCTGTACCTCCGTCCTAACAGACCCAGGTGGAGCCGGTGGTGCCGGGCTCTAAGGTGGCGTTGGGTCGACGGGAGCATCAGACCCTCCAGCACCGACACCACCAGCGATCCCGCTGCCGCCCCCCCCCAAAGGCATGTACCTGACCCAGGAGGACGTGGTGGCCGTGTCCTGCAGCGCCTCCGCCGCCAACACCCTCCTCCGTCAGTTGGACATGGAGCTGGTGTCCCTCAAGAGACAGGTAGGAGGCGCTACACCTCTCCTTCTTCTCCTCCTCTTGCTCCTCCTCCTCCTCTTCCTCCTCCTTCTCCTCTTTCTCCTCCACCACCTCCTCTTCCTCCTCCTCCTCCTCCTTCTCGTCTTGCTCCTCCTCCTCCTCCTCCTCCTCCTCCTCTTGCTCCTCCTCCTCCTCCTCCTCCTCCTCCTCCTCCTCTTGCTCCTCCTCCTCCTCCTCCTCCTCCTCTTGCTCCTCCTCCTCCTCTCCTCTTGCTCCTCCTCCTCCTCCTCCTCCTCTTGCTCCTCCTCCTCCTCCTCCTCCTCCTCTTGCTCCTCCTCCTCCTCCTCCTCTTGCTCCTCCTCCTCCTCTCCTCTTGCTCCTCCTCCTCTCCTCTTGCTCCTCCTCCTCCTCCTCCTCCTCTCCTCTTGCTCCTCCTCCTCCTCCTCCTCCTCTTGCTCCTCCTCCTCATCGGAGATGTGAGAAACTGAGGCTGTGAGAAAATGAATGTTTGTAACGACTTGTCTGAGGCAAACGTTCCTCTCTGTAATGTTCGCATCAATAAAGATGATGTAAACACAGAATGTCCAGAGCTGAACCTCAGGATCTGGTTCAGTGTGAAGAGGAGTTAAAATACGGGGGAGGAGGGGGAGGAGGTTAGACGGGAAGCGAAGAAACTGTGTGAGGTGGACGTTTAGCTTTAAGCTCCTTATTTTGTCCTTTTGACTGAAAGCAGCAGAGCAGCAGCTCCTGACTTCATGTTTGATCAGAGTGGCGAGGTGTGTGGGTGGAGAGTGATGTCACCGCTGTTTGTGGTTAAAAAGGCGTCTTAGTACCACAAAATATGACACGGCAGCTGCTGGTCTCTTTTTGTTTTTCATGGAGTAACTTTTCCACAAAGGAGATCGTGGATTGAGACTTCTTTTCGACTCCCTCGGGAACACCGTAAATCCTAATGTGCTCACGTCGGGAGCGGCTTGCTGCCATCCTGACGGTGTTCCGACCGGAAGTCCGAATCTATGTTTTTAAACAGAAAAAGAACTTTTAGTAGGTGAACTGGGTCGTTGGACTCCAATGATTCTGTTGCAGCTGAAGCGATGACCTGACTGTTTAACCCTTTCAGTCAGATGATGGAACAATAGGACCAGAATGATCCCTCAGCTGAGTTCTGTTTCTGTGTTCAGGTCAGAAACGTTCAAACTGAAATAAAGAACCTCTGCTGACGGGAGTTTGTGTTCAAAATAAGATCCATCACAGTAGTCAAAGTTAGCATTAGCATCGTAACGTTAGCAGGTTGTGTGTGTGTCTTTGTTCTACTCACCAAACACTCAGAGATCATCTCAGCTCTGTGAAACACGACAAACAGAATCGTCACCTCTAAACTCGACAGCTGATTTCTCCTGAGCTGCTCGATATGAGATAAGACCCCAGGTTCTTCCCAGTGTTGCCAGATCTCGTGAGAGAAACAAGCAACCAGGTCTGTGGAAATAAGCCCAAAAATAGCGACTCGGCTCTTCTAATAGATAATATCTACCCAGCCATGCCCAAATCAAATCAAGGTTTTCACGAACATGTGTAGGCTACTTAACAATCATTTGTTGCCGTTATGCATAGAAGCATAAATTAAGTGGAAATATTTCATCTCTGCTCTCAAACTGCAGTCTAAAGGTTTCTTCCCCTCCCCTCCGTTTTCAGTTGTTGTTGTCCACCAACCTGAAATCTCACAGGAATTAATGCCCTGACTGACAGCCGACACACGTTCGTGAAAATCTTGATTTTGATTTGTGGAGAGTGGCATGGCTGGATAGCTAGCTGTATTGTTGTTAAACACACGATCAAAATATATTTACTGTTTGTTAATAGAACACAAAGTTACTGACTTTAAATCAAACGTTAGCTCTCTGGTTCAAAACTGAGCCGATCTAGTTCGTCTCTTTCTCCCACTCTTTATTATATCTTTTCCATATTTCCCCTCTTATTCCTGGACATCGTCGCTCTGTCGCTCTGTCGCTCTGTCAGGTGGAGTTGTGCGTGTGTGCCTGATCGGGCGCACGTGGTAACCAAGGAAACGGGGTTGTAGACACTAGACAGATCCTGGAAAAGGACAAACTAACTACCGCGTTCGGTTTTAGCTTCATTGTGGAGAGCTGGGAGAGAATCAGTAGGAGTTCATACAGGGAGCAAAGCAAGCCCAAATAAGCAACTACACTTTAGAAAACAAGCCCAAAAAACAGCAACCCGCGACTTTACTGAAAAACAAGCACAAAGTCGCTTATAACAAGCGGACTTGGCAACACTGGTTCTTCCCTGAGGCGTCCTGTTTAATGCCCGTGCACACTATTCCTTTACCTGAGCTCTGCTGCCACCTGGTGGTGAGTCCTGCTCAGATTAAAGACCTGACCTGGTTTTATATTGGGCTGCGTGGTGCTGCAGTGGTTAGCCCTGTCTCCTCACAGCGAGGAGGTTCCTGGTTTGAATCCCCGTCTGACAGGAGCCTCTCTGTGTGGAGTTTGCATGTTCTCCCCGTGCATGCGTGGGTTCTCTCCGGGTACTCCGGCTTCCTCCCACAGTCCAAAGACATGCTGGTTAGGTTAACTGGTGACTCTAAATTGTCCGTAGGTGTGAATGTGAGTGTGGCTGGTTGTCTGTCTCTATATGTCAGCCCTGTGATTGGCTGGAGAACAGTCCAGGGTGTAACCCCGCCTCTCGCCCAATGACAGCTGGGATCGGATCCGCTCCCCCGCAACCGTGAACCGGGGAAAGCGGTGTAGAGAAAGGATGGATGGGATGGTTTTATTGAGTTTTTATGGACATCAGAGTTTGTGTCTCGTCCTTCAGGTTCAGAACGCCAAACAGATGAACAGCGGGCTGAAACACATGCTGGAGTCTGGGATTGAAGAGTTCAGGCTGCCAGAGGTATTAAAATACATCATCCAATCAAATCTTCCACATCTGAGCTGAGCAGGAAACCATCTTTATGTTCTGACCCTCTGAACTCTTTGTTTCTGCAGGGTAACCAGAAGGTGAACGCTCGCTGGACCACAGACGAGCAGCTGCTGGCAGTTCAAGGTGAGTGTCAGAAATGTTCCAACCAAACTCCATTCAAAAAACAGATAATTTATCAGACACACGCCTGTCTGGTGTCAGTGACACGCCTAGAAGCATGAATAAAGATACCCGTCTATCAGTACCTCCGTTGACTTCTTCTTCTGTGTATTTCTCTGGAAGTATAAAAGTCTGCCACATCGTTATAAACTGTCTGCCATGTTCTTCAGGTGTCAGGAAATACGGGAAAGACTTCCAGGCCATCGCTGACGTCATCGGGAACAAGACGGTGGGCCAGGTGAAGAACTTCTTCGTGAACTACCGGCGAAGGTTCAACCTGGACGAGGTGCTGCAGGAGTGGGAGGCCGAGCAGGGGACAAGAGCCCCCAACGGAGACAGCGCCACCTCTGGAGAGGAGGGGAAGAACAGCTCCACCACCCCGTCAGGGAAGAGCACAGACGAAGAGGACGAAGAGGTGAGACATTTAACTCAACTGTTGTTGTAATGCTACACTTGCTTATGCTTGATTTCTTTATTCCATGTAGACGCTGACTTCAGGGTTAGCCCTACATCAAATGGACTTCAGTCTGCAGTTCACGTGTCTGCAGAAAAGTTTAACATAAAAACGATCAAATTCACAGCATTCAGTTTTTAATGTCAACATTTGTTCTCATATTTAAAGGTTAATTCTGGTATTTTAAAAACAGGGAACAGTTTTTTTACGTATTTTGGGGTCTTCGGTGATTAAAGGTACAAAACGTTTTGGGGTTCCTCCAGTTGATTCTTCGTCCTGCTGCAGGATCAACTCATCTACTGGAGACTTTCAGAAACTATTTACTCATTTACATCTACAAAAAAGGTGTACCCCAGGTACAAATGACTTCAACGTGCTGTAAGTGACAATTAAGATCACAGTGAGGTACTCATGGCCCCCGCCCTCTCCTTTCCTCAGGTTCAGGTGACGTCCTCTGGTGCGTCTCCATCTGCCTCCTCTTCTTCTGCACCTCAGATTCTGGTCACGTCGAGTGCTTCTTCGTCCTCCTCCCTCCACCAGCCCCCTCCCCTCCTGCGCCCTACCCTCCCTGCCACGCCCTCCCTGCATCGCCAGCCCCCGCCCCTCCAACAGCAGGCCCGCTTCCTGCAGCCCCGCCCCACCCTTCAGCAGCCCCCACCTCTTATCCGCCCCTCCAACCCCCTTCCTCCCCGACTCAACCCCCGCCCACCTGTTCCCATGACACTCTGCAGCAACCCGGGGGGATCAGGGCCAAGCTCCGCCCAGCAGCCACCAAGCCTGGCTGTCCACCAATCAGAGACGGCTTCTTCTTCTTCGATCCACTAATGAACGATTTACAACAAAAAGGTTCTCTGCTGCATTCAGGCACTGTGGGAAAATCTCAGTGACTTTATCCTTTAACACGTTTTCACTTCATCCAATCAGCTCGTCCGTTTTATCACACCTGAACTTACAGGTGACAATTTTACACAGAACGACATCCAAGAAGTTTGTCTTTCGTACAGTTTTCAGACGCGGTGAACCTGCTGCGTGAGGTTCCATTAGAAGTTTTTCAGACTTTTTTAATCCACACCTTCAATCATCTGTTGATCCTCAGCAGACATGTGGCGTCCCACAGGGTTCAGTCCTGGATCCCTTTTAGTTCTCCATCAGTTTACCTCAACTTTCACATGACTGCATTAAACACAAACAGCAAACAGCAGACAGCAGCAAACCTTTAAAAAACAGTCAAAGCCCAGGAAATATTCGTAGCTGGAGGCGGTTATGGGATTTTTGAAAATGTATTCCATACTTGCACTCAGATTCTCGCAAATCCAAGGATCGGTTAAGAAAAAATAAAGAGCCGTTTGTAAATCCGCGTGCACAGATTTGTAAATTGTTCGTAGAGTTTGCAATCTTCGGGCATGTGCAGACAGTTTAGTATGAAGCAAGTAAACTGATGCCACACACTACAGCATTTAAAGCCTAAGCTAGTTTGCAATGCCCGTCCCAAAATGGGCCTTTAAAATACATAAAACTCAACAATAGATAGTTTACAAATCTGTGCGCAAGGAGTTTTGAAGTTCATTCCACCACCGGGGGGCGACAGAGGAGAAGAGTCTAGTCCTCGTCTTTGGACCCTTTTGTGAAGGTTGGATCAAACGCCTTTCATTGCAGAGCGTAGTGGACGGGAGGGAGTGTAGACCTGAAGGAGAGAGTTAAAGTAAGGAGGAGACGTTTCTGTGGCTGTTTTGTAGGCGAGCAGCAGAGTTTTAAATGAGCAGTGACTGGGAGCCAGAGGAGGGAGATGAACAGCGGAGTGACGTGCTGGTTTAGGGTTTGATAGTGCATGTAGGAAGGTCTGCCAGTAAAGAGTTGCAATAGTCTATGCGTGATATCACAAGAGTCTGTACCAGGAGCTGTGTAGCATGTTCTGACAGGTAAGGTCTGATCTTCCTGATGTTGTTCAGGGCAAATCAACAGGACCGGGCTGTCGAGGCCACTTGAACCGTAAATGTTAGCTCAATCTTTAAAGGGGACTTCACACTACATTATTTGTCCACAGGGGGCGCCAACATCCCCACTAACAGAAAGATCCTCACAGCTGCTTTAAATGATAAAAACTGTTTGATATATCAGATGAACTCCTGGACCCGGAACTTAGTGCCCTCCTGTTGTAGTTGAAATGAACACTTCCACCCATAGGGGGCGCTAGTGGGACTTAGATTGAGTCAGTTTTATTTATATCACCCAAAGGGCTCTCCGGTGTTTGCTGCATGATGCTGAAAAGTCAAAAAACTACATGAACAAGAAACTCAGACAGACAGGAGAAGTTTGTTATTTTTTTGTTTTCTGCGTTTTTGTCTCAACCCATCAAAACGTATTTGAATCACCTCAGCTCTCATCTCATTGGGGACTACTTTCAGCAGCGGATGAATCCACATATGTTTTTATTGTTCATGGACATCATGGAGCTCTACGTCGCGGGGGAGAACACGGATCAACGTCTGAAAAACACGTGACGTTTCTCCAGGAGCCCTAAATGTTGGTTTGAGTCCAAACATGCAGAAAAATGTGGACTGATGCCAGACTTTTACTGTAAGACTCAAATATTTGTCACCAAACATGGCGGTGTATCTATGGTTACGGGAGGTGAAGAAGCCCCCATAATGCCTGTGTGATAGTTGGAGATAAGACTGGAGGCCTCAGTGTCGTGTACAGTAGCATTAGATGTCAATGTGTACGCTTTGGTATCTGTTTGAGTTGTTTGTCGTCCGATGAGCAGTCGCTAACTCGTTAGCTGCACGTTGTGGTTGGACGTTGATTTGAAAACACCGTACAGTTTGTGTAAGTTACAAAAGATGTTTTCACTGTCTGTGATCGTTCTGTTTTATTTTGAAATCTAAAAACCCTTCATTTATCGTCGTCTTCAGACATCACTTTGTCTCTTCATTATTTATTCTTCAGTTTCTTCCAGGTGCTAACACTTTGGACTCCATGTCTTTAATTATTGTGAAAGTGCTCTTAATGCTTTAATGGACAAACATTTCATGTGAGTGGAGTCATCGAGTCTCTCGACGAGTCGCTCATCGGGTCCTTTGAGTTTCAGTACGTCCAGTTTGAGCTGCTGAGACGTCTCAAATAAAAAACGTCATTTTTACCATCATCACTGTTTCTGTTCCTCACTGATCTGTGCACACGAACTCAACGTTCATGTATCAGTGAGTTTAACTCTGCCTCCGTCTGCTGCTGCACAACGACAGGTAACGCTAGAAGGTAGCTAACCCACTGCAGAAAACAGGCTGTAACGTCTGCAGCAGGTAAACAGACTGTAACGTCTGCAGCAGGTAAACAGGCTGTAACGTCTGCAGCAGGTAAACAGGCTGTAACGTCTGCAGCAGGTAAACAGGCTGTAACGTCTGCAGCAGGTAAACAGGCTGTAACGTCTGCAGCAGGTAAACAGACTGTAACGTCTGCAGCAGGTAAACAGGCTGTAACGTCTGCAGCAGGTAAACAGGCTGTAACGTCTGCAGCAGGTAAACAGGCTGTAACGTCTGCAGCAGGTAAACAGACTGTAACGTCTGCAGCAGGTAAACAGTCTGTAACGTCTGCAGCAGGTAAACAGACTGTAACGTCTGCAGCAGGTAAACAGACTGTAACGTCTGCAGCAGGTAAACAGACTGTAACGTCTGCAGCAGGTAAACAGACTGTAACGTCTGCAGCAGGTAAACAGACTGTAACGTCTGCAGCAGGTAAACAGGCTGTAACGTCTGCAGCAGGTAAACAGACTGTAACGTCTGCAGCAGGTAAACAGGCTGTAACGTCTGCAGCAGGTAAACAGGCTGTACCGTCTGCAGCAGGTAAACAGTCTGTAACGTCTGCAGCAGGTAAACAGACTGTAACGTCTGCAGCAGGTAAACAGACTGTAACGTCTGCAGCAGGTAAACAGGCTGTAACGTCTGCAGCAGGTAAACAGACTGTAACGTCTGCAGCAGGTAAACAGGCTGTAACGTCTGCAGCAGGTAAACAGACTGTAACGTCTGCAGCAGGTAAACAGGCTGTAACGTCTGCAGCAGGTAAACAGGACTGTAACGTCTGCAGCAGGTAAACAGACTGTAACGTCTGCAGCAGGTAAACAGGCTGTAACGTCTGCAGCAGGTAAACAGACTGTAACCTCTGCAGCAGGTAAACAGACTGTAACGTCTGCAGCAGGTAAACAGGACTGTAACGTCTGCAGCAGGTAAACAGACTGTAACGTCTGCAGCAGGTAAACAGACTGTAACGTCTGCAGCAGGTAAACAGGCTGTAACGTCTGCAGCAGGTAAACAGACTGTAACGTCTGCAGCAGGTAAACAGGCTGTACGTCTGCAGCAGGTAAACAGGCTGTAACGTCTGCAGCAGGTAAACAGAGTGTAACGTCTGCAGCAGGTAAACAGTCTGTAACGTCTGCAGCAGGTAAACAGACTGTAACGTCTGCAGCAGGTAAACAGACTGTAACGTCTGCAGCAGGTAAACAGAGTGTAACGTCTGCAGCAGGTAAACAGGCTGTAACGTCTGCAGCAGGTAAACAGAGTGTAACGTCTGCAGCAGGTAAACAGAGTGTAACGTCTGCAGCAGGTAAACAGGCTGTAACGTCTGCAGCAGGTAAACAGGCTGTAACGTCTGCAGCAGGTAAACAGAGTGTAACGTCTGCAGCAGGTAAACAGGCTGTAACGTCTGCAGCAGGTAAACAGACTGTAACGTCTGCAGCAGGTAAACAGACTGTAACGTCTGCAGCAGGTAAACAGACTGTAACGTCTGCAGCAGGTAAACAGGCTGTAACGTCTGCAGCAGGTAAACAGAGTGTAACGTCTGCAGCAGGTAAACAGACTGTAACGTCTGCAGCAGGTAAACAGGCTGTAACGTCTGCAGCAGGTAAACAGAGTGTAACGTCTGCAGCAGGTAAACAGGCTGTAACGTCTGCAGCAGGTAAACAGAGTGTAACGTCTGCAGCAGGTAAACAGGCTGTAACGTCTGCAGCAGGTAAACAGAGTGTAACGTCTGCAGCAGGTAAACAGACTGTAACGTCTGCAGCAGGTAAACAGACTGTAACGTCTGCAGCAGGTAAACAGAGTGTAACGTCTGCAGCAGGTAAACAGGCTGTAACGTCTGCAGCAGGTAAACAGAGTGTAACGTCTGCAGCAGGTAAACAGGCTGTAACGTCTGCAACAGGTAAACAGACTGTAACGTCTGCAGCAGGTAAACAGACTGTAACGTCTGCAGCAGGTAAACAGACTGTAACGTCTGCAGCAGGTAAACAGACTGTAACGTCTGCAGCAGGTAAACAGACTGTAACGTCTGCAGCAGGTAAACAGACTGTAACGTCTGCAGCAGGTAAACAGTCTGTAACGTCTGCAGCAGGTAAACAGACTGTAACGTCTGCAGCAGGTAAACAGGCTGTAACGTCTGCAGCAGGTAAACAGTCTGTAACGTCTGCAGCAGGTAAACAGACTGTAACGTCTGCAGCAGGTAAACAGTCTGTAACGTCTGCAGGAGGTAAACAGACTGTAACGTCTGCAGCAGGTAAACAGACTGTAACGTCTGCAGCAGGTAAACAGACTGTAACGTCTGCAGCAGGTAAACAGACTGTAACGTCTGCAGCAGGTAAACAGACTGTAACGTCTGCAGCAGGTAAACAGACTGTAACGTCTGCAGCAGGTAAACAGGCTGTAACGTCTGCAGCAGGTAAACAGACTGTAACGTCTGCAGCAGGTAAACAGTCTGTAACGTCTGCAGCAGGTAAACAGGCTGTAACGCCTGCAGCAGGTAAACAGGCTGTAACGTCTGCAGCAGGTAAACAGGCTGTAACGTCTGCAGCAGGTAAACAGGCTGTAACGTCTGCAGCAGGTAAACAGACTGTAACGTCTGCAGCAGGTAAACAGGCTGTAACGTCTGCAGCAGGTAAACAGAGTGTAACGTCTGCAGCAGGTAAACAGGCTGTAACGTCTGCAGCAGGTAAACAGAGTGTAACGTCTGCAGCAGGTAAACAGGCTGTAACGTCTGCAGCAGGTAAACAGGCTGTAACGTCTGCAGCAGGTAAACAGAGTGTAACGTCTGCAGCAGGTAAACAGGCTGTAACGTCTGCAGCAGGTAAACAGACTGTAACGTCTGCAGCAGGTAAACAGAGTGTAACGTCTGCAGCAGGTAAACAGACTGTAACGTCTGCAGCAGGTAAACAGGCTGTAACGCCTGCAGCAGGTAAACAGGCTGTAACGTCTGCAGCAGGTAAACAGGCTGTAACGCCTGCAGCAGGTAAACAGGTTGTAACGTCTGCAGCAGGTAAACAGGCTGTAACGCCTGCAGCAGGTAAACAGGCTGTAACGCCTGCAGCAGGTAAACAGGCTGTAACGCCTGCAGCAGGTAAACAGGCTGTAACGTCTGCAGCAGGTAAACAGGCTGTAACGCCTGCAGCAGGTAAACAGGCTGTAACGTCTGCAGCAGGTAAACAGGCTGTAACGTCTGCAGCAGGTAAACAGACTGTAACGTCTGCAGCAGGTAAACAGACTGTAACGTCTGCAGCAGGTAAACAGTCTGTAACGTCTGCAGCAGGTAAACAGACTGTAACGTCTGCAGCAGGTAAACAGACTGTAACGTCTGCAGCAGGTAAACAGACTGTAACGTCTGCAGCAGGTAAACAGGCTGTAACGTCTGCAGCAGGTAAACAGACTGTAACGTCTGCAGCAGGTAAACAGACTGTAACGTCTGCAGCAGGTAAACAGACTGTAACGTCTGCAGCAGGTAAACAGACTGTAACGTCTGCAGCAGGTAAACAGGCTGTAACGTCTGCAGCAGGTAAACAGGCTGTAACGTCTGCAGCAGGTAAACAGACTGTAACGTCTGCAGCAGGTAAACAGGCTGTAACGTCTGCAGCAGGTAAACAGACTGTAACGTCTGCAGCAGGTAAACAGGCTGTAACGTCTGCAGCAGGTAAACAGGCTGTAACGTCTGCAGCAGGTAAACAGACTGTAACGTCTGCAGCAGGTAAACAGGCTGTAACGTCTGCAGCAGGTAAACAGACTGTAACGTCTGCAGCAGGTAAACAGACTGTAACGTCTGCAGCAGGTAAACAGACTGTAACGTCTGCAGCAGGTAAACAGACTGTAACGTCTGCAGCAGGTAAACAGACTGTAACGTCTGCAGCAGGTAAACAGACTGTAACCTCTGCAGCAGGTAAACAGACTGTAACGTCTGCAGCAGGTAAACAGGCTGTAACGTCTGCAGCAGGTAAACAGACTGTAACGTCTGCAGCAGGTAAACAGACTGTAACGTCTGCAGCAGGTAAACAGACTGTAACGTCTGCAGCAGGTAAACAGACTGTAACGTCTGCAGCAGGTAAACAGGCTGTAACGTCTGCAGCAGGTAAACAGACTGTAACGTCTGCAGCAGGTAAACAGACTGTAACGTCTGCAGCAGGTAAACAGAGTGTAACGTCTGCAGCAGGTAAACAGGCTGTAACGTCTGCAGCAGGTAAACAGAGTGTAACGTCTGCAGCAGGTAAACAGGCTGTAACGTCTGCAACAGGTAAACAGACTGTAACGTCTGCAGCAGGTAAACAGACTGTAACGTCTGCAGCAGGTAAACAGACTGTAACGTCTGCAGCAGGTAAACAGACTGTAACGTCTGCAGCAGGTAAACAGACTGTAACGTCTGCAGCAGGTACACAGGCTGTAATGTCTGCAGCAGGTACACAGGCTGTAACGTCTGCAGCAGGTAAACAGGCTGTAACGTCTGCAGCAGGTAAACAGACTGTAACGTCTGCAGCAGGTAAACAGACTGTAACGTCTGCAACAGGTAAACAGACTAACGTCTGCAGCAGGTAAACAGGCTGTAACGTCTGCAGCAGGTAAACAGACTGTAACGTCTGCAGCAGGTAAACAGGCTGTAACGTCTGCAGCAGGTAAACAGACTGTAACGTCTGCAGCAGGTAAACAGGCTGTAACGTCTGCAGCAGGTAAACAGGCTGTAACGTCTGCAGCAGGTAAACAGGCTGTAACGTCTGCAGCAGGTAAACAGGCTGTAACGTCTGCAGCAGGTAAACAGGTTGTAACGTCTGCAGCAGGTAAACAGGCTGTAACGTCTGCAGCAGGTAAACAGGCTGTAACGTCTGCAGCAGGTAAACAGACTGTAACGTCTGCAGCAGGTAAACAGGCTGTAACGCCTGCAGCAGGTAAACAGTCTGTAACGTCTGCAGCAGGTAAACAGACTGTAACGTCTGCAGCAGGTAAACAGGTTGTAACGTCTGCAGCAGGTAAACAGGCTGTAACGCCTGCAGCAGGTAAACAGGCTGTAACGTCTGCAGCAGGTAAACAGGCTGTAACGCCTGCAGCAGGTAAACAGGCTGTAACGTCTGCAGCAGGTAAACAGGCTGTAACGCCTGCAGCAGGTAAACAGGCTGTAACGTCTGCAGCAGGTAAACAGGCTGTGACGCCTGCAGCAGGTAAACAGGCTGTAACGTCTGCAGCAGGTAAACAGGCTGTAACGTCTGCAGCAGGTAAACAGGCTGTATCGTCTGCAGCAGGTAAACAGACTGTAACGTCTGCAGCAGGTAAACAGGCTGTAACGCCTGCAGCAGGTAAACAGGCTGTAACGTCTGCAGCAGGTAAACAGGCTGTAACGTCTGCAGCAGGTAAACAGACTGTAACGCCTGCAGCAGGTAAACAGGCTGTAACGTCTGCAGCAGGTAAACAGGCTGTAACGCCTGCAGCAGGTAAACAGGCTGTAACGTCTGCAGCAGGTAAACAGACTGTAACGTCTGCAGCAGGTAAACAGACTGTAACGTCTGCAGCAGGTAAACAGTCTGTAACGTCTGCAGGAGGTAAACAGACTGTAACGTCTGCAGCAGGTAAACAGACTGTAACGTCTGCAGCAGGTAAATAGACTGTAACGTCTGCAGCAGGTAAACAGGCTGTAACGTCTGCAGCAGGTAAACAGACTGTAACGTCTGCAGCAGGTAAACAGTCTGTAACGTCTGCAGCAGGTAAACAGACTGTAACGTCTGCAGCAGGTAAACAGGCTGTAACGTCTGCAGCAGGTAAACAGTCTGTAACGTCTGCAGCAGGTAAACAGACTGTAACGTCTGCAGCAGGTAAACAGTCTGTAACGTCTGCAGGAGGTAAACAGACTGTAACGTCTGCAGCAGGTAAACAGACTGTAACGTCTGCAGCAGGTAAACAGACTGTAACGTCTGCAGCAGGTAAACAGGCTTTAACGTCTGCAGCAGGTAAACAGACTGTAACGTCTGCAGCAGGTAAACAGGCTGTAACGTCTGCAGCAGGTAAACAGACTGTAACGTCTGCAGCAGGTAAACAGGCTGTAACGTCTGCAGCAGGTAAACAGTCTGTAACGTCTGCAGCAGGTAAACAGGCTGTAACGTCTGCAGCATGT
>CM036537.1:35371554-35416554 GCA_020745685.1 Tautogolabrus adspersus | reverse complement strand
TGAAGTGAACGTGCAGGTGTCTGTGTCCTGCAGGATCACCTGCAGAGCTCCTGTCCTCAGGTGGAGGTGGACTGTCCCAACAGCTGCTCCCAGGAGGTCCCCAGACACCAGGTGAGCTCATTGATCATCACTCTACAGGCACACAATCCACAGTGCATCGTCTGCTCGGCTGCTGATTGGTCAGAGAGCGATGCAATGATCATGATTAAAACACCACAAACACAGTATGTCAAAGCTTTCCTGGAAAACAGCAGCTCCTCATTTCAGAGTCTGAGATCCTGAGAGTGACGTCAGGAGTAAATGACCACCGTGTGGATCAGTTCAACGAGTTTTAACTGAGCATGGCTCCTCCTCCTTGTGCTCTCAGTTTAACTGTAAACTGCATCCACTGCTGCTGGGGTCGCATACTGCACATTCCTGAAACATTCAAAATAAAAGTCGAATATGTTTTATTTTAAAATGCGAATAATGGAATTTCAGACATGCGACTAATCGCCCATGATGAGTCTCAGAGTGTGTGTGATCTCTTCCAGCTGGCGGAGCACCGAGAGGCGTGTCCAGAGGTTCACGTCGATTGTTCTTACAGGAGGTTTGGCTGCCCGGTGCAGGTGGGTTCACCTGGACACGAGTCATCAGACTGAACTTCCTGTCTTCTTTACCTGACGTTAGAGTTTTTTGTTTCTTTCTGCAGGATAAGAGACGGAGAGTAAAGCTGCATGAAGACGCTGCTGTCAATCATCACATGCTGCTGGTCCTGAGGAGTAACACACACCTGGAGCAACAGGTACGCCACACACACTCACCTGGTACTCAAAGTCTGTTTCTGCTGCTGAAACACGTTAAGATATCTTTTAAGCACCATGAGAAATACGAACGGACAAACCAACAATACTGTGATTCGTCAATTTCATGATTTAAGTCAAACTGTATTTTGTAGTAACGTACAGTCGCCACTAGGTGAGTTTCAGGATCTGTCGACTCTGAGAATCGATCGTGTGAAAGAGTGAACGACAGTCATCTGGGAGGCCTCACGACAGAGAGTCTACCATGTTTGATTGTTATCCTGCCTCCTCTGGCAGGTGGAGGTTCTCCAGGAGGAGGCGCTGTTGAGGCAGCAGGAGGTCCAGGTGGACGGTTTACATCTCGCTGGTCTGCAGAAGAAGATCGGACCGCTGCAGCAGCAGACGAGCAGCCATGAACACATCGTGTCAGCAGCTCAGGTGAGTACAGACTTCATCGACACATCGACCTCTCAAACGTCTTACTCGTCCTCCACCTGGACCTTCAGGTGTCAGTTTAACCGAACCACATTTCTTTGAACACTTTAAGCTTCATGATGATCTTTAAACCAGGACCCTGTTTCTGTCGGAGTCTAAACTACTGACTGCTTTTAGGAGACGTTCTTCAAACATACAGAAAAAAAAATCAACCAGTCAGCTGCTCTCATACACCTGTCCTCTTCAGCCAATCAGAGAGGAGCTCTGTAACCAGTGCCACATTGACTTCAGGTGTGATCACTCTCCGCTCACCTGGAGTGAACGAGTCTCGAGCGTGACTTCAGATTAAACAACGTCTCCCTGGTGAACGTTCCCTTTTCTTTTAACAGAACAATATGTTAAACTGATGAACGAGTTTGAGTCCCGTTACGTTTTAACTTCAGAGACTTTAAAGAACAGAAATCATCGACACCTATTTTTACATAAGCACCTGGGGCACGGACTTATGCAGGGGGGGCATCAATTAATCTTTATTTGTTTAGCACCAATTCATAACAAGTGTTATCTTGAGACGCTTTACAAAAGAGCATATGGGATAAGATGCAGGAAGGATTTCTCCTTTGTATTCCTCGCCTTCCTGTTGTCCACACTTCCTCGCCGCTGAGGTGGAGGTCAGAGCAGGTCGTGCAGGAATGAGGACGGCGACGGTTATGGGGACAACACAGTCCGATGGTGGTGGCTAGGCGTCAGGATAAAGTTTGTGGCCACACAAACGCAAAAAATGTTTGCCTACAGGGCAAAACAGGTCAACTGAGGACGCAGTGTCACTGGCCCTCCACACTGCCCTGACACACCTGGATCAGCGGAACAGCTACGTGCAGATGCTGTTCATCGACTACAGCTCTGCTTTTAACACCATCCCTCCCACAACCTGGCAACAAAACTGATACACCTGGGTCTTAACACACACCTGTGCAGCCTGATCCATGACTTCCTCACCGACAGACCACAGACTGTGCGCATGTCTCCAGCTCCATCATATTATACACAGGTGCACCGCAGGGTTGTGTGCTGAGCCCCTTACTGTTCTCCCTGTAAACACACGACTGCAAACCCTCACACGAGACTACCTCCATCATCAAGTTTGCAGATGACACCATTGTGGTTGGCAGAATCAGCAACAACAATGAGTCAGCCTACAGAGCAGAGGTCGACAACCTGGTGAGCTGGAGCCGAGACAGCAACCTGATCCTCAACACAGCAAAGACGAAGAGATGATCCTTGACTTCAGGAGGCTGAAGCCCAACGTCCACTGCCCCATCAACATCAACGGTGAGAGAGTGGAGGTCGTGCAGAGCTTTAAGTACCTCGGTGTCCACATCAGCCAGGACGCGACTTGGTCCGTCAACACCACAGCGATGGCCAAGAAAGGACTACAGAGGCTCCACTTCCTGAGGTGCCTGAAGAGGGCACGACTTCCGCAACAGCTACTGGTGAACTTCTACAAGTCAGCCATCGAGTCTGTCATCACCTACTGCATCACGGCGTGGCTGCACCCTAGAAAACAGGAAGTCTCTCCATCGCATCATCAGGACCGCAGAGAGGATCACCGGCTCCCAGCTCCCCAGGCTAGAGGACATCCACAGGACACGCTGCACCCGTAAGGCAACAGCCATCATCCGTGACATCACACACCCCGGACCCACCATGTTCACCCCCCTACCCCTGAGGGAAGAGCTACAGGGTGCTGTACTCGCACACGACCAGACTCCGGAACAGCTTCTACCACAGAGCTGTCTCACTCATGAACACACAAAACCAACACCCCACCCCCCGCTGACTCTCTGCACCATAGAAGCTCCAACGCCCCCCCCCCCCCCCCACACACACACACGCTGACTCTCTGTAAACGCTGAACCCCCCCCCCCCCCGAACTCAGAGACCATCACCCCACAAATGACTCTTGAAACACCCACAACTAATCTAAGCAATATATTTATTCAGCACGTCACTTTTCAGCTCGTTGCATATTGTATAATGTGGTTTTAGAATTGAGTATATTTGTATATCAGGCTTCTACAGGCTCGCTCCAACAGTATTTCGTTGTACTTGTACAGTGACAATAAAGATATCTTATCTTGTGTTTCCACCAAATGAACTTGTAAGACAATTTTCTTCTTGATTCTTTGGGACTGAAAAACAAAGATGTGCAAAGTTTAAAATACTTTTTCAGATGTAATACAAACGCTCGCTCGCTGACTTCCAATAATACAGCGTCTAGAGGAAGCCAAGACACAACATGAAGAAGACCCAACTCCCTCAGAGAACAGTTTAACCCTTTCAACCAGATGGTTATTTCTTTCTGAGACATTAATCACACACAAGGATTTAAGAGTGCCCATTTGAATAACTTAAGTTAAGATAAATCACCTTAGGGTTAGACAACAAGGTTCAAGTCATTAACGATTCACCTGACACAAAACCAACTGAGAATGGATTAACGAAGGCCGCGTGGCGTGGGCGGTGGTAGGTGAAGAAGACGGGGTTCCCCCTGCCCCGTGACGAGATAAAACTTTATTGATCCCCCATTGGAGGAAATGTTGTTGTTGCAACAGCTCAAAAAAACAGGAAGATAATAAGCAAGTTAAAAAACATATTTACATGAATTAATTATAGGAAGAGAAAACAGACCTGTCCGCAGCGTATCATTGGCTGGAGCAGGAAGTTGATGGGCCAATCAGCTCCTCAGGCTGATTTAGACACAGGAAGAACAAACAACCAATGAAAAATACACGACCAGGCTTTGACAACATTTATTGACAACAACGTGCACAAGTTTTTGTTTGGACATTTTTATGTAAAGTTTTTGTTTACAACTCAAAGTAGAAAAAATGACATCAACACGTGAAGAGAACGACCAGCAGCCTGTTGAAAACAGCAGGAATAGTCCATTTGAATCTAAATCCCGCCTCTCATGAGGCTAATCATAGATTGGGATTGTGGGGGGGCCCATGTCACCCCTCTGGACACGGCCCTGCTAGTAAAGGATTTCTTGCACACGCTGATCTTAGTCTTGATCGTCACAGCAGCGTTATTAATCCACGGTATGTTTCGTCTGTCCAGAGGACTCTGAGCCGGCAGGAGGACGTCCTGTCCACCGTGCAGCTCGACATCCAGCAGGTGTCTCAAGGACTCGGTTCTGGTCTAGAGGATCTGGAGCAGCTCAAGAAGTCTGTGGATGCTGTGATCCAGAACATTTCAGCCACAGAGGCACTCAAAGAACATCTGGGTAAGAGGAGCTAATCACACTGCCTCCATCGACTGTGAACGTGTTCAGGTGTGTTTAGAAGAGCGGACATTTTCTGATGCGTGATTCAGACGAAGTCAAAGCAAAGACACAAATCTCTGCAAGATCTGTAGCACCAGTATTAAAGAGAGATAGAGATTAGTCCACAAAGATTCTCCTGATGCGTCTCAGGCTCCATCAGGAAGAAGCATCTCAAAGTTCAGAGCTAAACACACCGAACATTAAAGCATCTCGTTACGAAACAGGATGTGTACAGTCCTCTGTGTTTTCTAGTTTAGTAACTTTAGTATTTTGATGAATAATGTTTGTGTTTCCTTCTTCCAGAAACTTTGGAGGAGAATCTGAGGCGTCACTCGAGTGTCCTGGAGCTCCACGCCGCTCAGCTCAGTCGTAACAAGCAGCACCTGCAGGAGCTGGAGGCGACGTCCCACGATGGCAAACTGATCTGGAAGGTTGACGGCTTCAGAAAGAGGAGGGAAGACGAGGCCAGAGGTCAGCCGCCTTGCCTGACCAGTTCACCTTTCCACACTGGACGCTGCGGCTACAAAATGGCGGCAAAAGCCTATCTGAACGGGGACGGGGAGGGGCGAGGGACTCACCTGTCTCTTTATGTGGTCCTAATGCCGGGGGACTTCGATGCTCTGCTGCCATGGCCTTTCAAACAGAACGTGTCTCTGTCCATACTCGATCAAAGTGGTGCTGGAAACCACCGCACTCTCAGCTTCAGACCCGACCCGACATCCAAAAGCTTCCAGCGACCCGCCGTGGAGTCATTCAGCAACGTGGCGAGTGGATTGTCTTGTTTCATTCCCGTCGACAAGCTGGAGAATCCTCAAAACGCTTCGTATGTCGATGATGACACGCTGTTTGTCAAAGTGAAGGTGGACATGGCCGGTTTAGAGCAGCTGTAAGCTTTAAATCAGGAACTGGGCGTGTTGGCGATGTTTCCACCTCGGTGTAATCTGACTGATTGAGGAAGTGGTTTTAATCATCACAGTTATTAACATGGACACAGTCGTTAATAGAGGTTAGTTTGAAAAGGAAAGCTGGCTTAACGTCTCATAATGAGCAGGTCATTTATTCATGCACATATCAAACCTCGTCCCCCTGGAGATGAATACAATATTCCTGATTCTGAACCGTCTTTCATCTTGTTGGTTTGTAAATGTTTATTTCATTCAAACAATACAATTACATACAAACATCAAATCTGACATTTTGAATGAAAAGGAGCAGAAAGAAGATCGATCTTCTCTAATCTGCCGTCTGTCACAAGACATGAATGAACTAAAGACTTCAAACTAAAATAACACAGCCGCTCTTCTTTTGACAGCGTTCAGAGCAGATCACAAACAACATCACGAAACACAACAATACATCTCATTCACAGATTTCTTCAACAAACTGGATTTCATTTTGTTTTTAAATATCATGTTTGATTTGGATTCTTTGATTTCTCTCACTTTGGTTCTGAATCTGAGTTTATTAAAGATCTCTAACGGCGTTCCCTTTTTGCAAATCTATTCTGGATGTTTGTCAGCAGTGTTTTCTTATGATCTTTATACGTCATTTGCAGAACACTAATCAACTAATTCATGACATTTCAACAACTTTAACTGACTGAAGAACGGCTTAGATGGATCTCTACTGATGACTCTTATGGCTCTTTTTTGCAAAATGAAAATTGAATGGGTGAATGTTTCACAAGCACTCCCCCGTCTTCTTACGTAAAACCCAAAAACATTGCAAACACAGCAGGTCTGAGGATCATCACGGGGACAAACATGTCTCTCAGTTGGTAATGTTTGAAACCCACGTACGAATGACCTGAAGAATTCATTCTGTCAATACCTAAAACAGACGCTAGATGGCGCCATGAGATGATTTAATGCTCGAGGGAAAGAGAAGACGATACACTAACGGAAGAAGTGAAGTCGTTCTCTAACATTGAAGCGTAAAATGGAAATGTGAAACATCGACTTTTATTCTAATTGATTCTACACCAGAGGATTGTTTTTCTTTTGGACGGCCATGTTTAGTTTATCATCTCTGAGTGAGTTACGTTCTGAAAAGCAGCATTTCAGCTATTCGCCACTTGCTAACGGACATCTCGTGTTCCTCTCAGACCATAACCCTGTTGTTCTGTCCTCTGTACTTCATAAATATATCATACAATATTCTGAGATATTGTAGTGTAGAAGCGGTTTTGGAACTTTACTTTCAGTTTCGTCATGGATGGATCTTGAACTCTCTTTTTAATGCAGCTAAACTCAGATTTGTCTTGTGTACCTCTGACACCTCGAGACTTCAAAACTTGAAAATGGTATTGATACAAACTTTGCTTAGTTGTGATTAATAACTATCTGTGAACACCCAGTCCAAATTTGATGACCTTCTGATTTTGATTTCCAGAGACACATGTGATAAGGCCGGAGCTGTCCCTTTCGGAGAAGCTCTAATTTTTGACTATTTTCGTTTTTTGGTAAGATGCAAAAAACATTAAAAAAAAAGGAATTATAAAATATTTTTATACAACCATCCGTTTCATTAACTAGACATGTTCAAGTTATGAAAAAATATAGTTGTGCTTTGTTTTACCTCGGGTAGGGGTATCTCAACTTTTAGGGTCCCAAGTTCCTCTACTACTAGCCTTTAATATCGGTCTGAATTTACAGCCTGTGTCTCCAGATGGAAATCGTTGGACCTGTGCAGCAGGTATTCCCTGCTGCTGGCGATCACAGAGACCGGATTGATCAACTCTGTAGTTTCAGACTGTGTGAATAATATGAATCATTGAGTCTCTGTGGTAGCTCCTTTGATCGGCGTCACCGTCAGAGTCATCAGTCTGTCATCGTCCCTCTGTATTTGAGAAAGACGCAGCGCACCGGACCCTCCTAGATCGGTCCTACTCAGGTCCAGCTCTCTCAGGTGTGAAGGGTTCAGGGTCAGAGCCGACGCCAGAGCTGTACACCCGCTGTCCGTCACCTCAGACAACCTGATGGACAAAAAAATAGAAATTCAAACCAAGAATCTCTATGAAGTGTTTGTTCCTCCTCTCCAAACTTCCACCTGATTATCACCCTTTAATTTGTTCTGGCTCCCTGGGAGTTCACTACAGTAAACATGATCTTCAGCATTCATGTCATAGAAAACTGACCTCAGGATCTCCAGACAGCACTGAGGTTTCCTCAACCAATCACAAAGCAGCTCCACCCCCCGGTCCGTCTGCTGATTGTAACTCAGGTCGAGCTCTTTGAGAGAGGAGGGGCAGCATAGGGCCAAACATGAGCAGCTGTCTGCTGTTAGCGAGCAGCATTTCAGGCTGGAAGACAAAGTTAAGGGATCAGTCGGGCTGTGCTTTGCTTCAGATACAGTTTCAGTAGGACATGGTCCCGGCTGTCGGACGGAGCAAAACCACGGTGCACATGAGCGCGGTGAACACAAATGATGTGGAATCTTAGGGTTAGACTCACCTCAGTTTCTCCAGCTTACAAAGTGGCTCTGCCAAGAACTTAGAAAGGCAATCGACTCCAGCGTCTTGGAGCTCATTCCTCGCCAGATCAAGGACTCTGAGGTAGGCGGGGTTTGACCTCAGAGAGGACGCAAGATCAGCACAGCCGACTTCTGAAAACCGACAACCAGCCAGCCTGATAGGGAAGACAGTTTTTCTTATTAATGGGTAAATGCAGGGGCAGTGATGTGGTTTGACCTCACCCAACCTTATTCCATACCTGTCGAGAGAACACTAAAGAGAACAGTTTAATCGTTTTTAGATTTTGAACTCTATTAACAACCAGATCTCTGACGGGTACAAATGAATGTCTACATAGCCTCCAGAAACAGACCTTAGCCTAAGCTACTACAGGTACAAATAAAGTAACCTGAACCTGAACCTGAACCTAAGCTGTTAACCAAAGTTGAGGGCTGTGAGCTCTGGCCTGGCTAGACTTCTGATTGGTTACCTAAGGTGTAGACCAGCTTAGTTTTTGTGTCCCTTCCTTCCCAAATTTCTGTAAGTATAGGAGTGGCTCACCTCAGTGTTTCCACTCTGCAGTCAGGAAACGTCATCAGATTAGCGATCTTCATCACTCCATCGTCACCGAGGTTATTTCCCCCCAGGTCCAGTTCCCTCAGGTGGGAATGTTTCTGAGCCAGGGCACAGATCAGAGCTGCAGCACTTTCCTTCTGTAGGTTTGTCTTAAAAAGACTTTTCAAAACACAGTTAATGTTTTACAACCTTTTTGCATAGCACTTACATTGCTCCAGGCCCAACTGTACAAGTACGATTCACAAAAGCTTGGCAGAGACAAGCATTAAGATTATGGCAGGATGTTTCCCCACCAGCTTTCCAGTAGATGGAAATGGAAGTAATTGTGAGACCTTAGAAGTGGGTGGTATTTGGGGAGATATGGCAGGGTGGGCTGCACCTCCCACCAATTATGGCCCTACATGGATGGCATGATGCTGGTGACCACGACTGTGTCATGTCTAGAAAGGCTACAAGAGAAGTTAAATGAGAATCTCAAATGGGCTAGAGAGTGGTGTAAAGCTTAGTAAGTCAAGAAGCTTCTCAGTGTCCAGAGGGAAACTTCTCGGTAGATGAGGAAGAAATTCCATCAATAGGGGGACAGACGGTGAAAAGCTTAGGTAGGTAGCGTAATGTAGACTTCAGTGACAATAAGATGATAGACCTTAGGGAAGATGTTGTAGAGAAGTCAGGGCTCCCAGGTAAGTTAAAGCGATGGTTTTAGCAGTTTGGGCTACTCCGTAGATTGGCATGGCCACTGTCAGTTTATAAAATACCAATATCCATATATCCATCCATTATCTATAGTGCTTTTTCCTGTCTTCGGTCACGTGGGCGCCAATCCCAGCTGTCATTGGGCGAGAGGCGGGGTTGCACCCTGGACTGGGCGTCAGCCAATCACAGGGCTGACATATAGAAGCAGCCAACCAGCCACACTCACATTCACACCTACGGACAATTTAGAGTCACCAGTTAACCTAACCAGCATGTCTTTGGACTTTGGGAGGAAGCCGGAGTACCCGGAGAGAACCCACGCATGCACGGGGAGAACATGCAAACTCCACACAGAGAGGCTCCTGTTAGACGGGGATTCAAACCAGGAACCTCCTCGCTGTGAGGCAACAGAGCTAACCACTGAAGCACCATTCAGCCCAAAATGCCAATATCAAAGGTGGAAAAGCTTGACAGGTTTGTTAATTTGTATATTAGGAAATTGTTAGGAGTTCCTCAGTATTGTTCGAGTGTGCAAAGGTCAGGACAGAAATGATGCTATCAGGGAGCAAAGACACAACAGTTAGGAACTTTGTCCCAAATCTAAATCAAGAAAGGGGATTATTTTCACAAGGACTCTGCTGATGCTTTAAGAGACACTCAACTTTAGAGTCACAAAAATATTTTCCCAATGTTATACCAAATTTCCAAAGGCTTTTATGTTTTGGATCTTGTACATTTGAAAAAGGCTGGTGTGACTTTTTCCTTACCTCAATCTCTCCAGTCTGCAGTCAGGGTCCTTCAAAAAGTTGGACAGTTGTTCGACTAAAGGTCCTCCTAGACGGTTCCTGCTCAGATCCAGGGTTTTCAGGTGAGATTTGTCCAACCTGACAGCCAGAGTGTTGGGTCCTGTGATGCCACACTCGCATAACCTGCAGACCGGACGGACACCGGGCACTTAGCTCAGCAGAAGAACCTACAATCTAAGAATCTACCATTCCTGATCTTGAGAGGATTGATCCGTTATATTTAAACGACTCAGTGAACCCCTCCTCTATTAAGAAGAATAGGATAAGAAGACGTAATTTATTAATCCCTCGAGGGAAATTCATTGTTATACTCTATTGTTAGGACATGTTACAGACACATAGGCTGAGATACACACATGCACATGAAAGAGCGCCCAAGCAGTTAGGGTTAGGGTGCCCTGCTCAACGGTACAGAAGTGCTCACGAAGTGAACTGGAACCTCTCCGGCGAGCAGACCAATTTGCAGACTTGGTCCTCACTGAGACATGAAACGACGATCCCCTTGTTCTCAACCAAAGTCCCTACAGACTGAGCTACTGCCCCCACCAACATTTCAACTCTACTTCTAGTAAAACTGTTGAAACAGATGCATAAACTGCTGTTGAAATGTTACCTCAGGGTTTCCAATGCGTTCTTTTTATTGAGAACTCCTGAAAGTAGCTCCAGTCCTCCATACTGAAATGTATTCTTGCTGAGATCCAACTCTCTGAGGTGGGAGGGGTTTGAAGTCAAGGCATCAGCCAAAGCTCCACATCCTTCTTTTGTGATGTGACATTCATTTAAACTACAGAAAAGGAAAAAAATCAGGATCAGGTAACTTTGTCAACTAAAGATGACACTTTGCTTGATGCTAGCTAAAGCTAGCTTCTATTGCATGTTGTTCAAAGAGCTACATTTACTACAGTGTTTTGACCGTCTCCATCTTGATTTGTTGGAGCAGGAAGTGACCATATTTAGATGAAATATAGAGACGGGTTAGCAAAGGCTAAGTTATCCCTGGATGCTGTTTAAATTAGTAAGGTGCATCCAAAGTTGACGTATAATTACAATGCTAACTTTGGCTAGCTGACCCTAACCCTCAGTTTCTTTTAATACAACATGAGCATTTACAAGACCACGGGTAGCCCTGCCCTAACTCCTCCCCCTCTTCCTGGTCTCTTTGACTAGGAGTTGGGGTTAGGGGTTACCTAACCCTAACCACCCTACCCTAACCCTACCCTAAATGGAACATAATTCACTAAATGAACATCATGCTGTGTTGAAGAAGACTTGAAATTAGAGATTGAGACCATAAAGTCATTAGGAAAATGTTTACTGAGGGAATAATCAACTGGGAAATTCAGCCTAGACTTTTGTATAATCAGACATCTGAGTGAGTCACTGCTTGACATTGAATTCTACCCTGGTCTCAACTTCCAGACTCACATACTACGACCGACTCAAAGTCAGTTGCTCGGACATAGTTCAGTATGTTCGTTGAATAAAAGAAATTATAATCACTCTCGAGCCCCGTTTCGACCGGAGGAACTTTCCCCCAGAACTATGGTCTTTTTGAAGAACTATGTGCGTTTCCACCAAATTTACCAGGGTCTAAATGTAGTTCTGGGGTAAAAGATCTACCCCTAAGAAAGACCCTGCTAGGGGGGTAGTACTTTCTATAAGCCCCCTATAAGTGTTAAGAAATTCATTGCAGGGGTAATATTATTTATCTTGTTAAAAGGTGTTTCTCAGGTATTTGGTGAAATGGGGGAGTGAGGTATCAAACTCTGATTCTTCTAACATCTCCATTAGAGTCCTCTTTCCTTTAATGACACACTGAACACAGCACTCGTCTTCCTTCCATTGTTAATCAATGAATCCATTTGCAAGGCAAAACAGCCTGATTTGTCAAATCTTTCCAGGACCTTAGGAAGCGGTGGAAACACTGACAACTATGAGCCACAGGAACCATTTAGTTCCTTGAAGAGAAGTCCCTGAACCTTTGGTTCTGGGGACCTTTGGTCGAAAAAGGGCTTTGGTTTGAGTGTCAAATAGACCTGTAAAAGTACACTAGTCATGGTGTTCCTGGATGTTCTTACGTGAGCTTCTGGAGTTTGCAGTTTGGACTTTTCAGACCGTCAGAGAGCAGCCTCATTCCAGAGTCTTGAAGATTATTTCTGCTCAGGTCTAGCTCCTCCAGACCACAGGACTTAAGTTTGAGAACTGATGAAATATACCGACAACATCTATCAGTCAGCTCACAGTCACTCAAGCTAAAATGGAAAAAAAACAATGTTCAGTTAACACAACCAGAGATTTACAGAAGTTGGGTTTTGTGAGGCTCAATACTTACAAGGCTTTCTTTGAGACTTTGAGCACAGGCATGAGCCTCTCCAGAATGTCATCTGATTTACAGTA
This sequence comes from Tautogolabrus adspersus, assembly GCA_020745685.1. NCBI lineage: Eukaryota > Metazoa > Chordata > Actinopteri > Labriformes > Labridae > Tautogolabrus > Tautogolabrus adspersus. The sequence goes on along the minus strand of CM036537.1, from coordinate 35,404,086 downwards.
CTTCTTCAGGTCAAAGAGATCCAAGTCTTCATTGGACACCAGCAGCAGATAGGCCAGAGCTGACCAATGAGCAGGTGAGATTTTACTAACATCTCCTGAGCTCTGGTAGTTTTGGACTTGCTGGACCAGAGACTGGTCCCCCAGCTCATTCAAACAGTGGAACAGATTGATACTCTGGTCAGCGTAAGACAGTTTCTTGATCTTCTCATGGATGTGGTTGATTGTCTCCTTGTTGCTCCATGGACGTCCTTCTTTAAATCCAAATTCCTTTTGAACCAGCTTCTGATTTTCATCCTGAGATAGACCAATGAGGAAGCGCAGGAACAAGTCCCACTGTCCTTTGTTGCTGGCCAAAGCCATATCCACTGCGTTCTTGTGAAGGAAGATGATTGGGACTTCTCCTTTCATTTTCATGCCTGTCTGGCTGGGAAGTAGATTTTCTCCACTATCAATAAAGGTCTCCAAGACATACAGAGCTGCAAGAAATTCCTGAACACTTAAATGTATAAAACAGTACATCTCTTTTTTGTGAAGACCACGTTCTTTTTTGATGATCTGGGTACAAACTCCTGAATGAACTGCAGCGTGTGTCAGATCAATTTGACATTTTTTCAAGGGGTTTTCATCAAAGATCATGTTGCCCTCTTGCAGCTGTTCAAACGCCAGCTTTCCCAACTTCATGATCAACTCTTTGTCTACCTCTCTGTCCTGATAATTCTTCTCGTGAGTCATCTTTGTCTGAACGATCAGGAAGTGTGTGTACATTTCAGTCACAGTCTTGGGTAGCTCACCTGTGTGAGTTTCTGTCAGGAGACTCTGGAGAACCGTGGCTGAAATCCAGCAGAAGACGGGGATGTGGCACATGATGTAGAGACTTCTCAAGGGTTTTGACTGAAGATGGTCCAAGATCTTCTGAGCCATATCTTTGTCACTCACCTTCTTCTGAAAGTACTCCCCTTTCTGCTCGTCATTAAAGCCTCGTATCTCCGTGACCCTGTTGATATATTTAGATAGAATCCTCGCAGATGCTGCTGGTCGGCTGGTGATCCAGACCGAGGCTTTGTGCATTAGTTTCCCTTTGATTAAGTTAGTTAGCAGGACGTCAACTGGCCAGGGTTCTGTAACACTGCGGCACACCTCGTTCTTCATGAAGTCCAGAGGGAGTTGGCTTTCGTCCAGGCCGTCAAAGATGAACAAAACCTTTAAATTGTCGTAATCTGAGTCTTTCAAGTCCTTCACTTCTTTGAAATGACTGGTAATTAACTCCATGAGACTCAATTTCTTCTCTTTGATTAAATTCAACTCCCTGAACGTGAAAAGAAATAAAAACTGAGTAGCGTGGTTGGCTTCCTCTCTCGCCCAGTCCTGAGTGAACTTGAGCACAGAGACAGTTTTTCCGATGCCAGCGATTCCTTCTGTCAGAACTGTCCGATACAGGAAGCCTTCATTTGGTAAAGGTTGAAAAATGTCATTGAGATTGATTTTGGTCTCCTCACATGGACACCTTTTACACTCTAATTCAATCACTTCATGTTCAGTATTAACCTCCCCACTGCCTCCTTTGGTGATGTAAAGCTCAGTATAGATTTTGTCTAAAGGAGTCGATCCATCTTCCTTTATGCCTTCAGACAAATTCATTGTTTCATTTTTGAGGAAAGATTTAAGTTCAGCTTGGCACCTTTGGATATATTCTAAAAAAAAAGAATGAAAACATGGTTAGTTATCAAATACATCATTGAGCAATCTGTAACTCTGACACCTAGTGTTTAAAATGGGTACTGCAGTCTAAATTCAAACATTACAGAGAGCTGTCTCTCCCCCCCCCCCCCCCCCCTCTCTAGAGTGGATGCTCACGCAGGTCACCATGTGGTGGACACTGAAGCTTCAGTGTTTATCCAGCTCTGCATCGGTCTGTAAACCTTTCTGCGTTCTAACCTCTCTCCATTTTTCAAAAGCATCTCCAATATTGATCCTAGTTTGAGCACGTTTCTGCTCGTGGAGCTTATTAGAAACATGCAGAGGCTTTTTAGGTCGGGTACAATCACTTCTATCTGAACCAGTTCTCTTGCCCGCTTCCATCGCTGCAACACCTGTTGGTTTGACCTGATAACTGCTCTCATATCTGGCAAACCGAGGGGCGTCCAAAACGGCCGTGTGGGGGTGCCTTAAAACCGCCTACCTTCTCTGGTCCAAACAAATCCAGACCATTCAGGACCAGAATCTAAAGTTAGAAGGAGGACATACTGGCTGCTGCATTGTTGTCAGAGAAGCCAGCACTTCAACATAGCATGTTTCCTTAATGTCTGATCATAGAGTAAGCTCACTTTATCATTTCACTCTCTACACATCTCACTGGTTGATGTTTTAAATATCTATCAGAATCAGACATTCTTTATGAGTCCTGGGGGAGATCTGGTAAATATTTGTGCCAAGTTTGAAGACAAACTCAAAACCAAGAGATGCAGGATATATATCGGTTCAGATAATTCAACGGCAGATATTAGGAATACTTTATTATTTCGTATAATTCCGATATTTAAATTTAACCAATAAAATCAACTGATAATAAAGGTGTTTATGTAGGACAATGACTTGGAATTACAGGGACTGCTTTAAGCTGGTTTAAATCCTATTTATCAGACAGATCTCAGTTTGTACATGTTCATGATGAGTCCTCTATGCACACCAAAGTCAGCCATGGAGTGCCACAAGGATCAGTGCTTGGACCGATTCTCTTTACATTATATATGCTTCCTCTGGGTAATATTATGAGGAAACACTCCATACATTTTCATTGTTATGCAGATGATACTCAGCGATACGTATCAATGAAGCCAGATGACACCAATCAGTTATGTACACTAGAAGCTTGTCTTAAGGACATTAGGACTTGGATGACCAGAAACTTTTTGTTGCTTAACTCAGACAAGACTGAAGTTATTGTGCTTGGACCTAAGAACCTCAGAGAGACTTTTTCTAATGATATAACTGCCCTTAATGGCATCAGCGTGGCATCTAGCACCACTGTTAGGAATCTAGGAGTTTTATTTGATCAAGATATGTCCTTTAACTCTCACATAAAACAAATTTCAAGGACAGCTTATTTCCACCTTCCTAATTTACACAACAGCAACATAAAGCTCGTGAAAACAGGAACGTATAAAACAATGATGTTTACAAGGAAAGGTTATGTGGTTATTTCTGAGCATTAATGAACACTGGGGCTCATTAAGGACATGTTTATATTTATATCTTGAACCTCATTGGTTATCTGCAACGTAGTATAGAGTATTAATATCGGTGGATATGAACATCTTTACTGACTACATGTTGAACCTCTCTGACCCCCAGATGAGCAGAAACTTTGTCAACTTCTTTTTTTAAATGCATTCATGTATCGGTGATGTTCTCGGGGATCAGGAGCAGGTCATTATCTGATACATCCCTTCCAAAAACTAGCCCCAAATCCTGACTAATCTAGACTTGATGGGACCTTGGTATTGGGAAGATTTCCTTTGATAGGTCCATGTAGCTTTTATCAATGAACCAATCAAATGATGGTAGAATCTGGTTATCAGTACCTTTATGGTCTGGAGGGTCAGCTGTAGGTTCTGTTGTCTCGGCAGGAGACGGGACTGAAACAGAAACATGCAACATCTCTTAAATGATACGGAACATTTTACAGCATTTCAGTGGATATGTTGAAATCAAGAGACAAACATGAAGAAGGTATTTATTAGATGATGAAGTCAGAGGAAACATTTACCCTGAGGATGGATGACAGTGGTTACATTAAGATTTCCTTGTACATGAACATCACTCAACTGAGGTTTGAGGATGATGCTTCCATCCTGGGCGGTGTATGTACTACCTCCAGCTTCCACCTGAGTTTCAGCTGATGGAGACATAAAGCATTTAGAAATGATGAACGACGACATAATCACCTGGACTCTGTAAGAGGGTATGACTCAGTCAGTAAGAACTACAGAACCATGTTGTGCTTTGCCTGTCAGCACCTGTGCGTCCAATCAGTTGTACTTATTCTCTGGTGTACGTCGCTTTGGATGAAAGCGTCTGCTAAGTGAATTGTAGAACGAAGAAGTTAAACAATTTTCATAATGACCCACCCCTCTATTTTCCCACATTAACAGTGTTACAACCACCGACTATAAGTTGGAATGTTTGAAGCCTGAGTGACGTCACCCGTCTGTTCCTGCAGGGGGCGCTGGAGTCCCATCGATGGCGGTCTCCATGCTGGAAATGCTGTCTCAGCCTAACTTTCAGTCAACCTAACGACAGGCTGAGAGCTGGAGCTGAGGCGGGTTTTAAGCCTCCTGACAAACCGTTACACCGCGCCCACCTGTCAATCAGGTCAGCTACACGCCTTATTGTGAATAACTCTTATCCTTCATCAAATCAAAACTGATGAGTCATCAAAACATTCCCCCCCCGTACAGTGTGTGCTGATCGAGACATGAGCTAATCAGACCTGTTTGGTTTTTTGAACCAGGCTGTAAACATGTTAATGTCTGCTGTAAAAACAGGCTTTTTAGAATGGGTGTGTATGTGACTTCCTGTGCTTCTGCAGCCAGCCTCTAGTGGACACTCCAGGAACTGCAGGATTTTACACTTCAGCATCGGCTTCCTTTTTTTACACCAGAGGTTGCCGCATGGTGACAACCTGCTTTTCAAACGGACTTGTTTGGACTTTTGACCTTTTAGATTAAGAGGCAGACCGGGGTTAAAGTCGGACTTTTGACCTGCTGGTTTCCCTTCATGTAAACACTGGAAGCAGTTCATTTTCTTATCAGTAAACACTTTGAGATGTGATGTGTCACTCATCTTTACACTTCTGCACTGCTTAGTTTCAGTCATCGACTCATGTGCAGAGGTTTAAGAGAGAGATAGAACCGAGTGTCTTGTTATGGATGTTGATATGAAAACAATCTAATACGACGACGTGCTTTAACTTGAGCTTTTATTTGCAGTCGTGTACATCCATGTGAGGCTTACTAGGAAGGCGAACTTCTCACACACTCTAAGCTAAACCGACTACGTCTGCATACACAGTGGACCAATCACAATCAGGCTCTCTCAACAACTATTAGGAACACAGGTTACCAACACATAACTCAAACAGTGTTGCTCAGCAACCACACTAATAATCTGTGTGAATATTACACAGAATGTGAACAGACTGGATGGATGGTTTTCTTTTTTCTTTAACAACCGATCAAACAGGAATGTGGCTTTTGTTCTGCTTTGAATTTTGCAAACTTTATGATCTATTTGCTTTTTTCTTTTACCAGAATCTCTGCAAACATGTTTTTAGAAAGCCAACAACAGGAGCGATACGACTTCAAGTTGTGACACCACAGAGTCAGAATCTAAAACTGGTGTGACAGACTTGTTCATGCTGGTCAGACACACAGGTTTGTACACGTCAGATGTTCATCACAGTCTGAAACATGATTCATGTAACACAAAGTCTCTCAGTGAACGTTTGATGTGAAGTGGTTCAGGAGTAGTGATGTTCAATCTTACCACTCTGTGGCTGTGGTTTGGGGACGTTCCCCATCCTGTTCCTCTTCACCCGGCTCCTCGGACTTTAAGAGCAAAGAACAGAGAAGATCACAGAGTGAGTCCTTCTTCTCCATCAGAGATCCTGTCAGCACCGAACATTTGAATGACACATCCCCCTCGTAGTTCTTTATTCTCTGTGAGTTTGATGACACACAAAACAGGAAATGATTCTACTTTTTGTTCAGTTTAGAGTTCTGCTTAATCCCGCCCTCCTGCGCCCTGATTGGCTAGGACAGCCACTATGTCATGTGATGTGAAGGTCTTTGTTTTAAAGGTAGTATCCGCTCGCTCTCATGGCTCAGCCTGCAGGTTCCTAGAATCCACTCAGTTATTACAAACACATTCATAACACGGAGACAATTCAAAGTTCACATTTCTGATGTGAGCTGTTTTTGCTTTTAACATTCTAAATGGTTACTTCTTACTTTTACTCTCTTTTATTGTTTTTCTTGCCTCGGCTGCACTTCCTGTTTTACTTCCTGTTTTATTTCTCGCTGTTCTCTTGTTTTATCTTGTACCTCGGCACAAATGAGGGTTCTCCCTCAACAGTGATTGAAATAAATAAGTATCATTCAGCTCCCGACCACATGAAAACTGTTTATTTAAAGACGGATATTATCACCATTTATTACCATCACAGATCAAACTTGTGTTAAAGATGTGGAATTTGAATGCAGATGAGAGGTGTTCTATATGTTCATAACTCTAAACACAAAGTGTCGTCAGAGGAACATTTGGTCCCTGGACCCGTTTGAAGATGAAATGCTATGAGAGAAGTTATGGGGGGGGGGGGGGGGGGGGGGGTAGTTTTTAGTTCAGCGACACATTTTTTCATTTGAATAAAGTTTGTGTATTTAGTTCATAAAATAGAGAATGATTCTACATAGTGCACCTTTCATTAGAATATCTAAATGGATTTAAAGTGGACTAATGGCCTCCATGACCGACACCACTTTTTAATCGTTGCCGTGGGAACACCGAGTGTTACATCAAAGGCCGCTGTATGAGGAAGCGTGAGCTGCTACTGAAAGCTGCCGTTCTGTTGCTGTATGTGCTGCTGAGATAAAAACGTCATGTAAATTATATTTGGATACATCAGCTCGTCTGTAAACATGTTCTCTTCCTCAGGTCAGTTTCACCTGGTCGTCATGACTACGGTCAACTCAGAGGTCGATTTTCATGTGGGTGATTCCCCGCAAGCCTCAACGTCATCTTTTGTTATTGTAGTATTGGAGGGACAATACCAATCAACCCTAAGGCTGCAGCCTGGAGCCTCTCACCTGGTGCCCTGAGGCCACGCCCCCTGCAGCATCTTGAGCTTCTTATTATCAAAATAAAAGCTTGAGTCCGCTCGGCTATGTCTCGTTCCTACTCTGTTGTTTTTGAACTACAGGGTATAGGCAATCGAATAATCACCAATAAAACCCTTAAAACTATAAATGTCTAACCCGTGAATACAGATTAGGAACAGATATATTGATATGAATCAATATAAAAATAAAAGAAACGTAGAGATAGAGAGATGGATAGATATTCACATTATTTTATTTTATTTTTTTACATGCAAACAACAATTGTGTCCACGCTGCAGTGATGAGAGCTTAATCTGTAAAACGCAGTTCAAGAAACATCACCAACATTATCAATAATATTCGTACTAACTACGTGGATGTCTTCACACATTCAAATCGGTTTGTATCTGACTCACTGACCGTTAATAACCGATTAACTTTTGACCCTGTGTGCTTCCTGTTGTAAATGCAAGAGGTGATGGAGCTTGAAAAGGCACGAGACGAGAGGAGGGCACGAGACGAGAGGAGGGCACGAGACGAGAGGAGGGCACGAGACGAGAGGAGGGCACGAGACGAGAGGAGGGCACGAGACGAGAGGAGGGCACGAGACGAGAGGAGGGCACGAGACGAGAGGAGGGCACGAGACGAGAGGAGGGTACGATACTAAAGTATCTCCAATATTTACCATTAAGATCAATACCATCTCCAGCGGTTTCTAAAGAGGCGTTCTTAACCGTGTTGGATACTGACTCCACCTCACTTTAGATCAATCTAGAAACAAAGGGGCGGAGCTTCTTCTGGCTGCAGAAACAAGATGAAGACGAGAAACGTGACCAACTTGAGTCTTCAAAAGGACGATTCATGAATCAGAATCAGAATCAGAATCAGATTTATTGTCCAGGTATATTTAACACAGGAGGAATTTGTACAAAGGTCAAACATTAAATATCAAAAATAAACAGAATTAAAGACTAATATGTACAAGACTCAATAAGAGGTAGATATTTTTACAGTATTTACATGAAAGAGTGTGCAGATGGTAATTTAAATCAAATAAAGATACTATATATTTGCATATATGTACATTCACAGTGACAGTTTTGTTCCAGAGTTATTTCACAGCAGCAGGTCTGACACTCTCTGACTGCTTAGCGTTCATCAGAGTGACAGCCTGGGGGAAGTCTGAAGAAGTTCAACCTGCCAAAGACCATGATGGTGCACTTCTACACTGCCATCATGGAGTCCATCCTCTCCTCCTCCATCACAGTCTGGTACGCTGCAGCCACAGCAAGAGACAAGTGCAGGCTGCAGCGCATCATCCGCTCTGCAGAGAAGGTGATCAGCTGCAATTTTCCATCTCTCCACGACCTGTACACCTCCAGGACCCTGAGGCGTGCAGGTAAGATTGTGGCCAACCCCTCTCACCCCGCACATGGACTGTTTGAGACTCTCCCCTCTGGTAAGAGGCTGCGGTCCATCAGGACCAAAACCTCTCGCCACAAGAACAGTTTCTTCCCCTCTGCTGTCAGCCTCATGAACAATGTCCCTGCCCTCCCCCCCCCTCCTCCCACATAACACAGCCTCTCATCAGCCCCACAGTCAGAAACATCACAGTGATGTGAAGGCTGGAACTCATTAAAAATCACAGTTCAGCAGTGACATAGAGATATAAATAATACTTTTTAGGAGATTGTCCATAGTATAAAGTGCTCACAGTCCATGTACAGCCAGGGTCAGGTACATTAATGATTGGAAATGTGTGGGCTGCCTCTGCTCTACTCTTTGTTTAGCAGTGTTATGGAGTGAGGAATGAAAGAGTGTGTACTTGTTCCTCTTACAGTTTGGCATCCTAAAGCGCCTCCCAGAGGGCAGGAGCTGATACTCCTCATGTAGGACATGAGAAGGGTTGGAAGCTATCTTCCCAGCCAGTCTGAGGGTGTGCTTAGTGCAGCTCACGAGGAACGAGTGCTCAATACAGCGACCCACCATCTTTGAGCAGATACCCAGGAGTCTTAGTATCCTACCCTTTAGCTGGATGGAGAGGCCACAGAACCAGACTGGGCCTCCAGGACACTCTGGATGGTGGAGCAGAAGAATATGTGCAAGATCTTTTTACTGGCTCCAAATGATCTGAGTCTCCTCAAAAGATAAATCCTCTGTTGGACCTTGTTACAGAGATAATCCACAGGGCGTGTCCAGGAAAGAGCACTGTCTACATACACGCCCAGATTGATAGATAGATACTTTATTGATCCCGAGGGAAATTCAAGATTGGACAGTCTTCTGCCGAACTTTTCTCACCGGTTCTCATTGAACCAGAAAGTTACGTGGAGATTCTTGCCGGAGGAGCAGCAGCTCTCTATGGAATTTGACGGAGACGCTGCAGACGGGGTAAGCGAGCAGGCGCGCTCGTTAAAGTGAGGCAGCGAATGTCCGCTCCCTGGATAACAAGATGGACGAACTGCTGCTCCTAAACACCAGAAACTCTGACTTTTGCAGATCCGCCGCCCTGTGTTTTACTGAAACCTGGCTCAGTGAACACATCCCGGACAGCTCACTTCACCTCCCGGACTTTCAGCTCCTCAGAGCGAACCTCGTAAAGGAGCTTTCTGGGAAGACAAGGGGAGGCGGAATATGCTTCTATATAAACGAAGGTTGGTGCACAGATGTCACAGTGTTGAAGCAGACGTGTAGCCCAAATCTGGAGACTCTCTTTAAGTTCTCCTCGTTTGTTCTGGTCGGTGTTTACATCCCACCTCAGGCGTGTGTAACAGAGGCGTTACAGCACCTGGCTGAACAGGTTGCAGACGTGGAGAAAACACATCCTGACTCCCTGCTCATCATTCTGGGGGATTTTAACAGAGCAAATCTAACCCACGAACTTCCTAAATACAGACAGCATATTAAGAGTCCCACCAGAGGAGCTAACACACTGGACCACTGCTACACAGTAATAAAGGATTCATATCGCTCTGTTCCCCGTGCAGCTTTGGGACTCTCTGATCACTGTCTGGTTCATCTCATCCCGACCTACAGGCAGAAGTTAAAAACTGCTAAGCCTGTAGTGAGGACTGTAAAGAGATGGACAGAGGAGGAATCACTTTAATTTACAGCAGCTACGTTCATTTTATCTAAAGAGTCTGAGGTCTGAACACAACGCCACACTGAGTGAGCACTAGAGGTCAATGTCCAGTCGACCTGCAGGACGGTCCCAGTGATGGATACCGTACAGCAGCAGGTCCGTGTGTGTGTGGTTATAAACAGCTGACAATGTTTGGACAGTAATCTGACCCCCTGCAGGCTGCAGGATGATCCGCTCACCCCTGAACATTTATTCTTAGAGTCTTTGTTCTGCTGACGGATGCCGAGTGTGACGACATGTGGAAAGTCAAACGTGAGTCTTTTCTCTGCATGCCTTCATTTTTCTCTCGCCAACATTCACACGCTGACGTTTGTTTGAACAGAATCGACTGAATAAGATGCGTTTTAACATCAACACATGAATCCTGCATCTCCCAGCCTTTAAGGTCGAGAGGAGCATCGGGTCTTAACATCTGAAGTTTAATCCTTCAGGACTCAGACATGAGAACAGATCATAACTTTGAGGATGTTCAGGCTGCACACGGATTCATGAACATCAACAAGTGTTTATATCTTCTGTGAGCTCATACTTTCTATGTTCTGCTCTTTAATCTTCTTATATTTAGAAAGCTAACTCAGAAATACTGATGTTCCTGTTCCTGTGCAAATAGCAATAATCCTCTCATCTGTATTATAGTAATGTTCAGTAACAGCAGGTAAAGTGGCGTGCATCACACGACAACACGCCTCAGATTCAAATGTGTCTGCAGATGTTATTTCATCTGCAGAATATCTTCTTTTAATACATAAAATATGTTTGTCATTTCTAAAGGAGCCCTGTAAGAAAACACATTTTCAGATACGAACTCTTGTTGCAGCTCCGGTTGTTTTTCCTAAAGAGACGAGGTACCGGCCCATTCTGCAGGTAGACCTTGAGATCCTGCACGACATCAGAGAATAAAGCTACTGAAGCTAACACTGGAGCTAATACTGAAGCTAACACTGAAGCTAAAACTGAAGCTAAAACTGGAACTAATACTGAAACAAACACTGAAGCTAACACTGGAACCAATACTGAAGCTAACACTGGAACCAATACTGAAGCTAACACTGGAACCAATACTGAAGCTAACACTGGAACCAATACTGAAGCTAACACTGGAACCAATACTGAAGCTAACACTGAAGCTAAGCTAAGCATTATAAAGATGACCGTCATGAAAAAGTATTCATCAGTCTGACTAAAACCTCTTCCTCCCCCCTCTGTGACCACTTCTTGTGCTCTCAGAGTTTGGTCCCCCCCCGACCCCATGTCTCAGTTCCACCTGAGGAGGGGCTCACCTGACGACGAGTTCCCCGACCTTTGCAGGAACTCCACCTGGATGGGACGGATCCTCACGCCCGCCATGTACCGCCGACAGTTTGACCGCTGCACCCACAGTGGAGTCATTTTTGACGATGTCATCCGTCCTGGCCTCGAGGAACCAGGTGATGTCAGAGTGACTTTATTTGACTAAAGGGTGTGATAATCTTAATAACGCCTTTTTTCCTGACTGACAGGCCGACATTGTAGCCACTTGTCTATCAAAGGTAGCCCCGCCCCTAACCCCTCCCCCTCTTCCTGGTCTCTATGACTCTAACTGGACCATAATTTACTAAATGAAGACTTGAAACTCAGATTGAGACCCTGAACTCGTTACAGAAATGTTAACTGAGGGAATGGATCAGCTGACAGGAACATCATAGACTTCCATTTTCTGCCCCCTGCTGGACATTAGAGAGAATGCATATCTAAGGCACTTCTGCATGGGATCCTTTTCCTGTTGCAGACGCTACATCCACTTCTTATACTCAGTCTATTGCCTGTTATTGTCTCCTCCATTAATCTGATTTTGGATCTGGAAGGTGATTGGTCGGGTCCTGTATCTGTCGGTTGTGTCGCCGGAGACGCTCAGTCCTACGTCCTGTTCTGTGACTTCTTTGACCGAGTCATCGAGGCGTTTCACGGACACAAGGTCACCAGCCAGACGCCGGAGAGCGACTTCAACTACGACAACTTGAAGGTAGCAGAGAGTCACACAGATGTGTGTGTTAGGTAGGGATGAACCGATGCATCCTGTTGACAGACATCTGCATATCGGAAATAATGTAGCATGAACCAGGTCAGAAAAAGTGACAGCTGCCTGGGAGTTAAGCCAAAACATTTAGAGCTCCCCCTGCTGGCTGGCTGCAGTACAGGTCATTAACCCCACCTCCTCCATGTTAACAGATGGGACATGAGTCAAACTATGAAATCTAAATTCATGTTAAATACATTTAGGACAAACCTGATAACTGAGTGTTTATTTCTCGGATAAGTTTTGAATTGTTATTTGATGAAAACAAAGAGTGGACATAATGCCATGATCAGCAGCTCCTTACAGCGTCCTCAGCTGAGTCAGGAGTGAGGCCGGAGGAAACGTAGACTAACCCACGTACCCACCTGAGGGATCTTTGACGTCTTATCAGGAAGTTAAACACGCATTATATAAATCAAGGGGGCTCTCAATCAAAACAATAACAAAAGATGACGTCGAGGCTGGCGTGGGATCATGGGAGTGATTCTCTCTGCTACTCAGGACGAACAGGCAAACCGACCTGAGGAAGAGAATATCTGCTGTTTCCACAGTACTCAACATATATATCATTTATATTTTGGTGTAACAACTTAAAATATTGTATCTTAAATATGCGTTTCGTTTCAGTTAGAGGAAGCTGGGTAGCGCTTTCATGTCGCAGTACGATCAGCCGACTTCTTTCAGCGCACTTCTCAGCTCCAAATGACATCACCAGCGCATGATGTCAGCGCCCGTCACGGGGGTATTTTAGCTTCGACAATCAGGATCCAAATGACAGAAGAGGCCGTAAACCTGCTGGTGCTCAATGACTTGTTTGTCGTAAGCGAGTGACTCAATAAATTTATTAACATGTTCATGTTTGTCTGTTTTTGAGGGGGGCGATGACTTGGACAGGTCGTACGCAGTCGGCTGCGAGGTGAGCGTCATACGAGGCGTCGAAGACTTCTGCTTTCCGACACACTGCTGCCGAGGAGAGCGCAGACAGCTCCTTTCACTGGCCAGGAGAGGTACTGCAGGCCTGTGTGGTAGATTTATTATATTTTAACGTGGTCTATGCAGTGAGTCTGGTTCTGCTCGAGGTTTCTACCTGTTCAAATTAAGCTGCTAACAGTAACCAGTGAGTCCTTTTTCAGCTCTGCAGCGGCTGGAGGACGAGCTGCCGGGTCGCCTCCTCTCTGTGGAGGAGCTGAGCCAAGAGCAGCAGAGGGAGCTCAACCTGAACCTCCCATCTGCCTCCCAGCTCCGAACCGGCGTGGCCAGGGACTGGCCCAACGCCAGGGCTGTGTGGTTAGTCTAGTTTGAGCTGAAGAAAAGTTTTTTATTTAACAGTTATGATGGTTTTGGTTTAAACCAGAGCAGCTTATCCAGACTTCACACCACTGTGACAGAAGACCAACGAGACACAGGTGAGACCACCAAGACACAGGTGAGACTAACGAGACACAGGTGAGACTAACGAGACACAGGTGAGACTAACGAGACACAGGTGAGACTAACGAGACACAGGTGAGACCACCAAGACACAGGTGAGACCAACAAGACACAGGTGAGACTAATGAGACTAACGAGACACAGGTGAGACTAACGAGACACAGGTGAGACCGACAAGACACAGGTGAGACCGACAAGACGCAGGTGAGACCAACAAGACACAGGTGAGACCACCAAGACACAGGTGAGACTAACAAGACACAGGTGAGACCACCAAGACACAGGTGAGACTAACAAGACACAGGTGAGACTAACGAGACACAGGTGAGACTAACGAGACACAGGTGAGACCGACAAGACACAGGTGAGACTAACGAGACACAGGTGAGACCGACAAGACACAGGTGAGACTACCGAGACACAGGTGAGACTAATGAGACTAACGAGACACAGGTGAGACTAACGAGACACAGGTGAGACTAATGAGACTAACGAGACACAGGTGAGACTAACGAGACACAGGTGAGACCGACAAGACACAGGTGAGACTACCGAGACACAGGTGAGACCGACAAGACACAGGTGAGACTACCGAGACACAGGTGAGACCGACAAGACACAGGTGAGACTAACGAGACACAGGTGAGACTAACGAGACACAGGTGAGACTAACGAGACACAGGTGAGACTAACGAGACACAGGTGAGACTAATGAGACTAACGAGACACAGGTGAGACTAACGAGACACAGGTGAGACTAACGAGACACAGGTGAGACCGACAAGACACAGGTGAGACTAACGAGACACAGGTGAGAACAATCGGGGGAATAAAAATAGAAGGGAAAACATACAAAGGAATGATGTAAGACCAGAAAGCCTGGGGACAAGAACTACAAATAAATCAGGAAACATTACAGAAAAGAACTACACAATAAAACAGGAAACACTACAGACAAGAACTACACAATAAAACAGGAAACACTACAGACAAGAACTACACAATAAAACAGGAAACACTGCAGACAAGAACTACACAATAAAACAGGAAACACTACAGACAAGAACTACACAATAAAACAGGAAACACTGCAGACAAGAACTACACAATAAAACAGGAAACACTACAGACAAGAACTACAGAATAAAACAGGAAACACTACAGACAAGAACTACAGAATAAAACAGGAAACACTACAGACAAGAACTACAGAATAAAACAGGAAACACTACAGACAAGAACTACAGAATAAAACAGGAAACACTACAGACAAGAACTACAGAATAAAACAGGAAACACTACAGACAAGAACTACAGAATAAAACAGGAAACACTACAGACAAGAACTACACAATAAAACAGGAAACACTACAGACAAGAACTACAGAATAAAACAGGAAACACTACAGACAAGAACTACAGAATAAAACAGGAAACACTACAGACAAGAACTACACAATAAAACAGGAAACACTACAGACAAGAACTACACAATAAAACAGGAAACACTACAGACAAGAACTACACAATAAAACAGGAAACACTACAGACAAGACGAGGTAAATGCACTCACAGGGAAAAGAGAAACACTAAGATGTTGATATCCCATGATCCTTTGCTGCAGGTTGAGTGAAGATGGTAGCCTGGCGGTCTGGATCAACATGGAGGACCACTTGAAGCTCATGTCGACACGAAGCGACGCCAACATCGCCGAGGCTTTTAGAACCATCTACATGAACCTGCAGAAGGTGAGTGAGGGGTCTCAGTGTCCGGACGAGCATCCTTTGATCAGATCATGAAATCTGTTTCTGGTTCACGCTGCAGCTGGACGGCGTCTACAGAGATCTCAAACACCCCTTCATCTGGAAGCAGCAGCTCGGCTGGGTGACGAGCTCCCCGGCTGACGTGGGGACGGGTCTGAGGATCAGAGTTCACCTCAAACTACAACACCTTCCCCGACACAGACGCGTGGAGGACATCCTGAAGAGACTGAGGATCTGTATGGACAGCACAGGTACTGAGAGATCCCAGGGGACATCCATCAGAGGGTTTATCTAATCTCTCTTTAAGGAACATGTGATGCAGAAAACGCTGGGTTATTAAGAAATGATGTCATCACATAGTTTGTCCAGCAGGGGGCGTTCTGACTCCATGCTGTCCAAACTTAACGTCACGCAGCTGCAAGCTGCAGTTTAAACTAGAATACATATATATTTATACATTTCAATAAAACCTCTTCAGAGTATTTCATCATCATAACTTTATTTTCTCGGGGCGTTTACTAATAAAACAACCAATTAAAACGCTTTGTCAAAGCTAACGATCCAATCAAATTCATCCCAGCGTTATGTCCCGCCTTCTGTCTTATGATTGGATCGATCTCGCTTCAGTTGGAAAAACGTCACAACACGACAGAGACTAAGGGTCTTTTTCAAACCAGCCACTACCCCCCCCCCCCACACACTTACCCTCCTTCCTTCAGTTGAGCAGTTTATTTATTGTAGTGTTTTATATTCACTTCTTTAAATCTTGTTGCAGACAGCTTCTCTGTTCATTTTGAGTTCTTCTTGTTTTTGTCTCAATAAAAACTGAAGTTACAACAAATCAACGTTTAGCTGCTCTGATGTTCAACAAGAGAAATGAACTGAACATTCAATTATCAATGACAATAAAGAATGTCTGCTCCATCTGATAGAGAGAGACTAACCCTACTAGAGAAGAAGAGGAATAGTAGCCATGGTAACACACACTTCCTGTTTGTGCCTGAGAGAAGGAAGTTTCTCCCAAAGCCTGCCGCTGTATTTCTACCCTACACCTTGATGAAGGGGACTTCATTCAGACGGCGTGCACTCCGTCACCGAGGGTGTAGGGGTTGGTTCGTTTTACATCATTATAAACGACATCGTTAGTCTGATCGTTGGGAAGTTTTACTGTTTGTAAAAGTTTGATTACTCTGCTTCGTTCAAACTTGTCTTTCCCCTTTCCCAGAATCCCCGGCGATGCATCGTGTGAGCAACGTGGCGACCTTCGGCATGAGCGAGGTGGGACTGACCCAGCTGGTTGTGGACGGGGTCAAACTGCTCGTTGCCATGGAGAAGCGGCTGGAGCGGGGCGCGGACATCGATGAGCTTGTTCCTACACAAAAGTAGATTTGGATGGTGATGGGCTGGAGTGAGGCAAACCGACCAATCAGATGACCCGTCTGTTAAATCAGGAGAAAATAACGCAGAGTATTGCTGGTGACGACCTCCTCCATCTAAATGAATGAAACCTGGAATATTACTGACCTTCACACTTACAAACATGATTAAAGAACGACTCGAGCTGAAAGGGTTAATTTGTGTGTTTTTATTTGAAATGAATCCGTCATGGCTACACGGGACGTCTGCTGATCTCCTGGAGGTGACGAGTCTGACGAGTCACAGTCCGAGATGAAATCACTACTATTCCTTTTGCAGATTTTAACGGTTCTAACCCACAGTTTTTTTAAGTGCTACAACAAACAGTACAAAGTGTTCTTGGACAGCCACAGAACCAGGACCAGAACCCGGACCAGAACCAGGACCTCGACACTACAGAGTCACACAGAGCTGCAGGAGTAACCCTGAACTTCCACCACATACGTGCGAGTTACATGTCCGCTCCGCGCTCCCTCGTCCGTCAACACCCACAGGCTGCCTTCTCAGAGCGCAGCACGGAGCAGCACCGCCAGACAGCTGGAGCCACGAGACCGAGGAGTTCCCGCGGTAATAACAGAATCACGCCCGACAGCACGAGAAAATACGTGTGATATAAAACCACTAAAACCGTCAACACAGAGTGTTTTATTCTGAAAATAAACCGGATGTTTTAAGTGTCTGACTTCCTGTTTGATGCTCCGTGCTCCGGCGTCCTGCAGAAACTGAAGCCTTGTGTATCTGCTGCAGACGACTCCGAACTGACGGAGCGGAGACGGACTGAACACGCATCTGGTGGAATTTAGGGGTTAGAAGCTCTGTGATTGGACAGGTTCCATTAGGAGGGAATACAAACTCAAAATCCACAGATTTCCTATGTGAGCGAACACATCAGAAATATAAATCCGTCCAATCAGAAGGCAGTAAATGGTGGAGTGGATACAGAGGTAACTGTAAGACACAGGCTTAAAGGGCGAGTCAGAGACAAGGCTGCTGATTTGATTGATTTCTCTTCTTATAAAAACTCAATGAGCATCTTCCTCTCTGCCATAGAGCTCTATGGTGGTCCAGCAGGTGTTCAGGCGGCGGCGAGCTTCAGATTTATTCAGAAGAAGTAAAAGGTCAATCAGCAGACTCGTGCTTGAAGTTTGAGAGGTGGATGGAAAACACGAACGACTGAAACGTTCTATGGAAGCATTCGAGATAAAAACACGTAAAAAAAAAGTCATGAAATAAAAAATGTATACATCTCAATACTGTGCCTGCACATGTTCACCTGGACAGGTAGCGTTTTCTACGACAGTTATAACTACGAGTAGAATCAAACACATTCAGCTGTTCAAATATTCACTCAGCGTTACAGTTCATGTTCCAACCACCAGGAGTGCTAATGAGCTCTGACATCGTTACTGAGAGCTCCAGGTTTATTGCAAACTATGCTCACATCAGCCAGCAGGGGGGGCAAGAGGGAGGTCAGAGGTCACAGGCATCGCTTTCCAGGAGTGATAAAAACAGACTGTATAAAAGAAGTGGGCGGAGCCTCCGGATTCCTTCGCCTCATAAACCTGCAGTGTTCTTACTCTACTTTTGACCCTTTGAGGGCTTTTTAGGAGGTTCATTTACTTTAAATCTGGTCACTAGCTCGCCAACATTAGCAACAGAACAAGTATTGCACATACACCTTGCTAACACAGCTGGCGCTAGCTAGCTCATCACTTAGAGTTTGCTAATCCGATGCTCCACCCTCTTATCCAAATATGGATCCAGCTCTCGAAAACCAAGATGGCGGCAGCAAAGAGTTCCACATTCAAGGCTTAAAACGGTTTTCTGCAAATCAGTTGGTGACGTCACGGTGGCTACGTCCACTTCTCATATACAGTCTATGGAGCATGATGTCATTTCTGACTCATCGCCTCGACTGTAATCTGGGCAACGTGCAGAACCAAGATGAAGCTGCTCCTTTGAGCCAGCTGTTCTGCAGTTGCACGGGTCGAGCAGAGGAAATGTTCTGATGTTTATTTGCATTACAGAAACCAGGTCAGTGTTGGTTCAAGTTAAGGCAAAGGAACTGGATGATGCGTTAGCATGCACAGCAACAAGAGGGGTCTAAAGTCCAGATTCCATGCAGTCTGGTCCTCATACGGCTACTTTCACTGCTCAGGACCAGATCAGATCAAAGACTCTTCAGGTCCCTGTGACAGGCAGCTACAACCTGAGGAGGACGTTTACGTTTCCAAGGTGCTCGAACGATCTAAAGTGGATATGAACATCAACAGACCGAACAACATGTCGACTCGACGGTTCTCAGAGACGTCTTGTCTTCAGGTGGACTCGGTCTCACTGAGGACTCTGTGAACAGAGATCAACCTGCTGCTATCAACGCCTTCAGGTCTTCATGGATTTGGTTTCAAACACTTAGTGCTAACATTAAATAGTGAGTGAGCGGACTATATTAAGGTGTCTTTTTGCTGAGTCATACAGCAGTCAGCGAGGAGTCGTGCTAAACATAAGACGTCCTTCGTGCCTCTGTGAAGAAGAGGAGCACAGCTGTTCTCCTCTCACTGTTCGGGGTCACTAACGAAGAACCGGAGGTCGCTCACAGCCGGAGCTCGTTGGCCACTTTGGAGGCGATGTTTTTGAAGGCGATCGATGTGCCCGAGATCCTTTTAAACCGCACGCCGTTGAGCGAGAGGCGCGGCAGCTTGCACACCTCCATCTCCCATTGGACCAGACTGTCCTGCCGGGCGTCGCCGTGCACGCAGAACAGCGAGTAGCGCTCTCGCTGCTCGTAGTCGCAGTTGTTGGCGTCCAGAACCCTCCGGATCTCCTTCATCATGTCGCCCGGCTCCATGGAGGACGTGGTCTTCATGCTCCAGGTGAAGCGCAGGGCGCGAGGCTTGGACTCCCGCCCCTCCTCTTTGGGATCACCTGAGAAACTCCTGCAGGAAGGACACAGAATTATTAATATTATACCCAACGCCTCCTTTTTAACTTGAAGCTGCTTTTAACAGTTTAACACCAGAACAGTTTGTGTTGAAGGGAAGTGATTCAGGAACAAGATAAGAAGCCGGTGTGTAAGACGCACTTTTGATACCTATTTTTTCATTGTACCGTCATTACCGTGAGTGCTGCCGCCACCATCACACACTGTATGCAACATGACACAGTTAAAATTCACCCCATTCATTGTGTATTGCAAGCTGTGCTGGGAAACAGCAACGCTGACGAGGCTTTCCCCCGTCACGAGGTCATCATGGTGCATTTAGAGCGGACGCTGGTTTACAGTTCAGTGAATAACGCTCGAGGAGTGCTGGACTGATTGAAAGACTCCTCAATCAGAGACAACGAGTGAGCAGAGGAGGTGGACAGAGAGACTCGAAGGCTGTGGGTCGGTATGTCAAAACTTTCACCGTAGAGAGCTCGACTAGCGTACTGTAGCTAGCAGGAGGGCCAACTCCACAAAGAGAAAACAGATGGTGCTAAAAGAGCGACACATCTGCACGCTGTAAACTTCGCTGAACACGAGAGAAGTCGTCACGCAGAGGCCTCTGTGTGACCTCTAAAATCAGACTACGTCTTATATACCGCTGCGACTTATACTCCAGATTTTAAAGTAATGCATGCCACTGATAGCAGCTCAATGACAGTAAGTGCTTTAAGACGAGGCCCCCCTTAGGGAGGTCTCTGCCTGTAACAGGAAGTGGTTTCTGTCTCATGGTGGATTAGTGACGGTTCTTGCTGGACCTGCTCTTTAAGAGGAGCGTCCTCTGATGACTTTTGGAATCATTTGGTGCTATGCATATAAAATTGATTGACTGATCTCACTGACCTGCGTACAAACTTGGAGGTGATCTTCCCTATCAGGGAGTTTGAGGTTCCGCGGCGTGGTGATGCGGCGTGCTGCGACAGGCTGGGTGAGGCAGGCGGGCCGTTATAGGTGGCGGGTCGTCGGTCTCTGAGTTGAGCACCATGGAAGGTGGAGCGGCTGGAGGAGCCTCGAGGGAAGCGGGTCCGGTCCGGCGTGGTGCTGCTGCTGGTGATGCTGAAGGCTGACGGCGAGGAAGGGGGCTGCTGGGGGGGGGCTGAGGGGGGGAGGGAGATGTTGACATGTTGATATAAAAAAGATGACCAGCTGCGCGGAGACGTAGGAATCGTTTTTGTGGTTACACTTAACATTCATTAATAAATCACCTCTGATATTCGACGTTGTCATCGATGGGCGGCAGACAGGACTTCATGGGATGTCCCGACGCTGACATGGACTTGACATGGCGGGGCCGTGTGGAGGTCACAGTTGCCCCTGGCGATGGGGAGGGGGATGCTGCAGGTACCTCAGGTAGACTGAAACAGAAACTTGTCAGTCATTTGACATGAAATCCACAACAACTGATCGATGAAAACTCTTATAATTCTTCTCACCTGCTGTCCTTCCCGTTGTGAACAGCCGCCAAGTGGCGTTCAGTACTCATCCGGTCGTTGACATAGGTGTTTCTGCGTGTTATGCTCTGTAACACAAACACGCACACACACACAGTCAGATTTATTCAAGTCACTAAACCCTCCCAAAGACCACAACGTTCATTAACCCATAATATGAACAAACTTCAAGATGGTTCCAGCTTTAAAAGACGTGTTCACAACAAAAGTCTGTTAGCTAGGATCAGTACCAGGTCCCAGTTTGATGACCTGTTAGCTAGGATCAGTACCAGGCCCCAGTCTGAAGACCTGTTAGCTAGGATCAGTACCAGGTCCCAGTCTGATGACCTGTTAGCTAGGATCAGTACCAGGTCCCAGTCTGATGACCTGTTAGCTAGGATCAGTACCAGGTCCCAGTTTGATGACCTGTTAGCTAGGATCAGTACCAGGTCCCAGTCTGATGACCTGTTAGCTAGGATCAGTACCAGGTCCCAGTCTGATGACCTGTTAGCTAGAATCAGTACCAGGCCCCAGTCTGCAGACCTGTTAGCTAGGATCAGTACCAGGTCCCATTTTTATGACCTGTTAGCTAGGATCAGTACCAGGCCCCATTTTGATGACCTGTTAGCTAGGATCAGTACCAGGTCCCAGTCTGTAGACCTGTTAGCTAGGATCAGTACCAGGCCCCAGTCTGACGACCTATTAGCTAAGATCAGTACCAGGTCCCAGTCTGATGACCTGTTAGCTAAGATCAGTACCAGGTCCCAGTCTGATGACCTGTTAGCTCGGATCAGTACCAGGTCCCAGTCTGATGACCTGTTAGCTAAGATCAGTACCAGGTCCCAGTCTGATGACCTGTTAGCTAGGATCAGTACCAGGTCCCAGTTTGATGATCTGTTAGCTAGGATCAGTACCAGGTCCCAGTCTGATGACCTGTTAGCTAGGATCAGTACCAGGTCCCAGTCTGATGACCTGTTAGCTAAGATCAGTACCAGGTCCCAGTCTGATGACCTGTTAGCTAGGATCAGTACCAGGTCCCAGTTTGATGACCTGTTAGCTAGGATCAGTACCAGGCCCCAGTTTGATGACCTGTTAGCTAAGATCAGTACCAGGTCCCAGTTTGATGACCTGTTAGCTAGGATCAGTACCAGGCCCCAGTTTGATGACCTGTTAGCTAGGATCAGTACCAGGTCCCAGTCTGATGACCTGTTAGCTAGGATCAGTACCAGGTCCCAGTCTGATGACCTGTTAGCTAGGATCAGTACCAGGCCCCAGTTTGATGACCTGTTAGCTAGGATCAGTACCAGGCCCCAGTCTGCAGACCTGTTAGCTAGGATCAGTACCAGGTCCCAGTCTGATGACCTGTTAGCTAGGATCAGTACCAGGCCCCAGTTTGATGACCTGTTAGCTAGGATCAGTACCAGGCCCCAGTCTGCAGACCTGTTAGCTAGGATCAGTACCAGGTCCCAGTCTGATGACCTGTTAGCTAGGATCAGTACCAGGTCCCAGTCTGTAGACCTGTTAGCTAGGATCAGTACCAGGTCCCAGTTTGATGACCTGTTAGCTAGGATCAGTACCAGGTCCCAGTCTGATGACCGGTTAGCTAGGATCAGTACCAGGCCCCAGTCTGACGACCTATTAGCTAAGATCAGTACCAGGTCCCAGTCTGATGACCGGTTAGCTAGGATCAGTACCAGGCCCCAGTCTGACGACCTATTAGCTAAGATCAGTACCAGGTCCCAGTCTGATGACCTGTTAGCTAAGATCAGTACCAGGTCCCAGTCTGATGACCTGTTAGCTCGGATCAGTACCAGGTCCCAGTCTGATGACCTGTTAGCTAAGATCAGTACCAGGTCCCAGTCTGATGACCTGTTAGCTAAGATCAGTACCAGGTCCCAGTCTGATGACCTGTTAGCTAGGATCAGTACCAGGTCCCAGTCTGATGACATGCTAGCTCGGATCAGTACCAGGTCCCAGTCTGATGACCTGTTAGCTAGGATCAGTACCAGGTCCCAGTCTGATGACCTGTTAGCTCGGATCAGTACCAGGTCCCAGTCTGATGACCTGTTAGCTAGGATCAGTACCAGGTCCCAGTCTGATGACCTGTTAGCTAGGATCAGTACCAGGCCCCAGTCTGCAGACCTGTTAGCTAAGATCAGTACCATCCCAGTTTGATGACCTGTTAGCTAGGATCAGTACCAGGCCCCAGTCTGCAGACCTGTTAGCTAAGATCAGTACCAGGTCCCAGTCTGATGACATGTTAGCTCGGATCAGTACCAGGTCCCAGTCTGATGACATGTTAGCTCGGATCAGTACCAGGCCCCAGTCTGCAGACCTGTTAGCTAAGATCAGTACCAGGTCCCAGTTTGATGACCTGTTAGCTAGGATCAGTACCAGGCCCCAGTCTGCAGACCTGTTAGCTAAGATCAGTACCAGGTCCCAGTCTGATGACCTGTTAGCTAGGATCAGTACCAGGTCCCAGTCTGATGACATGTTAGCTCGGATCAGTACCAGGTCCCAGTCTGATGACCTGTTAGCTAGGATCAGTACCAGGTCCCAGTCTGATGACCTGTTAGCTAGGATCAGTACCAGGCCCCAGTCTGCAGACCTGTTAGCTAAGATCAGTACCAGGTCCCAGTTTGATGACCTGTTAGCTAGGATCAGTACCAGGCCCCAGTCTGCAGACCTGTTAGCTAAGATCAGTACCAGGTCCCAGTCTGATGACCTGTTAGCTAAGATCAGTACCAGGTCCCAGTCTGATGACCTGTTAGCTAAGATCAGTACCAGGTCCCAGTCTGATGACCTGTTAGCTAGGATCAGTACCAGGTCCCAGTCTGATGACATGTTAGCTCGGATCAGTACCAGGTCCCAGTCTGATGACCTGTTAGCTAAGATCAGTACCAGGTCCCAGTCTGATGACCTGTTAGCTAGGATCAGTACCAGGTCCCAGTCTGATGACATGTTAGCTCGGATCAGTACCAGGTCCCAGTCTGATGACCTGTTAGCTAGGATCAGTACCAGGTCCCAGTCTGATGACCTGTTAGCTCGGATCAGTACCAGGTCCCAGTCTGATGACCTGTTAGCTAGGATCAGTACCAGGTCCCAGTCTGATGACCTGTTAGCTAGGATCAGTACCAGGCCCCAGTCTGCAGACCTGTTAGCTAAGATCAGTACCAGGTCCCAGTTTGATGACCTGTTAGCTAGGATCAGTACCAGGCCCCAGTCTGCAGACCTGTTAGCTAGGATCAGTACCAGGCCCCAGTCTGCAGACCTGTTAGCTAAGATCAGTACCAGGCCCCAGTCTGCAGACCTATTAGCTAAGATCAGTACCAGGTCCCAGTCTGATCGAGGAAGGAGTTTAGTGGGGACCTTCTACTGTGGCCCTTACTCAAATATTTTAGAAATTTTTTTCGTGCCAGGTCCTGGTTCAGACCAGAATCTGAATCCTCTCACCCCTGAGGCTGTGGCTGACCTCCTGCGGTCGGAAGCTCCCTCAGGTGATGCCGGCCCCTTCTTCCTGTCGCTCTCCACGCTGTTGGCATGACAACGCTTGGTGTAGGAGACAGGTGGGGGGATAGAGGGCGCCACTGAGACAGAAAACAAAGACCAATGAGATTATCCACGACTTAGAAACCTGACTGCAACATTTCTAACTTATTGATCAGAAACTTACCATGGTCGCTGAAACGCCGCTGCTTCTGATTGGTTGTGGAGTTGCGAGAGTGGGCGGGGGACTGACCCGAGCCGTTGAGTTCACTGTTGGGTCGCGTCCTTTGAACAAGGGTAGTGCTGGACTCGCTGCCCTCACACTAAAGGAAAGAGTCCGAACAGAGGGTTTACGGTAGAGGACATTTTGGAGTTTCTCTTTCAAAGAAGCTAGGTTAGCAGTTCCCCCTGCTTCCAGTGTTTGTGCTTAGCACTGTAAATTAAGCTAATGAAAAATTTGACAATAAATGTTCTTCAACGACATCATGTTTTTCCATGACGAAGACGAAGACGAGCTAAAAATATCTCTTTAAATAACCAAACGTTTAAAGTCCATGATGCTTCCCCCACTGAGTCTTATCTGTCCGTAAAGATACAAATAGGAGAGAGGAGAGGTGTGTGCGAACTGCCGGGCAAAGAGCAGGAATGTGTTTGTGAAGCAGAGCGTTAATGAGCTAACCACAGCCTGAATTTGAATTTATTTATGGCCAATGCAATTTAACATAGTTTCAATACAAAGCATGAAACTGAGGTGCTGCATAAAGAGTTTACAGCTATTGCTTATTTCCAACTCGTGTCCCTAGTTTGGTCTGCCCAAACAGTGAGTGACTCAAGTCTGGTACCGTCATATTAGTAACATTATAAGGTTTAAACCCAGGTCAGACTACACCATCTTTTTGTCTGTTACCATGGCCACTGTGACGATAAAGGAGCCATGAATTCATGAGTGACTTCACTGCAGAGTGCTCTGTGCTCTCATTGGTCAACGTCATTGAACCTGACTGAAAACATCTTGGAAGGCAGAAAGTCTCTCAGTTGGGAGGTCGTGAGGCGTCCCACATGTGGCCTTGATAGTTTTTTACTCTGACTCACTACACGAGAGAAAACCATCGATTTTCAGAGCGGCGGGTTCCGTGACCCTTCGTCTGCCGGGTAGGGTTATAATCGTGCTGATAACTTTTAGTCTGACCTCATCGTAAAGTTTCCCTTCAAGAACATTTTAAATCTGTGGCTCTTCTGTGATCGGATGCATGTCACGTGATGTAGTAGAAGGACGTTGTGACGCTTTAACATCAGACACGATAGAAATCGTGACGCACGACGTCACATTACTTCTGTCTCTTTGTAAGACTCTGAAACCAGACCTCGCCGTAATACCGGTGTGACTTACAGTATATTCCAGATGTTACAGTAATGCATGCAACTTGCAGCAGCACAATGACAGTAAGTTATGTAAGATGGGGGCCCCTTAGGTAGGTTTCATTGCAAATTTTGAGCTGTTGTTGCTTAAAGGTTGTCTGCCCACAGGCGCCCCCTACTGGCCTCGGGTCCAAAGCAGTTGCCTGCCTTGCCTGTTGACAAGCCTCAGAGAGCGAGCTGCAGACATCTGCAGAATGTCTCTCTCTCTCTCTTCCATCCTGTGGTGTCATGGTGCTTTAAGAAGTATCCTCTTCATTTATACCCCAAATGTTTCTGTAAGTGACCCGTCCAGCAGAGGATAAATGTCCTCCGTTATAAACACTGACATGTCAGACTCCTCTTACATGTTAAGTGCGTACCAACCAATCAGAGACAGAATACGGTCGTCCCTTCACCATCATAGGAACAAAGCTGCAGCATCCTGAATATGATCGATGATTGATGTGAATCAGAGATTAAGGAGTGTTTAAGCCCCCACGAGACTAAACAATAATAATCTCTGTATAGCTGCGTACACCTGCACTACGACCCCGCTCACACCACACCGTGAACGTTCTACACTACGACCCCGCTCACACCACACCGTGAACGTTCTACACTACGACCCCGCTCACACCACACCGTGAACGTTCTGCACTACGACCCCGCTCACACCACACCATGAACGTTCTGCACTACGACCCCGCTCACACCACACCTTGAACGTTCTACACTACGACCCCGCTCACACCACACCGTGAACGTTCTGCACTACGACCCCGCTCACACCACACCGTGAACGTTCTGCACTACGACCCCGCTCACACCACACCGTGAACGTTCTGCACTACGACCCCGCTCACACCACACCGTGAACGTTCTTCACTACGACCCCGCTCACACCACACCGTGAACGTTCTGCACTACGACCCCGCTCACACCACACCGAGAACGTTCTACACTACGACCCCGCTCACACCACACCGTGAACGTTCTTCACTACGACCCCGCTCACACCACACCGTGAACGTTCTGCACTACGACCCCGCTCACACCACACCGTGAACGTTCTGCACTACGACCCCGCTCACACCACACCGCGAACATTCTGCACTACGACCCCGCTCACACCACACCGCGAACATTCTGCACTACGACCCCGCTCACACCACACCGTGAACGTTCTACACACCGTGAACGTTCTGCACTACGACCCCGCTCACACCACACCGCGAACATTCTGCACTACGACCCCGCTCACACCACACCGTGAACGTTCTACACACCGTGAACGTTCTACACTACGACCCCGCTCACACCACACCGAGAACGTTCTACACTACGACCCCGCTCACACCACACCGTGAACGTTCTTCACTACGACCCCGCTCACACCACACCGTGAACGTTCTGCACTACGACCCCGCTCACACCACACTGTGAACGTTCTGCACTACGACCCCGCTCACACCACACCGCGAACATTCTGCACTACGACCCCGCTCACACCACACCGCGAACATTCTGCACTACGACCCCGCTCACACCACACCGTGAACGTTCTACACACCGTGAACGTTCTGCACTACGACCCCGCTCACACCACACCGTGAACGTTCTACACTACGACCCCGCACACACCACACCGTGAACGTTCTGCACTACGACCCCGCTCACACCACACCGTGAACGTTCTACACACCGTGAACGTTCTGCACTACGACCCCGCTCACACCACACCGTGAACGTTCTGCACTACGACCCCGCTCACACCACACCGTGAACGTTCTACACTACGACCCCGCTCACACCACACCGTGAACGTTCTACACTACGACCCCGCTCACACCACACCGTGAACGTTCTACACTACGACCCCGCTCACACCACACCGTGAACGTTCTGCACTACGACCCCGCTCACACCACACCGTGAACGTTCTACACTACGACCCCGCTCACACCACACCGTGAACGTTCTGCACTACGACCCCGCTCACACCACACCGTGAACGTTCTACACTACGACCCCGCTCACACCACACCGTGAACGTTCTTCACTACGACCCCGCTCACACCACACCGTGAACGTTCTGCACTACGACCCCGCTCACACCACACCGTGAACGTTCTACACACCGTGAACGTTCTGCACTACGACCCCGCACACACCACACCGTGAACGTTCTGCACTACGACCCCGCTCACACCACACCGTGAACGTTCTACACACCGTGAACGTTCTGCACTACGACCCCGCTCACACCACACCGTGAACGTTCTGCACTACGACCCCGCTCACACCACACCGTGAACGTTCTTCACTACGACCCCGCTCACACCACACCGTGAACGTTCTGCACTACGACCCCGCTCACACCACACCGTGAACGTTCTACACTACGACCCCGCTCACACCACACCGTGAACGTTCTACACTACGACCCCGCTCACACCACACCGCGAACGTTCTGCACTACGACCCCCGCTCACACCACACCGTGAACGTTCTACACACCGTGAACGTTCTGCACTACGACCCCGCTCACACCACACCGTGAACGTTCTGCACTACGACCCCGCTCACACCACACCGTGAACGTTCTACACTACGACCCCGCTCACACCACACCGTGAACGTTCTACACTACGACCCCGCTCACACCACACCGTGAACGTTCTGCACTACGACCCCGCTCACACCACACCGTGAACGTTCTACACTACGACCCCGCTCACACCACACCGTGAACGTTCTGCACTACGACCCCGCTCACACCACACCGTGAACGTTCTACACTACGACCCCGCTCACACCACACCGTGAACGTTCTACACTACGACCCCGCTCACACCACACCGCGAACGTTCTACACTACGACCCCGCTCACACCACACCGTGAACGTTCTACACTACGACCCCCGCTCACACCACACCGTGAACGTTCTGCACTACGACCCCGCTCACACCACACCGTGAACGTTCTGCACTACGACCCCGCTCACACCACACCGTGAACGTTCTCCACTACGACCCCGCTCACACCACACCGCGAACGTTCTACACTACGACCCCGCTCACACCACACCGTGAACGTTCTACACTACGACCCCGCTCACACCACACCGTGAACGTTCTGCACTACGACCCCGCTCACACCACACCGTGAACATTCTGCACTACGACCCCGCTCACACCACACCGCGAACATTCTGCACTACGACCCCGCTCACACCACACCGCGAACATTCTGCACTACGACCCCGCTCACACCACACCGTGAACGTTCTACACTACGACCCCGCTCACACCACACCGTGAACGTTCTACACTACGACCCCGCTCACACCACACCGTGAACGTTCTACACTACGACCCCGCTCACACCACACCGTGAACGTTCTCCACTACGACCCCGCTCACACCACACCGTGAACATTCTGCACTACGACCCCGCTCACACCACACCGCGAACATTCTGCACTACGACCCCGCTCACACCACACCGCGAACATTCTGCACTACGACCCCGCTCACACCACACCGTGAACGTTCTACACTACGACCCCGCTCACACCACACCGCGAACGTTCTGCACTACGACCCCGCTCACACCACACCGTGAACGTTCTACACTACGACCCCGCTCACACCACACCGTGAACGTTCTACACTACGACCCCGCTCACACCACACCGTGAACGTTCTACACTACGACCCCGCTCACACCACACCGTGAACGTTCTACACTACGACCCCGCTCACACCACACCGTGAACGTTCTGCACTACGACCCCGCTCACACCACACCGTGAACGTTCTACACTACGACCCCGCTCACACCACACTGTGAACGTTCTGCACTACGACCCCGCTCACACCACACCGTGAACATTCTGCACTACGACCCCGCTCACACCACACCGTGAACGTTCTACACTACGACCCCGCTCACACCACACCGTGAACGTTCTACACTACGACCCCGCTCACACCACACCGCGAACATTCTGCACTACGACCCCGCTCACACCACACCGTGAACGTTCTGCACTACGACCCCGCTCACACCACACCGTGAACGTTCTGCACTACAGCTAACAGTCCTTCTTTAAAGTACATCAGTGTGTCATCAGTAAAACGCTCTCTCAGAGTGTTTTCCACTGGAAAAACTGTGGACCCGACACAGATGGATCTGAGATCAAAGTCCGACCTCTCAGAGATGTGGATGATTTCACTGAATGGACAAACCTCGGCAGCTTTCCTCCCCAGCAGCAGGTACACCGCCGTCACCTCGTTGTATTTTTGACCCTCCAGCGCCTTCTTCACCTCGTCGTGAGGGAAACCCATTGTCCCCATGAGCTCTGGAAACAGAAGACACAGAGTGAGATCAGGTCAGTAAGATCGTGAGCCGCCTTCAGCGCAAAGAGGCTCCGAAATAGAACGTGTTAAAGGAGGAGATTTAAATCCAGAACTCTCATGATTCTGATTGGCCTCGAACGCCATCAATAGATGTGCACAAGAACACGCTCAGAAATATTAAAATATGATGTCATGGAAGGTCCTGATCTCCAGACGATGAACACTTTAGGTTTTAGAGCGTCGTCCTGATGATTATAAATCGATGATGGGTCGACAGATGTCGGATTTTCAGGGACGATAACGATGATTAGAAGTTCATGAGACCAATTAGTAACATTACATCTCGTCTCTGTGCACGTCAGAGGCTTCACTGTTGATTGGCTGTTACTCCTGTGACGTCGAGCCAATGTGTGTGTCTGTGTGTGTGTGTTTATGAGTCTGAGTGTGTGTGTTTATGAGTCTGAGTGTGTGTGTGTGTATGTGCGAGTGTGTGTTTATGAGTGTGTGTGTGTGTGTCTGAGTGTGTGTGTTTATGAGTCTGAGTGTGTGTGTGTGTATGTGCGAGTGTGTGTTTATGAGTGTGTGTGTGTGTGTCTGAGTGTGTGTGTTTATGAGTCTGAGTGTGTGTGTGTGTATGTGCGAGTGTGTGTTTATGAGTGTGTGTGTGTGTGTGTGTGTGCGCGAGTGTGTGTGTGTTTATGAGTCTGAGTGTGTGTGTGTGTGTGTGCGAGTGTGTGTTTATGAGTGTGTGTGTGTGTGTGTGTGTGCGAGTGTGTGTTTATGAGTGTGTGTGTGTGTGTGTGTGTGCGAGTGTGTGTTTATGAGTGTGTGTGTGTGTGTGTGTGTGCGAGTGTGTGTCTGACCGATGCGTTGGAGGTCGTTGAAGTCTTGTTCTGGTTCGATGTACGACTTCAGCTCCTTCTCCTCGTAGCTCACGTTCATCCAGCGGTCCTTCATGATTTGCTGACAGATAAAAACAAACATCATCTTCATTCATCTTCAAACGTCACGAAAACAAATCATTAAAGATGGCGTCTGTGGCTGTTAGTCACCTGCAGACTGCCGCGTTTCCCCGGATTTAACACCAGCAGCTTCTTCAGCAGGTTCTCACAGTCTGTCGACATGTAGAACGGGATCCGGTACTTTCCTCTGAGAACACGCTCCCTCAGCTCCTACACACGCACGCACACGCGCACACGCACGCGCACACGCACACGCACACACAGACACAGACACAGACACAGACACAGACACACACACACACACACACACACACACACACACACACAGACACAGACACAGACACAGACACAGACACAGACACAGACACAGACACAGACACAGACACAGACACAGACACAGACACAGACACAGACACAGACACAGACACAGACACAGACACAGACACACACACACACACACACACACACACACACACACACACACACACACACAGACACAGACACAGACACAGACACAGACACAGACACAGACACAGACACAGACACAGACACAGACACAGACACAGACACAGACACACACACACACACACACACACACACACACACACACACACACACACACACACACACACACACACACACACACACACCTTAATTATGTGAGCAGGCAGATTGCCATTACATCAACAACGTAATCTGTAGTCATCAAGTGAGCTAATTCGTGTTTCATTGGAGTTAGCGTTCAGCTACTCAGGTGGGCTACATACGAGGAGATATCAGCCCCCAACGATCAGGGGGCGTGGCTTGTTTTACAGATTATTTGTCCCTATAATCCTCACGTGTGTGGTGTTATTCTACGGAGCCTCCCCGATCTGGCTGCCTCTGACGTAATACTGGTAATAGCCAATGAGAGCGAGCAGAGCGTCACCAACAGGATGTTGCGTCACTTTAACGGCTCACAAACATGGCGGCAAACAGAAAGGCGACTGCGCTCTGAGCCGTGTGGAATATAGAAGAAGAAGAGCAGCTTGTGACGCATCAACGGCAACAAGAGAAGGTCGAAGGTACGAGACTGTGTGCATGTTTTATTTACTGAGTCTGGAACTACACATCCCACAATGCATTGTGAATGATCCCTCTTTTTCTTTAATGTAACTTTAGTCTCTGTTATTGTGTTTAAACTGTTAACACACGTGATGTCACATCTCGTAGTTTGAGTTGTTGGATA